>JASEVX010000004.1:21076065-21655291 GCA_031761405.1 Serripes groenlandicus
CTCTAATTTTCAATTAATATCTATCTTTTTTTTTTAGTCTATTTGAAAATAAAAGGCATTTCTTTTCAATTTAACATATTCTCTTTCATTTTTAAGAAACATGTTATCAATATATACAAAAAGCATCCAACTTAACCAAACAAAACAAAATATTATCAGTGTTTACAAATCATACATACAAATATCATAATATCAAAAACAGTAGCATCAAAATTTCAGAGTGTCAATATTCACTAGTGTCAATGTCACATTTACATATTGGTGGTATCATCATCTTCAGGTGGAGGTTGAGGACTTCCCAGAGGGGTCACAGGAGATGGTGGCCTGGTGGTTATCCCTGCAGTGGTCATGGCTGTTCGCACAAAGTCACTCAGGTTCAGAGAGTCTGTGGTCTTGTCAGCAGCAGCAGCAGTAGAACCTTGGGAGCTGGTAGATGCCCTTGCTATGGGTGTACTGGTTATAGTTGCCCCCATGTCCAGGTCCAGGATGTTGGTGGAGATCACTTATGGTTGTGATGATGGTTGTGTGTACAGGGCAGGGTACTGTCTGCTCATATAATGACAGTCTTGGGAGCCCCAGACACTGGTGCGCTGTGGCTGTTGCTGGTGTTCCCCTCCCTCTACCACGAATGCTCACCACGTTTCTGCGTTCCACAGTTTCGATGTGGTCTTTGATGAAGGAGAACTTCTCCCACACCCAATTGTCCGTGGCAGACAGGTCGTCGACTGTCTCAGCACCATCACCCGACTTCCCCACAGTCCTCTTGACGCGGGTCATCTTGGAACGGTTGGACTTGTAAAAGGTTTTGAGGTCTGCCACCTCAACACCCATGTCAGCAGCTTTGTCCTCCCATAGCTTCTCTTTCTTCTGCGAGTCTTTATAATCTGTCAGTCTCTTTGCGTAGATGGAGGGATTGTCTTTTAGCCAGTCAATGACCTGTTTGTGTTAGGGTTTGTTCTTACGATGTTTGCGGGCTGCTGCTGATGTCTGCGAGATCACCCCCTGCAGGGTGACGCTGTGGCTGCTCTAGCTCTGAAACCAGCATGGCTTCATCTTCTGCCGACGGTGGTGTTGGAGACCTCGGCCTTTCAGCCACCTTACGCTTTTTGCGGGCTGCTGCTGTGATGTCTACGAGATCACCCCCTGCAGGGTGACGCTGTGGCTGCTCTGGCGAAACCAGCATGGCTTCATCTTCTGCCGACGGTGGTGTTGGAGACCTCGGCCTTTCAGCCACCTGGCCTCTGCCTGTCCCTCTCTGGCTCATCTTTGCTGCACCTCTACCTCTCTTGGGTCCCATCTTTGTGTTGTTTTAGTAGTTTTTCAGGTTCAGGATACTTTTTCTGAAACAATGCAATGAGTACCTATGGAGTTCGTAGTCACGTATGAGTGGTACTCAAGTCGCAGCGCTGGAGACAGAGCTTGGGTATCGTAGGAGAGCGTGAGAGAGCGTGAGGAAGCTTTCCAAGCGTAACCAAGCCTAACAAAGCGTGTCAATCCTTGATCAAAGCGTCTCAATTCTTGGGAAAGCGTAACAAAGCGTGTCAGATCTTCATGCCAGATCGTAGCAAATCTTGAGACATCTTAACAAAGCGTGTCAAGTGGTGACAGACCGTGAAGACTGGGGTCCCCGCTTTGAACAAAGCTCTGTTAAGCTTTCCTACGCTTTGAGTCAAGCTTTGCTGAACTTTGTTACGCTTTGTTAAGCTTTGATACGCTCTCGGCGCTTTAATCAATTCGTGACAGAGCGCCCCAAATGTTTAAACAGTTTGAAAAAAATTGGCGCTCTTGCCGAATGTCCCGCTTTGCTCAAAGCTTTCCAACGATCTATTACGACCCTGACGCTTTGGTCGAGCTTTGTTACGCTTTGGTGCCGCTTTGCTCGCCGCTTTAAAGCGCCATCAAAGCGTGAGATTAACATTATTATCGTCTAGTCAATTACTTATAAATCATTTTTTATTGCCAAAGTATGCACTTTAATTTTTATTTACAATCATCTTACTTTTTTTTCGTAAATAGGTAGCACCTATAGATATATTATTACACACGTTGTATATTATATAAATATTGCATGGCTTCCAGTGTGACAGTACATACTGTCAACATGAGGAAAACACTGTTACCCGAGGCGAAGCCGAGGTTAACAGTATTTTACCGAATGTTGACAATATGTACTGTCACACTGGAAGCCATGCAATATTTATGTTATTATACCGAACAAAATTGCACGTTTATTTAATTCATTCTGTACCTTTGTAGGGCAGGTGAACATGGGTAGATCTACAACAATGTAACACACATATATGAATATACAGGTTAACAGTATACTGTTACATGGCACGCGCATCTAAAAGGTGACGTTATTGTTTGAAATGACGTCATGCACGTGCATAACCAACATTTTCACGCGCCTGCCATGTAACAGTATACTGTTAACCGATCAAAAACGTACTGTTAGCATGAAACAGTAATAAATTGCCCATGATGAGTATATGAGAATTTAACATTACAAAGTCACGTGAGGTATAATAAAAAGAAATACGTAATGGGTATATTACATAGGATACAAGCATTGTAATGTGATAAATCATTTTAAAGATTTAATAGTTACTGTGCTAAGGAAATATATCACGTTTGATGATATATATTGGTGTAACATATGGGGCTTCACCGTTAGCAATGCCATACATATTTACCATATAAAGAATTATGTATATAGTTATGTCTATCAATTAGTATGTCAGGGACGAACATATTATATTAACGGTCATCATCATCTTATTCTACAAGTAATTAACTTTGTATTATAACTGAACGTTTAACAATGGAATAATATCCCGCGTGATATGTACATGCGAACAGCACACTTCTGCTGTCGCACTCGTATGTTATGTCCGGATTCATTTCACTTGCAATATAATTCTCGTTTACAATCTAAAATTGTAAACGAAATGAGTCTTAAAATTAGCCAATATAAAATAGAAACTCCAAGCATGGATCATTAGCTATGACAATATGTTTATATTTATGCTACGTTGCATATTGCAAATCGAACTCCCAGTCGCGGCACGTCGGTCACTATGGAGTGCCCTAAGGGCAAGGAGCATTTCCTAGCCTAGCACTGATTTATTTATCAAGGGATCATTAATAAGTGAACTGCCACTGTGATACAACTTAAATAACCTCCATACTGCGACGATGGTTCTCTCTTGTCTCTACTCTCACGACACCGCACGAATCATGAAACAAGCTATCGAGTTGTCGCGAGAACAGCGTCAAGTTCACTCGAATATTTCTTCTCCTCGTGTAAAAGTACGGGAAACGGAAGTTGTAATGGCTATGTGAAGTGCTCTCTGGTTGGTCGATATTTGGTCGTGTCCGGATTTTTAGCCAATCAGCGATCAGGTAATAGGAAACCATTTCTTTTTGTGTCGATATATTTAGTTTTGACGTGTCTGTGTTTCCGCGGAAATGGTACTCCTTACGGCAACTCAAATATTAAGAAAACGAAGAGACGGATCATAAATCGGGACGATCATTCGATGAAGCAACTGATGAGCTACACAACGCACACCGAGTGGTTTCTAAATTCGAAAAACTGTAGGAGGAGATAGTTTTCGCAGGAAAAGCTGTTTTCGCCCGTTTCCATAGCAACGGTGGTTTCTATGGCGACCATACTACAAAAGGAACAACAAGAGCATAGACCCTTCATCTCTACCAAGTTTGGTCGAAATCCGTTGAATAGTTTTGGCGCTACGCTTGCCACAAACATTTTACAAACAAACGGACAGAAACGAAGACCGACTTTAAGGTCTCTAGAAGAGAGAACCAACAAACATTTTACAAACAAACGGACAGAAACGAAGACCGACTTTACGGGTCTCTAGAAGAGAGAACCAATAAATTAAAGACAATTGAACTGCTGCAGTCACGTGACAGGTACATCGATGAACAATACATGTTTCTATATAAAATTGACCCTGTTGTGCACCTTTATCCATCGCACGACAGCTCAACATGCACTGACAATATCTTCAAGTAAGTGTTATAAAGGAAATAAGTATGGCGTAAAGTACAGTCTAGATGCTTGCTGTTAACAAAGATGAAAACAGGGAATGAATAGCATTTCAGTATTACATAACTTACTGGTTACCCAAGCCTCTTTATCATTTTAATTTCTCCAAAACGACAGTTCATTAAGATTAACCCTTTAGCTGACAAACGCAATTGAAGGCTTTTGCAAACAATGCAGATTCAGATGAGACAGCTCTTAACGAGCTTTATCTCCTGAAATATGCATTGTTCGTTCGCAACTTAGACATTAAATTCTATCCAATTTCCTGTTGTACGAAACATGGAGTGGTCCAATTTCCAACATGGAAGAGTTGAATTGTTGAAATTCGGCAGTGAAAAGGTGTGTGGCGTTTCGTTTTATGACTTAAATTCCGGAAGCTATTACAAGCACGTACCTTAACGTGTGTAAAACTGCTCGCCCATGAGGGTTACGAGGACTTTAAATGTAATCACAAAACCTAAGTTTCAATTCCATGATTTTTATTTAAGATTTTCTTGTATGATCCAATCGATTATTTTCCTGTTGCTATGACTGCGACTGTCTAATTGGGGACTTTTGTCGCGTGTTTTGTTTGTTCATTAAGTCAGTGACAAGAGGATCAGATAATGAGGAGTATTCAGCTCTTTTCCACCAACAATATCTCTCTTATCATCCAAATAAACCCTATGATGTGGGTACTCAAAAGAATCGTCTCATTGAGACGATTCTTTTGAGTACCCACATCATAGGGTTAGAGGGTAAAATAAGGATTTTATAACGAAACAAAAATCCCCTTATCTAGAGCTCTGAGTCACGGCATAACTTACATTTATGAGAAGGATATTTTGAGAAGGTGGTTGCAAATGTTTAACCCGAGACCCGGTAGCTCTGTCTGTAACGACGCATACTGTCAATTTAGGGGCTGTGTGTTCTTACCCAAGCTCGGCCAACATTCTTTCAGACGTTTGACAAAACTCAATGCGACACGAAAAGCACATTCGTCTTCCACCAATGGACTTACAGTCTTTATATGGAAAAGTAGCCAGTTGCTTACTTATAACGATTGTTGTGTTGTCTACGGGTGTTGCAACGCCCGGAAACATACACTTTGGATGTGGTAGTAAGTAGTTAAAGTTTCAAGGTAGACCTCATCTGTGATCAATTATTGGATATGGTAGTAAATTGTTAAAGTTTCAAATTAGACCTCATCAGTGATCAATTATTGGATATGTTAGTAAGTTGTTAAAGTTTCAAATTAGACCTCATCAGTGATCAATTATTGGATATGGTAGTAAATTGTTAAAGTTTCAAATTAGACCTCATCAGACCTCAATTATTGGATATGTTAGTAAATTGTTAAAGTTTCAAATTAGACCTTATCAGTGATACAGTTTCAAGGTAGACCTTACACGTGTAGTACTGGATAGTTTTGATAAATATAAAACGATACCCAGTCGTACATGGCTTAGACATTGGTATACATAATAACATATAAGAGTTTATCCTGTCGTATATGTCTTAAGATATTGATAGTGCTAATACCAAGATATTCAGTCGTAAATGTCACAAGTCGGTGGTATCAATAATCAACATAAAAAGGATAACCAGTCGTATATGTCTTTAGACAGTGGTATCAAAGGACATTATAAAAGATTCATTCAGTCGTAAATGTTTTAAGACAGTTTACAACAGACAATAGGCAATAGAAAATACTTTAATTGACGTTATTTGTACAGTTGCTTGGCATATTTACAGTATATACACATGTAGTGGTATCAAAACTTATTAGAAAACGATAACCAGTCGTTTATGTTTTTAGGTAGTGGTATCAATTGTTTAAGGATATAGCTAACCCGTACGGAACGATTTGAGACGGTTGTATTCATTGTTCAAAGGTAGCCCTATCCCGTCCTGGCTTTTTTAAGACACTGGTACTTAATAATTTGAAATGACCATTCCCCAAGAGCTTTCAGAAAAGAGTGTTATATAACATGTCCTGCATGTTTATAGCCAATAGTATTCATACTTTGAAGGTAGTCAGATTTGGACTTGAAATATAAAACGTGGTTTATCTTCAATCAAATGTCAATTAAAACATTAAAAGAGCATGCCCATACGTTTAGGTACAAGTCGAATTAATGTGAACAGTGTTGATCCTGATCAGCCTGTGCATTCTCACATTCTTTTTATCTCAATAGCATACCTTCCTATACAAGTTCCACATTTTACAAACGTTTTTAACTATTGCGCAGCATGACATCAAAGATGTTTATCTGAAAGTCCAATTAGCCAACGTGTCTGTTTAAAGCTGAAACTCCTTCGGAATTCCTGTATGGACTAACAAAACAGCTGCAAGATATCGCCGTGCCTTTAACATACAGAATAGAGAAACCAGACCGTTAGATCGTGATTCAGAACAAAAGACAGCCAGACATTTGTCTGTCAATCACTCGAGATATTTCATACTATACGGCATCTCAGTTTGACACAAACATCGTGTTCTGTATTCAGAAGACTATAGATAAGAGAGAACTGGTCTTTTCCCCCACAATATTTCTCTTATTACTCAAAAAAATCATATGGTGTGGGTACTCAAAAGAATCGTCTCATTGAGACGATTCTTTTGAGTACCCACAACATAGGGTTTGAATGTCAAATAAGGATTTTTGAACATAAAAATGCCCCCTTATCTAGAGCTCTGCTGTATTGATGTAGCGCATGCTTTACGATTTCAAGCCATGATAGTGTTCATGTTCGTAATAACAGAATCCGCACCTACATGTAGAACTCGAAAACGACAGGGGAAACAGTGAGAGACAGAGGTCCACGTATAAAGTGCCTACCTCGTGGTCCAAAGACGCTGGGTTCGTTTCACGTGAGATCAGGGTCAATATTTGTCATTTATACACACCCAGTTCGAAGTATAAACAAAATACTTTAAACTGCACCTTGAGAATACAAGGTTACTCTCAAGAAAAGGTGCTTTGATTTTACTTCATATGAATTTTGCTTATCAGATCAGAGTAAATAATCCTTGTCCAATTGTAATCGACTTTTAACACAAATCAAATGATTAAACAACAATGCACGATTTTGAGCAATTGATAAAACCCAAATTCAGACCAAGAGTAGCCTGTGAATTCGGGTCCTCTAATTTTAGTCAACATTGTTCCCTTCTTGCTTGTCTGTTGGGTTTTTTATCCTCTTTTTCCCATCATATAAATGTATAACTTTATTAACACTTGTGAAACCTATAAAACCTTTTTAAGTTCGACCCCAGGGAAGCGATCATGGTCTATTGATTCATTCTATAAACCGTATATACTAACATAGAGTCACGACCTTCACATATCTATACACGTGGCTAATAAAGTTATATATTTGAAAATAACACAAAAAAAACCACAAACAGAAACAACATTGTTCCCTTCTAATGGTATCTGTATTCAGTAAAGACGGAAGTGCTTCTTATAATGCTAGGATTGGCTTTAATCGGTGAATTTGGTAACGATTGCAATAATTCAGTGGGAAGGTATTCAACCATTTTGTTACAATATCATTTTGAAATTAAGGTGGAACACCCCTAATGTGCTCGGCGATTTCGGACCGAATTCGTAAAAGATCGGTATGGTTCGTGGACTTTGTTCGGCGGAAATAGTTGATTGATTGATTGATTGGTTGTTTGTTTGTTGTTTTACGCCGCATTTAACGTTTTTTTTTCCCAGTTATATCACGGCGTTTCCTGGGTAAGTTACCAGTACTGCTGGACCATTTATCATGACCCCGCAACCCTGAGCACCAAGGAGGGCATTCATTTATAATGTCTTTGGAAATGAAAGTAATGGCTGCCCCCGGCATCAATGACCGATGAATACACGAACAGTACCGATGTGTAACAAACCAATAAGACATTACCGAGTCCGATAGGTTTGTTTTATTGGCATTTTACGCCGCTTTCAACATTAGTTTAGTTATATCACGGTTCACTTATTCATGATCCCTGGGTTAACTAACCAGTACTAGGCTAGAAAATGTGCCTTGCTGGAAGGGTACTCCACCGTGACCGTCGTGCTGCGACTGGGGATCGAACCCGGTACGCCCGGTTTCGAATCCCCGACGCTTACCACTCGACCAAGGCGGAGTCTTCCCGAGTCCGATAGGGATATTTTACATTAAAAAGTATTACTTTAAAGCAGTAGACACAAATTACATTTGTTATAGAAAAGTGTTTATGTATTCCGTTACCGTAGTTACGATTACTGTAAATGGACGTGAGTAATGACTATTACATTTTGTGTTCAAAATGGAATTGAATCAAACAATATTTATATAAATTTCCAGCAACACGTCTGCAATAATATAGAAATAAGAGCCATTTTCCGCGAACTTTTTTAACATCCCTCGTACATGTACAGTACCATAAGAAATGTCCCAAGATTTTGAGTCTTGCGAATTTGTTAACCCTTTTCCAAAGTGCAGACACTTTCTGACGTCTCCTTCGAAAACTTAGTTACATACAACTTTACTCATGATAAGTAACTACTCCTTTTGCACCAATGTGTTCAATCATTTTGCTTTCATTTATAGACAGTTTCCCAATTTCTCGGCGATAGCTGTTTAACCTCAGTTTTGACCTAGAAAATGATCTAGATCTAAATATTGTATTTAATGAAAAATGTCAAAGAAATAAAGGAAATGAAACATTTTGATTGGTTCATAGTTAAGTTGGCGATCCTACGAGAGGCACTAATAAGATGAAGTTTTAAAATGAAATGTTCTGCATACTAACTTTTAATTGTTTTCCTTAAGAAATAAATTTCAGAAACAAATCAGTGAAAACGTATGAAATATAATATTTAATAGCAAAGTATTAATTATTTTTGAAACATGATAAGTTTTCAGTTATTTATTGTCTATTGTCGATTGAAACTTATACACCTCTTGGGAGCCTCGCGTAATCTCCAGTCATGTGGCGTATTCTCGGCCTTGATAATCTATTTATAAAAACTGAAGCTGGATGGAGATTGCCGATTAGCCTTTTGTAAACACATATAACCTTTCTGATATTCAAGTCAAATAATATGCGCATGTTCCATTCCTTAGTGTTTTCCCATATTGATCGCCGTTTATCTTTTTTAAAGATATTTCTTGTTCCTATATAATCTCAAATTTGTCTGTACCAGATTTCTTGTATGTGGATTGAACTTTAACATTTAACTCTTTCCAACATAAAATATATTTGTAAGCGAATCCGCAGTAGACGACTTTTGAAATAATAGTGGTAAATAGCTACATTTTTCACGATGAACACAATGAACAATTTCCCTGTTTTGTTACATGTACATCACCCAATTATTAAAAAATAATTCTTTTTTTTTTACCATTTGTGGCAAGATGTTTTTTTTTTCTTTTCATTTTCTTCTACATCAGAGTCGAAGCATGTGGCAAAGGGATAAGTATATGAGTAGACATTGTATAATGCTTCCTTAAAGTGCTGCCAAACAGAGCTGTCTTTACGACTCCCATAAATGGCGTATATTATAAGTCAGTTCACAATGGTCCCAAAGGATTGTATAAGCAAGTCGAATGGAAGAAATGAATAAATGTGTCTCTGGTATAGTCGACCATTACACTGAACAATCCCAGATCAATAGATTATTCTTCGGCTGAATCCTTTCCCACATACACCAAATCTGCAACAGACAACTTTGAAAATGTGAAGGGGAAAAATATGGACATTCTCTATAAATCAAAAAAAAAAAATCATTAATATGAATAAAGCTTAAAATATTGTGGCAACGGAAGAAAATTACTCATCATGAGCATGTATAACTTTTGCCATCATGTTTTCAATTGTCGTGTGCTGCAAGCAGGAAAGGGTTTTTACTTAATACTTAGTACTTAACGGCAATAACTACGTTTCGTAATAAAATGAGCAGTCCCGCGAGAAAACCAACATTGTGGACGCAGAGGCCATAATGTGTTTTTTTTTCGCGGGACGGCTCAAATGTTAATCCACAAGTAACTATATATATGCTTGCATTTACGACGTCATATTGCTAAAAGCAATGTACGCGAATATGTAACTTACTGAATGGAAGGATATCAGGGAAGTACAATTTACAACCATTTACCAGGTGCAGACGACATTTACGTATCTCTGATATACGACATTTTGAAAACGTAGCTCTTTCCCACATACAGATGCTTTACGACGCGTTTGCAGCAGACGACATTTTACGTATCTCTGACATACGACCTTTTGAAAACGTAGCTCTTTCCCACATACAGATGCTTTACGACGTGTTTGCAGCAGACGACATTTTACGTATCTCTGACATACGACCTTTTGAAAACGTAGCCCTTTCCCACATACAGATGCTTTACGACGCGTTTGCAGCAGACGACATTTTACGTATCTCTGACATACGACCTTTTGAAAATATGGCACTTTCCCACATACAGATGCTTTACGACGCGTTTGCAGCAGACGAAATGTTACGTATCTCCTACATACGACCTTTTAAAAATGTAGCCCTTTCCCACCTACATATGCTTTACGACGCGTTTGCAGCAGACGACATTTTACGTATCTCTGACATACGGCCTTTTGAAAACGTAGCCCTTTCCCACATACAGATGCTTTACGAAGCGTTTGCAGCAGACGACAGTTTACATTTATCTGACATACGACCTTTTGAAAAATTCTGTAGCAGACGACTTTTGAAAATATTTTCGCAAAGTGAGAATGTTCTCATTATGAGAAACGTTTTCAATTTGACACCTTTTTCTTCAACTTTATTCAATATTTCACTTTAATATATATAGAGATTTTCCATAGTTGTGACTGTTTTCAAAGTCGTCTGCTGCAGATTTGTTGTAATGGGAAATGGAGAAAAAAGAACTTTTCCATATGCCTTAATGTCTTTCATTCTGTAAATCACACTTAAAATATTCCGGATATGACGTACGTTTTCCGAAGTGTTTAATAAGAGCGCGTACCAGGAAAGGATTTATGACTGTTTTCGTCGAAACTAGTGCAGCGGCATGTTGTTGTAAGATATTCTTGTTTCGTTGGTTCGGAATTGAATAGTTTTCATTTTCTAAACCCTTTACCAGACATACCACACACCTGTAGCAGACGACTTCGAACATATATTCTTGGAAAAAACCATATGGACACACTATATAAATGAAAGGTATATTTATTGAAAAGAGTTTAAAAAATGTGGCAAAATGAGAGGAGAAATAACTCATTTGTTTCTCCTTTTGTCACGTTGTTTTCTAAAATGTGTCTGCATTTGGAAAAAGAGTTAACCTTCATTCTAGTTCACAAGACTTTAAACAATCCCTGCACATCCCCAAGGCATGCGTTTAAGTCCTTCAGCAACAAAGGCACTAATATTTAGGGTTTTTTTTGCAAACAATTCACTACCGAGCTGTCTCACATGAAATCAGCATTGTTTGCCATTTAGTTATCAAAATAATCCAAACTTTTATAACATAAGAAATGGAGACGCCCGATTTTGAACATGGAAGAGTCTACTTTAAACAATAATTTGTGAACAACAACTGCCTGGACTGGATATGATTGAAAAGTATTTCGTGTCAGTCGAGATTTTATCTTGGTGCGTATTCGAGCAGTGCGTTTAGGGGCAATTTTGACCCCTTTGTAAACAATGCAAATTTAGGTGTCATTGCTCAGAACGAACAATGGCACCTAAATTTCCATTGTTTACAAAGAAAAATTATTTAACGCTTATAAAGACTTTATGGCGAGGTGATTAACCTTGGTAAAGAAATACCAATGTTACCGTTTCACGCTAAGCCCTCGATATACTTTAGCCTAAGATGTAATTCAAGATTTATTGTTTGGTGTTTTACGCCGCCTTCAACAATTTTTCAGTTATATCACGGTGTTTCCTGAGTAAGTTACCAGTATTACTGGTCCGTTTTATCCTGACACCAGCCAGTCAGTCGCAATACTGACCCTATAACCTTGAGCGCCGAGGAGAGCAGCCATTACTACAATTTTTAGAGTATTTGGTATGACCTGGCCGGGGATCGAACCGACGACCTCCCGCAGCCGGGGTGGACGCTCAACCACTACACCACCGAGGCGGACGCTCTACCACTACACAACCGAGGCGGACGCTCTAATACTACACAAACGAGGCGATACACTGGAAATGACGTTTGCAGACGTTTGAATCAGGAGCTGTTATAGACAATGTTTACAGACGGAAATACTATACGGGCGGTGCTCTACGCAAACCAACCATTAAGCCTTTGCGAACAGTATGGACCCAGATGCCTGGTCTGAGCAGGCTCTGCACTGTTCTAAAAGAAGTCTTCGACGATTACTAGAAACTTCTGTAAAGTACTAGTAGCATTGTCGATGCTTATCATGAATGCAATGCGCATGCAGGTATTTTTTCATAAGTGTAATATTAACGTTAACGCTTTCCCTTATGTAGAAGCATGTTGGCGCATGTTGACGCCTCTGAAACAGTCGACTCTTGAAGGCATGACATGGAAAAAGGAAGACATTTCTCATAATGAGCGCTTTCTCCTTTTGTCTCGATGTTTTTATTTCTAATCAAAATTTAATTTCCTCTTATTAAAGTTGTCCATATTATTGCATTTTTTTTTGAAAGGCGTCTAATTCAGGTTTCTTGCATGCGGAAAGGGATCAGGTCGATTATTCCTGGGTCACCGCCCATATAAACGAGGGTCAAGCATTTACCTAGACTATACCAAGAATATCGTTAAACCTATTACGTAAGGGGTTACAACACCAATACCGTAGATTAGATCACTTGAAAATGGACTGTCTGTATTCTTTATTGAATATTGACCAACAATTTGACATTTCTTTTCCTACACGCGCCCTCTCACAGGACAAGACAGTTCTATTCACAGTGGAAAATGAGTGCTTTATTTTTTGCAAAGGTTAAATAGTACTTATAAGCCGTCCCGCGAGAAAACCAACATTGTGGACTCTGCGTAAAGTATCGGCCCGGATCAGCTTAAGCATGCCGGGCAGGCTTACCCCGATAGACACGTTTCGCCCTCTATGGAGTTTCCGTTTCATGAATCATTACGCTATACCTCTATCCACCTGAGACGTAATGTGTCGGCCCGGATCAGTTTGCGCCGCCTGCGCAGGCTGATCTGGATCGATACATTACGCAGAGGCGATAATCTTGGTGTTCTCGTGGGACGGCTCTTATATTGATATATGTCTAGTGAATCATAAGCCATTTGAATGGCTGGGTGGGTACGCTCAATATGTACATGTATTGCTTTCAAATAAGAATACGTTATACTGTTGTATTCATCTATTGTATATATACTTTGTATTAAGTGTCACTTTAATACAATATAAAACTACTACTACTACTACTACTAGTAAGCATATGCCCTCTATTAAAGTACATTATCATTAAAAGTAAGATAATGATGAGATGGTTTTGGTGTCGTTAATGCTGCTACCGCTACTGCTACTGCTACTGCTACTGCTACTGCTACTGCTACTGTTCTCAACGTCGTTTTCAACATTATTACTGTTATATCACGGTGGCCAATTAACCAATTATGGCTGGATTGTAACCCTTTCTTACATTTAGACGCTATCTGACGCCTTTGCTGTAGACGTCTTTTGAAAACATTGTGGCTCATCGTGAGAATTTTCTCCATTCGCCACAATGTTCAAAGTTGTCTGCTTGTTGGGGAAAACGGTTAAGCGGTTCAACGCGGGGAAGCAACAAGTCATCTTGAATTGTGTGTATGAAGTGACCAGCACTGCTGGTACATCATTCCTGTCACCAGCGAGACTGTCGCAATGCTTCATGTAACCCCACTATCCCGAGTGCCAAACGGAAAAGCAGTACTACCCTGTTTAAGCCTTTTGTATGACCCGGCCGGGGATCGAACCAGCTTCCTCCCACGCTCAAGGCGAACGCTGCATCACTGCGGTTCTTATCTCTTGACTCGGCTATGTAATGAATATGTTTTTTCTAGGCTGGAAGAGTTCCGAATTTGAATAATTCGGTCAATACCGATCTCGACAGTAGACATTTATTGTGGACATTAAGAGTACTTACTTATACAGACAGTATCCGATGTGTGTGCGTTACAGAGTCAGCCTTGAAAGCGGGAGAACAGAGTTCGATCCTCATCCGGGTCATATCAGATACTTTAAACATGGTAATATTTGAGTATATCAGGGTTGCGGGGATCTCTTTACAACTGATGCATGCTGCGGGGATGTCTTTACAACTGATGCATTGGTGCTAAGATAAATAATACCTGGCTCCAATTCCACCAACGATACTTAGCGCTTAAGTAAGACTTACTTAAATACTTAAGAGCTTAATTTATCATTTTTTATTTCCTAATAAAAAGGCCAACATATTTCATTTCTTAAAAGTATTGTTAGTCAGCAGGATAACTTTTTATGTGAACTTAGTCATTTACGTAAATATATTTAACCAAATCATGTTTTACAAAATATTAGGGAAACGAAAATGCTATTTAAGTATTACTTAGCGCTTAGTACGGTAGACTAGGACCCTGTAGTACTTGTAATTTTCCTAAGGAACCCTATGATAGGATTGTACTGTTTGTTCGTGTGTTGTATTTTTACGTTTATTTTATGAACATACATATAACAATCTTGCAGAGTCTTTAAATACGTTTTATCAACACTTTTCCTCATACAGACGCTCTCTGGTCCCTTTTCAGCAGACGACGTTTTGAAACATTGTGGCAAAAGGAGAAGATACTCAATAATTGTTCTATCACTTATGGAGAGTCTCCAATGTTTTTGACTAAATATCGTCTGTTACAAAGTTGATGTACATGTATGTATAAAAAGGGTTAAGAGCATAACTAGGTTCATTTCTGATAGATTGTTTACGATTTTAGATGGCAAGTTAACATACCATGAATTCGAGATCATTTGAATATGAGTGTGTGGTAAACAATCCGCAATTTAGTAGAAATCTTGAAATATGTTAATACACCAGGAAGTCAAACACCCGTGTTTTTCAGGGAGAGATTTAAAATAAGCTGTATCTTTCTTTTCGATCCTAGAACATATATTTATAGATTGAATAGTATTTCGGAAGTTATTGAATAAAAAATTGTTTAAACCAAAGACCCGTGTGGTACCTTACACACATAAAAGTAAAAGACAAAACAGAATGTCATTTTAATTTACAATCATATAATACGGACAACAAAATGAATTTTCATGATTGGCATTTCGAGGGCTTGGCGTGAAACGGTTGTAAGTATTTTTGTTACCAAGGTTAATCACCTCGCCATGAAGTCTTTAGAGGCATTAAATCATTTTTCTTGGTAAGCAATGGAAATGTAGGTGCCATTGCTCGTTCTGAGCAATGGCACCTAAATTTGTATTGTTTACAAAGGGGTCAAAATTGCCCCTTAACCAGGGTTTTTAAAATAGGATTTTAGTTACAACCGTTTCAAGCCAAGCCCTCGATTTACGAGCAACCCCATGAAAACGTATGAAATAGTACTTTGACATAAATTTTGACCTTATATATATAAATATTATATACAATCGGAAGACTCGGAAATCACCGCTTCTCTATCTCGTGTATGTATATGGGTTAGTTCCCCATGTTGATACCTAACGATTTTGTAGACGACGTGTTGATTGGCTGACGCAAACTCAATCTGAGACGACATGCAATAGGCACTAATCAGATATATACACATGTTATGGTAATCGATGACAACAAACAACAATAATATATCGAACATGACATTACATTACAGGAAACTATCATACATAATCATATATATATATGACAGTTAGGCTTTTCCAAAATATAGATGCATTTTGAAGCGTTCGTAACAGACCATCATTGAAACCAGTATGGCAAAAAAAGAGAAATTGCTCACGATAAGTAAGTTCTCCTTTAGTTCATAAGCCTCCAAAATCTACTCAACAATAATACTTTCAAGCGAAAAGATTTTCCAAATATGTTCCTAAATATTTTTTAATAAGATTGCTGCAGTTGTGTAGTGCATGCACGATGGAAAAGATTAAATGCTTCCTGTAGGAATGCTTTGAAATTTAGCACAAGGAGGCATATAGACCTGCCAGAGTGACCACATATCGGGATTTCTCTTTGACCTTACTAAGTATATTAATTTAAGGTAAATGACTTTTAAAACATCCCTTTTACACTCTCTGTACATGTGCAAGTTTTACAAATTAAAACAGACGAAGGCCGATATAGTAATTCAATGTATGTACATATTTAGTTTAGCGAAATGAATACTGTATCTAATCTAAACAGTACAATAGATAACCAATCTACCGAATGTGGTAACCTGCCTAAGACGCTTTATAATTTCAACAGTACATCAAACTGGGAACCAAAGTAAGGCGTGCTAGATGTAGTCTGGTTCCTGGCATATTATGATATTACGCAATCTCCTTTGCAGAGTTACCGTTCCTTACACTAAAGAATGATAACCGATTGTGTAAGAGAGTGGATATTACGTAGTAATAAGAGGAAGGTACTCCAGAATACGCTCTGTTCGTTTCCTTATCTGCTTATACGCTTTTCTATGCGATGTAATTGCTTGAACCGGGAACGAAAAAAGAACGTTTGCTTTGAAATTGATCATAACCTCTTGTCAATTTATCTTAAGTATTAGTCTTAAATGTCATTTTTCATGATCAGTTTAACTCTAAATCATCGCATTCACTTAAAACACAGACAGGTTTAATATCCTACAATAATACTTAAATCTTCAAATACCAATATCTGCATTACTGACTACAGATTGATGTTTTCTATTGTTTGTGGATTAAAATGTTGTTTTCCTTATTTCTTCATTTGCAACGGAATATTGCGGCTTCTCTTTAATGCTTTACGTCAAACATTCGTTTTGTATGGTACTTGTAATAACAAGGCAATTGACATGACCATGTTTGAACACACAGTCAAACTTTAAAGTCATAAAAGATGAAAAGATTCACAGATTTTAAAAAGAACAACACGATTATACGTGATGCACTCATAATTACGGTGAGATCGCCATTTTAGAAAAATATATGAGGAAATTTGTAACATATGAGCCGTCCGCGAGAAAAACCAACATTATGGCCTCTGCGTAATGTATCGACCCAGATCAGCCGGTCCGACACATTCCGTCTCAGGGGGATAGAGATATAGAGTAATGATTCCTGAAGAAGAAAATTATCAGGAGGCGGCGAAAAGTGTCTATCCGGGTTAGCCTGCGCGGCCTGCTTAGGCTGATCCGGGTCGATACTTTACGCAGAGTCCACAATGTTGGTTTTCTCGCGGGACGGCTCAAAATGTTATTTCTTTGAAAGTAAACTAAATATTCAAATGAACCCTTTCCCTCATATAGACGCTTTCTGACACCTCTACAGCAGAAGGCTTTTTGAAAACATAGTGAAAAAAGAAGATTTTGCTCAAAACGAGCAATTTCTCATTTTGACACAATGTTTTCCACTTTTAGTCATAGGTTCCATTCAATTATAGAGATATTCTATGTTTTGACAAAATATGTTCAAAGTCGTCTGCTGCAGAATTGTTGTATGAGGGAAAGGGTTAACCCTTTCCTACTTTCCTACATACACCATCTCTGCAGCAGACGACTGTGTAGGCATCTGGGCCAAAGCATGGAAACTATCTTTAAATTATTATTGAATAAAGTTGTAAACAGTTCGGCAATTTCTCATTTAGCGACAATATTTTCAAATGTCGTCTGCTGCAGAGGCGTCAGAAAGCGTCTGTATATTGGAAAGGCTTCATTGTTACTATATTATTTTCCAAAGAAAGTCTGCTATTACAGACATTGAATGTCGGCTGTATCCCTTAACCCCTTTCCCTCATACGACATTTCTGCAGCAGACGACTTTAAACATATTTTGTCAAAACATAGAAAATCTCTATTATTAAATGGATAACCTATGACTAAAAGTAGAAAACATTGTGGCAAAAGGAGAAATTGCTCGTTTTGAGCAATTTCTTCTTTTGTCACTATGTTTTCATAAAACTGTCTGCTGCAGGGGCGTCAGAAAGCGTCTCTATGAGGGAAAGGGTTAAAGGATTAACGGCTTACATTTACATAGACAATCGATTCACAAATCACCCGGATGAAGACCTAGTATCAACCTATAATTTTGGATGGACGGCGTCCTTAGAATATTACAGACAAATGTAGATGAATTGAAAGATTAACATAAATAAAAAAGACAATTACATGAGTATACATGATGCTTTTATAATGACAGTGATGTATACTCATATTACTTAAAAAAAAAATATGAGGAAATTTATAATATTTATCAATTTGATAGCACACTAATTATACAGAGTTGGAAAACAATATTTTATTAAAAATGATCTATTGTTTGTTTTTGTGATTACACGGCGATTTCAATAGTTTATAGCGATATAATGGCGAGTTATGGGTAAGTTACAAGTACCACTTGCATTTTTACTGACACCGGTGGGTCAGTAGGAAACCCAACCCTACAAACTTGAACTTGAACGCCAATTGTCTTAACCCTTTCCCTCATATAGACTCTTTCTGACGTCTCTGCGACAGAAGGCTTTTTGAAAACATAGTGACAAAAGAAGAAATTTCTCAAAACGAGCAATTTCTCCTTTTGCCACAATGTTTTCCACTTTTAGTCATAGGTTATCCATTCAATTGTAGAGATTTTCTACGTTTTGTTAAAATATGTTCAAAGTCGTCTGCTGCAGAATTGTCGTATGTAGGGAACGGGTTAATAGTATTGCCCGACCGGGGCATCGACCCCGTGACTTCCCGCGACCGATGCGAACGCTCTAACACTACGCCACCGAGACAGTAACGGCCCGTTGAATGTCGGCTGTGTCCGGTAAAGGATTAAAGGCAAACATTTACATAAAACGATCGATTCACAAATGACCCGGATGAAGAGAGAGTATAATTCAGACCGAGTATCAACCTATGGTTCTAAGAATATATAACCCACAATGTAGATTGATACTTAGACTAGAAACAGTGCAGTTATTATATTTCGAACAGTAAAATCATCAGGCCATAATTGTATCGGTGAGAAAGGAATATTTCTACTGCCAATAAGACAAACGGATAAAAAAAAAGATAAATTGGCGAATACCTAGTCGGGTTACCCTTCCAGTTTTATTGTGAAAAAATACACCTATTATTTAAGTATATACAAACTGTCAGCGACTGTGAAAATGCAAGATACTTTAACGTTAGGGACCGATTCCAGTCTACTGGATACGGTAAAGGGTAAAAGTTCCTGGAAATATTCAACACGACCACTTATTGAATCATCCCCCGAAATACAATCACCTTTCCCGAATATTCCCTGACCCTCATCCACGGCTATTTTCTTAACTCTTTCAGCGCCAAAGGCAATATTGAGCTTTTTGCAAACAATACTAATTCAGGTGAGTCAGCTCGTAACGAGCTGTCTCACCTGAAATCAGCATTGTTTGCCTTATGGTTATTCAAATATTCCAAAACTATTAAGGCATATACAATAGAGTCGCCTGACTTTGAACATGGAAGAGTCTACTTTAAACAATTCGGCGCTGAAAGAGTTAACGGTCTAATGCCAATCATTTACGCAGACAATTGATCTACACACGATATGTAGTTGATAGAGGCTCTTGTTACGGTTCATATCCGTACAACAATGTTGGGAAAGTAGCACAGTTGTCACTGAAAATGTTTCGAACCGAAATGGTTCCGTCACCCGGATTCTACACGAGATGTAACGGTTTAGTTTAGTTTAGTTTAAACTTATTTATTTTACATCGATTGCGAAACAAGCCTTTGGCTTAGATTTATCACTCTCGATGTCTGCTTCCTGGAGACTTAACCAGTACTCGCGCCGTTTGTGTGGAAAAATCCCAAAGTCAGGACCCGCTCATCACGGGACTCGAACCAGGGACCTTTGATACGAGAGGCCGACGCTCTACCTCTGCACCACTGTCTTCCACGGTTGTAACGGTTCAAGTTACACTAATTCTTGCGATACAATACTACGTATATATACAGACAGACAGACAGACAGACAGACAGACAGGGAGAGATCTGAAGTTAACACATTATTAGGTGTCTGGATGACAACCAGGCGCTTCGCTATTTGGATCTTTGTTTGGATCTCCTCAAAATGAACGATGCCAGGGGTTTTGTTTATAGAACTACATGTATATTGATGTATATTGATGTATATTGATGTATATTGATCTCATTACAGCCTTTGATTGCTTGTTTATTGCTCGGGTGCATCAACACCAGTGCATATATTGATTGTGTTTAGAACTACCACTGGGCTTGCGCATGCGCCGTGTTAATCGTCTTGATCGCGCATGCGCCGTATTTTACCGTCAGCGCTCACGGATATTTCCGTAGCAGTTCGTCACTACACTTGTTCTCGTTCGAGTTTGCAATAGAAGATTAAGATTAGTGAACCAGTCTATTAATATGCGAGTAGGTTTTTTTATAATTAGAATGTAATTAAAACCATAGTGTAACGTGTACCGGCGTTAAGCCATCGCGGTTCATCTATCCAGGCACTAACCGCGATGAACGCTTAACTTTACGAAAAGGTCAACCACTCTACCAACGTCGCTATAAAAGCCGGCTTCCACAGCAAGGCTGTAGAAGTGCTAGTTATACCCATACCCCATTCCCGTTACATTTCTCCCTCTTTTCTCTTGACTTCGACCCGAAATCACACAACTGAACACAACGTCATACCAGAGCGGAGCCTATGTAACATCACTGGGAACCACCGGGGTTTGAATAACAGGAAAACGGGAATATTTTCATGAATGCGAAGTTAATGTGCTAAATTTTGCGATTTTAGAATATATTAAATGGGGGGAAATGACGCGCATGCGCAGACACATATTTACAATCATTTTGGGAGATCGAGGTCAACACGTTGGGAAAAGGTATTTTTGTTTTCGTCTTACGTATTTAACTAATAAACTATTGTTATCATATATTTTTCGAATCAAACAGTATTTCTTAAGCCATAACATACTGATTCCCACGCTAACATCCAATTGCTGCATCTTGCAGCAACTCTTGTTCAGTACATAGACCGACACTGTCGAGACGGTTCTTTAAACGTCCACCAAAGAGCTTACATGGCAATTCTACCGGGTAACACAATTACCATAAAACACGTGGTTAAGACAATTTGAATAACCATACTTTGCAACTATTGTCTTCGCGTCCGAGACAGCCTGGAAACCTACAACAACTAGCCAATGCGATTATCCAGGAGTGGCGTAACATTCCCATTAACTGTGTGCGTCGCTTGATCGCATCAATGCGAAGAAGATGTTTAGCTGTAGTGAATGCTGCCGGTGGTCACAACCGCTACTGACTTATCCTGCGAACTTTAAAAATGCACCCTTCAATCAATTAATACATTTTATTGTAATCTACTGTGGTATTTTGTTAAGTTTTTGTTTTTCATTCTGTTACAGGATAGTTATGTGATACTCTTGTCAAATTGCAATGTATTTGGTATACTATTAAATGAAATATTGATACTTATGTACATATGGGCGTTGGAAGTTTTGTCTAGTATATATTCACTTGTAACAATACTTCTGAGTAAGTTCAGCTGATTTAGTGTATAGATCGAAATGTCGAGACAGTTCTGTACGATTAAGACATTGTTTCTCATATTTGGGATATTTTTCCATTTTGAATCATCATGATTTGCAACTTTATTCACTTTTATTCTTAGTATGTTTCAGCTTATTCAGTATTTAGACCGACACTGGCGAGTTTGTATGGTGTTAACACCGCTCTCAACACGTTTTTCAGTCGTAAATCATAGCCAAATGGAGGAAAAGCAATTACCTTAAATTCGTAAAGTATTTGGTATGACCCGGCCGGGGATTAAACCTGCGACTAGGTACCACTGAACCACCGATATCAAGGACAATGGCGAGATAGTTCCTTTTATTTTTTGGATGATTTTGCGAATTCCCATCGATTCCGCCAAATTTGACGTATTCCATTTTATAAAACACCGTCAACGTTATTTAGTATATAACTTATTCTTTATTCATAATTCATAATAATAATAATGATATCTTTATTTTTTGAAAGTCTAAGATACATACAGACAATTTAACAATGGCTATACATATCTTATTTTCATATGGCTTTCAATAATATAACACACACAAACATTACATTTAACAACATGCAAATTTCAATGACAAATTATGGCATGAAGTACAAATATAATTAATTTTCAATCATTTGAAGACACACACTCCAACAACTCCAAACACAATTCTTAACATAATATCGGCAAGTAATCAAGATAGTGTTAGTATGGAACCTTTTCCAGAAGGTATTTCTTATAATTTCGTTTAAATGATACAATAGACGTTGAGTGCTTTATATGTGATGATGGAATGCTATTCCAGACTTTAAAACCAAAATATCTAAATGATAATAATAATGGTACTTTCCACCAATTTAAGACATCGCCAATCTAAAAATACCTACAAAAACCGCTAATATTTCCACTTCAGATTTTTTTTAAAAGCGTCATACGATAGTGCGGAAATGTTTGCCTCGCTAGATTCCAATATCTGAACGGTAAGAGATGTATTGCTATTATCGTCACATTTATTGATACATTCATCCCGCCCATCCAGCAGCGATTCACTCATTACGTGCAGATTTGGTGTTCTATAATCATAGCTTATTAAGTCTCCGTGTGACACGCGGAATGGTAAAATTGCCCCGTATTAAGCCCTCCCTGTGTAATCCACTGTACATATCGTCCCGGGGGTATTAGTTCTTGTCTTAATAAAACCGCACACGTATTCGCACTTCAACCTTTTATCAGCTTTAATCTATTGATTCGGGTTTAACACCGTTTTCAACAATTTTTCAGTCATATCACGGCGACCAGTTCACCTACTCATACGTTTCCTGGTTTTCCCACACTAGTACACCACACAACATACGTTCAAAGCAACGAGCTGCTTTTCCACATATACTGTTAAACAGCCCATTGTTGGTGAAAGACGAATGACGCAGGTCACAATGACTTTTGACAACGTCGGAAAGAATGTTGGCCGAGCCGGGATTCGAACTCACAACCCCTGGATTGACAGCCCGCGTCTTTATCAGCTATAAAGGTGCTGAACTCCAGATGATAGATAGTATAGACAAATTTTAAAACTTTTCAAAAGTTGTCTTGAAATATTAGATTCATAATTCTGGGATAAAGTTAGGGTAATAATTTCACTATCGAGTATAATAAACATCTAAAGATTGATCGTTTATGCTTCATTTTTTTCTGGGTAGACATACCAAGTAGGTCAAATTTAGTACATTTTCATGACTTTCAATTGACTGTTGTTCAACATTTACTGCCAAAATAGTTTTAAACTATTAATTACCTACTTTGCTGTCACTATTAGCAATGTTTGCAGAAGTTTCAACATTCTAAAATTTCGATCGCCATCTTCAGTTCAGTACCTTTAAACAATAAATGAAGTAAATTGCGAAGTTCAAACAATGCGCTCTACAGAGTTTATAGAATGCTTTAGGATGAATCTCTCTGATTCAAACCTGCACTTCCCGGAACTTCCCCAAAAATTTATTTCACTAAATAATAATACTAATAATTTCACTATCGAGTATAATAAACATCTAAAGATTGATCGTTTATGCTTCATTTTTCTGGGTAGACATACCATGTAAGTCAAATTTAGTACATGACTTTCAATTGACTGTTTTTCAACATTTACTGCCAAAATAGTTTTGAACTATTAATGACCTACTTTGCTGTCACTATTAGCAATGTTTGCAAAAGTTTCAACATTCTAAAATTGTGATCGCCATCTTGGGCTCAGTACCTTTAACCCTTTCCCTCATATAGACACTTTCTGACGCCTCTGCAGCAGACGGCTTTTTGAAAACATAGTAACAAAAGAAGAAATTGCTCGAAACGAGCAATTTCTCCTTTTGCCACAATGTTTTCCACTTTTAGTCCATTCAATTAAAGAGATTTTCTATTGTTTGACAAAATATGTTCAAAGTTGTCTGCTGCAGAATTGTTGTATGAGGGAAAGGGTTAAACGATCAATGAAGTAACATGCCTACCAGTTGGGAAAGGATGTACCAGTATGTACCAGTATGTACCAGTATGTACCAGTATGTACCAGTATGTACCAGGATGTACCAGTATGTACCAGTATGTACCAGTATGTTAGTCTTTGCCTCGTATAGCAGAATATTTTGAAAATAATTAGTCAAAAATATAGAACATTATGTAATTATTTTGTATTTAGTGAAATTACAGGATAAAGTTGATTATTGTATAATTTTTGCGGCCCTGAGCAAAATGGTTGGAGGCGGCGTAAAAATACATCTACCAAACTATCAACAGCTCATACTGATTTTCGTGATGCATTTTTATACTTACATAGATATTATACAGCCGATGATTTATGATTTGGCGGAATTGATGAGGTGTAAATCTTAATCGGTATCGACGAGGACTATCAAACCAGGGGTTGTCAGTTCGAACATCGTCTCGTCCGTAGATTATATTTGAATACTGACAAAGGTCATTGTGACACCCGTCATTTTCCTTATACCAAATAACAACAAAGAAAGTCTTGCGGGGGAGGGGGGCGGGGGGGGGGGGGGGGGGGGCGAGAAAACCAACATAATAGAGATATAGAGTAATGATTCCTGAAACAGAAAATCCACAAGAGGCGAAAAGTGTCTATCCGGGTAAACCTACGCAGCATGCTTAGGCTGATCCGGGTCGATACTTAACGCAGAGTCCATAATGTTGGTTTTCTCGCGGGACGGCTCACTTGTTTTAAATGATCTGGTCCCTGTGATTGAAATGAAAACCGTTCAACGATAATCAATCAATTGTTTTGAAATTTAATTCAGGCAGTTATGCTATAATTAAGGTCCATGCATACAATTGTTATGTTTCAGAAGTTTCTTAAAATTGCCTTTTACAATTTGCAAGCAGTGCAGATACAGTTAAAAATTAGCGATTGCTGATATAGTTGCACGATATGAGATCTGAAACTTTCATAATCCTTGTTTGATTTAGGGTGTTTTACTCAGCTTTCAACATTTGTTCAGTAGAATCACGGCGTTTCCTCGGTAAGTTATCAGTTAAACTGGTCCATTTACCCTGATAGAAGCGAGTCAGTCGTTATACTTCTAAATCCTGATCGCTAAATAGCCTAGGGAAAGCCATTCCTACCAATAACGTGTACGGCACCGGGCGGGGATCGAACCGGCACCCAAGGGGGGGGGGGGGCAGTAAAAAAAGACGAGTCCTTAACTAATAGCCTTTAGCAAACATATGAGTCTTGTATTAGGAGGTCTAAGTACATTTGTAACAAGTGAAGAATTAGATAAACGAAGAACAAAAAAACGAATCTCGCAGATAAGCGTTTTGACAATGAAACTTTCTTGGCGTATCTTGCGGGATGGTGTTGATTCCGAAAAGGCGCCTGAGCTAAATTAACAATGGTCGTGAAAATACTTTAATTATCCGTTTCCCATATACAACAAAATTAATTTGCAGCAGACGACTTTGAAAACATCTAAGCAAACATTTGAAAAATCTCTATATATGAAAGTAAACTTATTGAATGGGGTTGAGAACATTGTGGCAAAAGGAAAACATGATGAGCAGTTTCTCTTTTTCAAACATGTTTTCACAAGTGTCTGCTGCACAGTCGTCATTCGGTGGAAAACGGTTAACCCTTTCCCTCATACGACAATTCTGCAGCAGACGACTTTGAACATATTTTGTCAAAACGTAGAAAATCTCTATAATTGAATGGATAACCTATGACTAAAAATGGAAAACATTGTGTCAAAAGGAGAAATTGCTCGTTTTGAGCAATTTCTTCTTTTGTCACTATGTTTTCAAAAAGCCGTCTGCTGCAGAGGCCTCAGAAAGCGTCTATACGAGGGAAAGGGTTAAAATGTCGTTTTAGTGTGGCTCATATTGACATATAAAACCAAGAGAGGCAGATGTTTTCAATTTTGGAGAAAATTTTCCCTAATCTGGAAAATGATTGATAGGTCACGTGACACACTAATAAACACGTGAAAAACGATCCCGGTCGATCGAACCTGTACTTTTAGCTGTGTTTCGACTTTCTGTGTCGTCTGAATAAAATGTGATTGTTTGTTTTCTTAGAACGGTGTTGCACGCCGCATTTTAAACCTCACCTCACATACAACAATTCTGCAGCAGACGACTTTGAACATATTTTGTCGAAAGGTAGAAAATCTCTATAATTGAATGGATAACCTATGACTAAAAGTGGAAAACATTGTGGCAAAAAGGAGAAATTGCTCGTTTTGAGCAATTTTTTCTTTTGTGACTATGATTTTCAAAAATCCGTCTGCTGCAGTGGCGTCGGAAAGCGTCTTATAGAGATTTTCCATTTTTTGACAAAATATGTTCAAAGTCGTCTGCTGCAGAAGTGTCGTATGAGGGTAAAGGTTAAATTGACGTCAAAGCAGTGGAGAAACCGTTCTAGTCTTTTCTAGTTTTCTAGTGTTTTATGGCGCATCGACAGCTTGGGTCATTTAGCGCGCCTCATGTATAGATATTTAACAAGAGTACTCCATTACATAAAACAAAACAATTGATAGATTTCACCATTTTTATATTGAATCACTACTTGTCGTAGGTAAGTTACAACTGCTTTATCGAGTCAGTCGTAAGGCTCACACCACGCTCCTAAGTGCTAAGGAGAGAATGCCAAATACTACCATTTTAGAGAGATTTGGGTATGAGCCTGGACGTGGATCGACTCCACGACCTCTAACACCCGAGGCGGCCGCTCTACCACTACACCACCAAGGCTGTGCTTGAATAGCCCAGCGAAATATGTAAATATAAATGATTTCACATGCATAGGCCACAAAGTTGTTGCAAGTCTGCAGAGTGAAATGTTGACAAACTGTCTGGAATAACACTGTTTCTACTCGTAGTATTAGCAACCTCAAAAAACCCTAGCTGTCATATCAAGTATGTAATACGTGATCGGCAATTCTTTCCTGGAAATACTTTCTCGTAAATGTACTTCAACAATAGAGGAAGCTAAATCGACATATGCGCCTCATATTGGGCATATCAATTGTGTCCATTCTATGAGAAACATGTCTGGCGTTTAGGGTCTGATTGACTCTCCAAAACGGGATCATATAAAGGTGAATTGGTGTCTGATTGACTCTCCATAACAGGATCATATCAAGGTAAACGGGAGTCTTATTGACTCTCCTAAACGGGATCATATTATAAAGATAAATTAGGGTCTGATTGACTCTCCGTAACGGGATCATATAAAGGCTAATTCCTGGTTTTATTGACTCTCCGTACAGGGATAATATAAAGGTGAATTGGTGTCTGATTGACTCTCCATAACTGGATCATATCAAGGTAAACAATAGTCTGATTGACTCTCCGTAACGGAATCATATAAAGATAAATTGGGGTCTGGTTGACTCTCCGTAACGGAATCATATAAAGGTAAATATGAGTCTGATTGAGTCCCCTAAACGGGATCATATAGAGGTTATTTGGGGGTCTGTTTGACTCTCCTAAACGGGATCATATAACTAAAAATTTCAGTCTGATTGACTTTCCGTTACTGGATCTTATAAAGGTAAATCAGGGTCTGATTGACTCTCCGTAACGGGATCATATAAAGGTAAATCAGGGTATGATTGACGCACCGTAACTGGATCATATAAATTTAAATAATTTGGGTCATATATGGGTAAATTGGTGTAAAACTTATATGGCTACAGTTAGAACTAGAGTGTTGTATAAATATGCATCTAGGACAAACTTATAGACGGAAAGTACGTACTCTGGTGAGAATGTCCGGATGCACTGGGTCGTTACTGTACTATACTGTTACAGTATCCAGATGCATTAAGCCCCCAAATCGTTAGCCACGGTTTCTATAAGTCTTGTTCGACAGGCATTTCAAAAAGGACATGATTCAAAATTTAAACACACACGATGCTGTCATCTGACATGGAGTCCACAAAGTCAAAAGTGACGTGAAGTAGGTTGTATTGTACCTCTTAGTGTTTGATATTTCAGTCTCAACCTCATTTAAAATCAGACCAAAATTATTCCTTGTACGTATATCATATACGGGCGTGAGGTTTACATGAGATTGCATCAGGACCAGGCTTTAAACATTGTCAGTTTGGGTTAACAAGCTATGTGTATAGCTGACAAATAAATTGCATTTTATATGTTACAAAAGAGCATTTGTCACATAAACTTGATTATGGTTGCAGGCAAATTATCCTCTGTAGCAAACGCAAAACCATGTACGTAATCTTACACCAATCGAGTATCTGTTGATTACTTATAAGCATCATTTATTAAAAGTTAACAGGCGAGGTCAAATGTCAAAGGTAAATTTTTTATTTATAGATCAAATCTTAAAGGTCAATTTCTATTTATAGATTAAAGCGCTGTAGTTTTAATGGAAAGATCAACACATAATTATGCCACCCTTACTTATTATTAAGTTTTTATGTAAATCAATGTCTGTTAACCCTTTCCCTCATATAGACGCTTTCTGACGCCTTTGCAGCAGACGGCTTTTTGAAAACATAATGACAAAAGAAGAAATTGCACAAAACGTGCAATTTCTCCTTTTGTCACAATGTTTTCCAATTTTTGTCATAGGTTATCCATTCAATTATGGAGATTTTCTATATTTTGACAAAATACATTCAAAGTCGTCTGCTGCAGAATTGCCGTATGAGGGAAAGGGTTAAACAAAAATCAAGAAATAACGTCATGCATTTGTAACATAATTGAAGAAAACTGCACGGTCATGTCACATAAAATATAACCTTACCATGTACATATAGAATTATGCAAAGTAGGATGATTTAAAATATACTCTTAATTGGACATTTAGTCAGCCTTTCCTTATTCTAAGCGACGCGGGCTGTCAATCCAGGGGTTGTGAGTTCGAATCCCGGCTTGGCCAACTATCTTTCCGACGTTTGACAAAAGTGAATGTGACATGCGACATTCGTCTTCCACTAATGGGCTAAAAGTCTATGTGGGTAAGCAACCAGTTGCTTGGGGATATCGTTGTGTGGAGTACTGGTGTGTGAAAACCAGGACACACATGAGTAGGTGAACTTGCCGCCGTGATATGACTGAGAAAATGTTCAAAACGGCGTTAAACCCCAATCAATCAATCAATTCTTTATTCTAGATAATTCATTGAGTTCTATCCCCGGCTTGGCAAATGAATCTGTCCATTGATAGACAAAAGTCAGTGTGATTTGTGCCATTCGTCATCCACGAATTGGCTAAATACAGTCTTTGTGGAAAGGTAGCAAGTTGCAGGGGAGAAAGTTGGGTGGAAAAGCCAGGAAACATGTAATTAGGTGACTAGGTCGCCGTGATATAACAGAATAATCAAAAAGTGTAAAAACTCAAATCAATCAATTATTTCATATCATTTAAATGAGGCCTCGATCTATTCAGGGTCAGTAATGCTCTACTGTAGAAATACATTTAAATACTTTGTTTTGCCACGACAGGCTGTAATACTGTATTGTGCCTTGACAGACTGTACTACTTTATTGTGCCACGACATACTGTAAAACTGTATTAATACTTTATTGTGCCACGACAGGCTGTAATACTTAATTGTGCAACGACAAGCTGTAATACTGTATCGTGCCACGACAAGCTGTCATACTTTATTGCGCCATGACAAGCTGTAATACTTTATTGTGCAATGACAGACTGTAAAACTGTATTGTGTCACGACAGGCTGTAATACTTCATTGTGTCACAACAGGCTGTACTTCTTCATTGTGCCACGACAAGCTGTAATACATAATTGTAACACGACAGGTTGTAACGACAAGCTATACAACTGTATCGTGCCAAGACAGGCTGGAATACTGTATCGTGACACGACAGGCTGTCATACATTCTTGTGCCACGACAAGTTGTATTTGTGCCATGACAGGCTGTAAAACTATATTGTGTCACGACATGCTTTAATACTTTAATGTTCCATAATAGGCTGTTAAACTACATTTTGTCACAACAAGCTGTTATACTTGATGGTGCCACAACAGGCGTTTATACTTTATAGTGCCACTATTACCGACACTGTGACCATGTCCTTCCCTTTAATCCTTTCCCACATGCAGATGCACTTTGACTCGCATACAGCAGACGAACTTTGGAAACAGTGTGGCAAATGGAGAAATTGCTCATGATGAGAACTTTCTCGTTTCGCCAGTTTGTTTTTGACTTCATTCAATACATATACTTACATGTAAAGAGAATTTTCTTATTTCTGCTGAGATGTTTCAAAATTTGTCTGCTGAAAATGTGTTGTATAGGAAAGGGTTAAGCATATACACACGTTATGAGGATGTTTTTATTTTGAAATAGCAAATTTCCTTGAGTCAAAATGAACCCAAACCGGACCCACTCGACACTGTACTGAACCTTTTACTATTGTGGGGTTTTATCCACGCAGCTGATTAAATGCAAAAGTAGCTATACTGGATTAGTATTCCAGGTTACATATTGCAAAAAATAAATAACCTCATTAAGGCTTATATTACACATCCAGTTAAATATTTTGTTTATCACAAAATAAGTATATGTTTTACATCTTCCACTCTGATAACAATATGCTTTACAAGTATAATCACTTAAAATTGACCTACGCAATTTAAACCCCCTTCCCTCATATAGACGCTTCCTGACGCCTCTGCAGCAGACGGCTTTTTGAAAACATAGTGACAAAAGAAGAAATTGCTCAAAACGAGCAATTTCTCCTTTTGCCACAATGTTTTCCACTTTTAGTCATAGGTTATCCATAGAAATATAGAGATAAGTCGTCTGCTGCAGATTTGTTGTATGAGGGAAAGGGTTAAGCATAATTGAGCCCATACATGCACGAAGGTACAACTTGGCTTTGGCCACCGCCTAGTCTAATACAGATCTGAACGTTTTGAAAATAAATAATACAAAGGCGTCTTAAGGCCTCTGATGAATTGTGAAGAGTTTGATCAACCGGTGTAGTTAAGTCTGAACTGAACTTACAACTTTCACGAATGGCAACGTGCGCTTTTTTTGCATTTTGCTCAATTAGTATCTAGATTAGGGATGACAACAGCTACCCAGTTAACACAGTTCAAGTGCCAAGTTTATTTATTCGGCATATAAAGGTATATAAAATCGCCGTTAATATATTGATATGGCTGTTTAACAAATGAACACAAATACATCGACGAAAAACCCCAGATATATTTTCATTACTTTTACGATTAACACATTTGTAATTCACATAACCAAGTACTCGGGAAAATATATAAACTAAATACGTAGTTATGTTTCACTTTGTGTTTTGTCACAAGCGACGCAACATAACACGGAAGCACGTGAATAATAATCTAAACGGTTAACCGATTAACCAAACGGAAGATCAAACGCTTAACCGGTTAACCAGTCGGACTGTCAAATGATTAACTGGTTAACAAATCGTATGATCTAATGGTTAACCGGTACACAAATCGTAAGATAAAATGGTTAACTGGTTAGTCAATCGAAAAATCAAATGATCAACCGGTTAACCGATCGGAAGATCAAACGATTTACCGATCAGTGAAGTCAGTAAACCGTTGACATTCCTAAATTAGACCCAATGTCTATAATAAATTGTTCTATTTTTTTTTTCTTTAAATATTTAAACATTACAATTAACAATGTGATAAATATCAAAAATATATTAACTCTTTCAGCGCCAAAGGCAATATTGAGGTTTTTACAAACAATGCTGATTCAGGCGAGTCAGCTCGTAACGAGCTGTCTCACCTGAAATCAGCATTGTTTGCCTTTGAGTTATCAAAATAGTCCTTTTATTACATGATAAATGGAGACGCCCGAATTAGAACATGGAAGAGTCTACTTTAAACAATTCGGCGCTGAACGAGTTAAGACGATGTAGAAGGGATGAGAGAGAGAGAGAGAGAGAGAGAGAGAGAGAGAGAGAGAGAGAGAGAGAGAGAGGAGGAGGAGAAGAGAGAGAGAGAGAGAGAGAGAGAGAGAGAGAGAGAGAGAGAGAGAGAGAGAGAGAGAGAGGAGAGAGAGAGAGAGAGAAGAGAGAGAGAGAGAGAGAGAGAGAGAGAGAGAGAGAGAGAGACAGAGAGAGAGAGAGAGAGAGAGAGAGAGAGAGAGAGAGAGAGAGAGAGAGAGACAGACAGACAGACAGACAGACAGACAGAGACAGACAGACAGACAGAGACAGAGACAGAGACAGACAGAGACAGAGACAGAGACAGAGAGAGAGAGAGAGAGAGAGACAGAGAGAGAGAGACAGAGAGAGAGAGAGATGAAAAGAGACAGAGAGATAGAGACAGAGAGAACATAAATATGTACAGTTTTCGTTTTTGACTTGCTTATTGTCGATTTCAACTTTATTTCAAGGTAGGATATTAAACTTTAATGAATAAGTACGTCACATTTTTTCTCACGACGTTATCAATCTAGAAGACAATGAAAACGAGAGGTCGCCAGAATGACATAGTGATAAATATGATAAACAGTGTCTGTACTTATCTGTCAGTCAATGTCATCTACATCATCGAATCGTGATAGTTTGATATTTTCGATTGTTGTGTATAATAAAATACAATATAGCCCTTACCTTCCACGTAGAGATAATTCCGACTTTTTTTTTCAATTCTCTTTAATTAATTATTTTAAAATGTGCACATTATATTCTCTTTGTCAATAAAAGTATTAATACGTTTTATGATTTAACGGTATACAAGTTCAAGGAATATAATAACACACTTGTTTTGTCAAAATAATCTTAAAGTACAATAACACTTCTATTTTGTCACTAAAACCCGCGGTCGATTCAAAGACACGCACACTCAAAGAAATAAATGAAAACACATATATTTTTTTCAAGTTTCAGGAGAGAATTTTTACGTATATAAATCAACAGTCAAATTCTTAGACTCCTCTATTTAATTTTTCCCCCCGAAAAATTTGGTAACTATGACAATATATCTCCAGCGACCTACCGAAATTTCCTTCTGAATGTCTCGTAAGAACGGCACATTTGCGTGGCAATGCGTATATACAGCCTTAGACCGAGGCGAATCAATAAAGGATAATTTGGAGCCCTGTTGGTAAAGCTCCACCTCAGAAAATCTGTTGCACATGTCTTAACCCTTTCCCACTTACAGGCGTATTTGGACGTATCTGTAAAATACAACTTTTGAAAAATATATTGGCAAAAGGAGAAATTTCTCATCGTGAGTAAAAATGTCTGCCTTTGTCACAATGATTTCAACTTTGTGTTATAAATATGCCTTTATTTCTAGAGATCTTTCATCTGTTTGCCTTTAAATATTAAAAGTCGTCTGCTGCATAATTTGTGCACGTGGAAAAGTATTATTTTTAGAAAAATTATGTAACAATAATAAGTGAGTTAAGTAGCTTGTTAACTCTTTCTGCGCCAAAGGCAATATTGAGGTAACGAGCTGTCTCACATGAAATCAGCATTGTTTGCCTTTTACTCATCAAAACAGTCCAAACTTTAATTACAAGAGAAATGGAGACGCCCGATTTTGAACATGGAAGAGCCTACTTTTTAAAGAGAGTTAAGCCTTTTGTAGCTGCTACCATTCTTCTTCTTTTCCGTAAATCCCACCAGTAAGTGGTGCACCGGGTCTCCCCGTAAGCGTTAAGTTATTGTTTTTAGTTTGTTAACGAGTATGTATACGGTGTATGCTCCTATTGCAACCATTACAGGACGTTCCACAGATGACTGCGAATTATCAAAACACGTAAACGGAGAAAATTACTTACTCTGAGCAGAATGACTTGTTCACTAAAAATCATTGACTGAATTCAAATTTCATGACGAAATGTGTACGTCATCAGTTAAAGTGTCCGTTCTCAAGGGTCATGGTAGGGTCAATATATCGTGCAGCGATATTACAAAGGAGTTTTCAATCTATAGTACTGAATCAAATTAATCCGCGTGTATAATTGCAATGCCATAGTTAGTTAAACATTAAAGAACTTTCAAATTAAATCACCTATTGCCTTGGTAATTTAAGGAGTCTCCTGACGCAGAGTTACCCCCTTTCACTTAAGCAGTTTGACGGCATTTGAAAAGCTTTGTGACAAAATAATTTCTGCAAAAAAAAAAGCCGAAGAAGTAATTATGTTTCCTAATTATAAACTTCTGGCGGCGAATTAACAAATAAACAGTAATGATGAGTATTGGGTAAACGCGAGACAAACGACGCTGTTAGGGGGTGAAGTGTAAAACTTCATTATTTCATTTGTTTCGGAGAAAATAGGCGATTTCGTGAAGTTGTTGAATGCTATCAAAAGGTGACGATTTAGCTGGATGGTACGTGGCATGCAAATGTAATAACATACTCGGATACTGTATCGGCCTTTTGGGAAATGATGTAGCAGCAACAGTTCTGACCATTCATGCCAGCGATCAGACCGACCTACTGATCGACTGTTTTCGGGATATTAAGTAATCAGTTGTGTTAACCCTTTCCCCCATACGACAATTCTGCAGCAGACGACTTTGAACATATTTTTTCAAAAAGTGGAAAATCTCTATAATTGAATGGATAACCTAAAACATGGAAAACATTGTGGCAAAAGGAGAAATTGCACTTTTTGTGCAATTTCTTCTTTTGTCACTATGTTTTCAAAAAGCCGTCTGCTGCAGAGGCGTCAGATATCATCTATATGAGGGAAAGGGTTAATAGATAATAGTCATTCTCCGAATGCTTGAAACAGTCTTTATATCACAGATGATCTCAAGTGTAGTCATACGACTGCATGAACATCATGTTTCATATTACTATGATCTCAAACATTTGTTTTAATTTGTTATACTTTACCGTTTCATTATTGTTTGAACCTGTTGTTATCACATGCATATTATATGCAATGATATGAATAAAACGTTCATCATTGACCCCTGAGCCGTTTCTCGAGAAAACCAACATTGTAGACTATATGCGTAAAGTATCGGCCCGGATCAGCCTAAGCATGCCACGCAGGCTAATCCGGGCAGACACTTTTCTCCTCCTGTGGAATTTCTGTTTCAGGACTCGTTACTCTTTATCTCTATCCCCGTAAGAGTGAATGTGTAAGCCCGGATTAGCATGCGTGGACTGCGCAGGCTGACTTTGGTCGATATATTACGCAGATGCCATAATGTTAGTTTTCTCTTGGAACGGCTCACTTACTCATAAATGAATAGCGAAGCCGACTTCATAACTGATGTTCTTTTAAAACCAGCGATCACTCGAAATATGTCGATATTTCGGGGGTCATCATTGTATTTAGGGCCTACAAACGTAAATTGCGACCACGGGAAAAAGCGGCGCTCATTTGTAAATCTTAATGATGTTATTCAGTCGCTTTCAACATTGTTCAGTTATTCCTTTCCCTCACATAGACGCTTTCTGATGCCTCTGCGGCAGACGGCGTTTTAAAAACATAGTGACAAAAGAAGAAATTGCTCAATTCGAGTAATTTCTCCTTTTGCCACAATGTTTTCCACTCTTAGTCATAGGTTATCCATTCAATTATAGAGATTTTCTATTTTTTTGACAAAATATGTTCAAAGTCATCTGCTGCAGAATTGTCGTATGAGTGAAAGGGTTAAATCACGATATTTCCTTGGATATTTATCACTTCTGTCGGTAAATTTAAACTGACACTAACGCATCAGTCGTACCGTTGTCCCCCTCAACCCGAGACGTCATTTGAGTGAATTAAATTTATCTAGTAATTTGTATGACGAGACCGGGTATACGTCGCTTGGTCTCCCGCGCTCGAGGCAGACGCTCTAATTATTGTAACCAAATTGTGTCGAAGGGTTATAGTCCATATCAGCTATTTCGTTTTTGGCAGACAGATTAGGTCCACATGATTTGAGCCCAGCTGTTTTCACAGGCAGTTATTTGCTCCAGATAATGGTCGGACAACATGTTTTGAAGACTTTTTTCACAAACGAACCATAGAATCATTGTTAAATTGCTAACGCCCACATAATGATAAAATGTGAGTGAATGTTGAAATGAAAACGAGAAGTAAAGGATTAAAACATTCAGTCAATTTCATTGGATGAGGAATTCAGGATTATCTTAATATAAGTATTATATAACATTTATTATTTTTTGGAAGCGGTATATCATTCTTCGTGATCTGTAGTTAGCCCTTTTCTTGCAGATCAGTACTTTGATAACAGTTATATAAACGAGCCCTATGGTCCTATGCAAATAAAGCAAAACTCATCATCTTGATAATAGCATATATTCAACTTTAAAATATGTCCGAGATTTTAAATCCATGAAATAATGACAACAATTACAGCAAAAATCGACTTGCCTTTCATTAAGTACTTCCAATGAAATAATTCTATAATTTACGGAACTACATTTTTGACGAGTCAAACTATCCTTTCCCACCATTTATGTCGTTTTCCTTTTTGGTATGTATTCATCATTTGCGTTACGACAAAACAATGACGTCACCATTATAAAAATGTGGATGTTTTACATCCGGTTAGTCAACCAAACCTTATCAGTTGTATTTGAACTCATTTTAAAAATAGACGAAGAGTGTATTACACGCAAATTATCACATATCAGATTACTTGTTTTCATTCCTTTATCGAGTACGTATTATCCTATTTAATTGTTTCCACTTGAAGTATTTTTTGTTTCGATATTTTATTTTCATTCAATCAAAACGTAGGAGTATGGTGACTGCACCAATAAATACTCTCTGAACACAACATTTGGATACATGGTATAGCAAAGTTCATACACATTACCTATTGACTGGAAAAATCGCCGGCTTTGCCGTCGATTTATAGAGAAGATCGGTTGGTGTTTTCAGTATTTCCCAAACACACTGAGCGAGACGGTACATTTTTTCTCTAGAATCTTTGGTTTATTATGCAAACAAGTCTAGTCTACCTTTGGTAAAAGTACACATGTGGTTTATTTTGTTTAAATAAGTCGTTCTTTGCCTTAACATCTTTTTAAATTGTGAAGGGTCAAAGAAAAGTACCACATCCATGCTAACGGGTCAAAAGAGAACATGCTTTTTTCGAAATTCTTGACACGTTCTACGATTTAATTGCGAACAGAGGAAATCAAGATTAAATGGCACCGTGGATGTCTTAAGGTTTGTGCTCGCGGGGCATCCCTTATATCAACAGTATGTATCGTCACTTTCACGAACATCGCGTTATGACGAATATCGCGGTAAACACAAGTCCGGTATTTTCTTTGCTTTTCCCGCACTAAAGGATGTCGTTAGATTCTGTTATGAGACCCCGATATGACGACTTTCCTACGCAGCTAAAAACATATTTAAATTTCAGTATTCTTGGAAAGTACGACACATATCTTAATTCTAAGTCATAATAAAAAATAAATTCATGTATGCCCTGAGTCCAAACCAAACCTACAAACGTGTTGATCTAAATCTACACTGCGTGACGATGTACTGTGACGCATTGTATAAAGAGATAAAATATCGGAAAGCTCTCTCCCCAAATAACATCATCGAGTCTAGTTCTGTAACGTATAATTTATATGGCCAATAGACAGTTTTATATAGTAAACTGTCGTTCTTGCCAAATTAAGTCCATTTTTCCGTTAGGACAAAAGCATACAATGAGACGAACTATTGCAGGGGGTGTACTTTTTCGTCAGACCAACAGTAGATGGATTGAATGCTTTGTAAGTTGGCTGGAGAAATCCGTCGTGGCCGATTGATAAGCGTGGAGGGTGAGATACTGGGGGTTTGATCCATGCTATAGGCGATCCTGCCACAATGTCCTATGGCGAGGCACTTGTCATGGTATATTTACAGGTGAGTCAACAAGGCGATAATGGATGATTGAACTGTGAGTGCGATATAACTGAAACAGCACGTAATTGATAAGCTCAAATACAAGCCGCCGGCAGAGCTGTCTGATTAACCCTTACCAACTTGCAATACACTTGATGCACACTCCTGGAAATAGTTGAAAACATTGTTGCAATTGGAGAAATTGCTCATTTAGAGTAATTTCTTCTTTTGTCAAAATTGTTATCAAAACTCTTTTGCTGTAGATGCGTGTTGTAAAAAGTATCTACAGATCGGAAAGGGTTTGATTTAGCTGTGTGAATTTAGCTAAACATACGACATTCGACATTCGACATTCAAAAGTTGGAAAAAAAACCGAATGTCATGCGGCCATGACATTCGACATTCGACATTCAAAAATTTAAAATTTAAAAAAATTCTCACGGGAGTGGAACAACGGTCTTAAGGCGGATTTCTACCCGAGTCTGCCACGTGTATTACTGGGAGCACTCGGGCCTACAGGCCCTTGTCACGGGAGTGGAACAAAATAAAATCACAATGGAGTGGAACACTTTTTTTTGTTTCTTACGGGAGTGGAACAACGGCCTTAAGGCGGATTTCTACCTGAGTCTACCGCGTGTATAACGGGGAGCACTCGGGCCTACTTGTCACGGGAGTGAAAAAAAATCTCACAGGAGTGGAACAACGGTCTTAAGGCGGATTTCTACACGAGTCTGTTGCGTGTATTACGGGGAACACTCCGCTACTAGTCAGGGAAATGTGAGGCTGGGCCGAATACGTTATAAGGCAGGTTCCGCAGTCTACGCACGCTTACGGCGAAGTGCTAAGCCTTGTTTTACGCTAAGACTCCGCTGCTAGTAGGGGAAATGTGCGCCTGGGCCGCATATGCTATACGGTAGGTCCCGCAGTCTTCCCGCGCTTACGGCGAAGTGCTGAGCCTTGATTTAGGCGAGCACTCGGCTGCTAGAAGGGGAAATGTGAGCAGGGGCCGCATACGCTATAATGCAGGCCCCGCAGTCTACGCGCGCGTACGGCGAAGTGCTGAGCCTTGTTTTACGCGAGCACTCCGCTTCTAGTACGGGAAAAGTGAGCTGGGACCGCATACTCTATAAGGCAGGTCCCGCAGTCTACGTGCTGTACAGCGAAGTGCTGAGCCTTGTTTAATGTCGGCTCATATTACGGTGGCAGCATTTCAAATTAAATCACAGCTACAACACATAACCTTTGCATTATCCTACTGGACGCAATGAAAACTTCTTTAAACTACACATGTAGACCAAGATCAGTCGCCACACACTTGTAATTATTATTGTCTGCCTATACTTTTAATATAATTAAGACAGTGCTTCAGTGGTAGAACGTCGGCCTGTCGTATCAAAGGATCCAGGTTTCGAATCCCGTGATGAGAGGATTCTACATTTCGGATGTTTCCTCACAAATGGCGGGAGAACTGGATAAATGCTTAAGGAGGCAGACATCGAGCGTGATTATTATAAGCTGAAAGAGTGTTCCGTAATTAATGTAGAAATAAATAAGTTAAAAACTAATATGCCAAAAACACTTGGTAAGAACGTCGATAACAGCTGGAGGAATACAGTAAGATGTGGTTAAAAACTGTTACCATGGTGATACAAAATATCCTTGATCAGCATCTGGCGATGTTATGTTTTGATACATCTCGAGGGCTTGGCGTGAAACGGTTGTAACTAAAACCCTAATTTAAAAACCATGGTTTAGGGGCAATTTTTACCCCTTTGTAAACAATACAAATTTAGGTACCATTGCTCAGAACGAGCAATGGCACCTAAGTTTCCATTGTTTACCAAGAAAAATGATTTAACGCTTATAAAGACTTTATGGCGGGGTGATTAACCTTGGTAAAAAAAAAATACCAATTTTAGTTACAACCGTTTCACGCCAAACCCTCGATCTGCTGACAGTCAAGACTCAATCGAACAAGTACAAACACTAAGCAGCATCATAGTCATACCTGTCCGCCTATATGTCATACAGACTTCAATTCGTATTCTGATGAACGAATAGAAGTATCAACCCACTAGATGTTTACAAATTTAACTTTAAATGATATCACTACGACGAGTCAACGCAACTCCACGTCATCTGACACGACTTCTGTTTGTTGGCATGAAAACACATAAAAGTTTAACTTGACTGATAGTAAATCGACGACATCATATACACACCGAGATGCGGGACTATGCGACAGGTGAAACCCAAGATCAGTCGAAGCCTCCCTATACAAATCGTTAACATTTCTAGTTCTGTGAAGAAGGTTTTCGAGTGGCCTGTCCAATGCTATTCATGATCAGGATGAGCGAGCTAGACCTGACCATGCTTCAGCTCCGGTATTTTGTCTTAGTCCTATATTGTTCGTATAATATCAGACAGGTAACAATTTAAGATTTTGTATATTGATTTGGAAGGGATTTACATCTATATCTGAGCCGTTACACGAGAAAACCAACAGTGTTGATTCTGCGGAAAGAATTGATCCGGATCAGCCTAAGCATGCCGCTCAGACTAACCCGGACAGATACCTTTCACCTCCTGTGGATTTTCGGTTTCAGGAATCATTACGCTATACCACTATCCCCCTGAGACGGAATGTGTCGGCCGGATTAGCCTACGCGGACTGCGCAGGCTAATCTGGGTCAATACATTACGCAGAGTCCATAATGTTGGTTTTCTATGTGTGTTGGATGTGAGAGGACATTGAATGCTCTGCAGAGACTGTTCACATTAACTATTTCAGCACCGAATTGTTTAAAGTAGACTCTTCCATGTTCAAAATCGGGTGTCTCCATTTCTCTTGTAATTAAAGTTTGGACAATTTTGATAACTGAAAGGCAAATAATACTGATTTCAGGTGAGACAGCTCGTTACGAGCTGACTCACCTGGATCAGTATTGTTTGCAAAAATCTCATTGTTGACCTTGGCGCTGAAAGAATTAACCAGCATCGTGCGAGGCAAACTTGCTGGAGTTCCATTGGACAAGGTTCATTTCTGAATTAGCCACTGGTTAGTCACTCAGCGATCATGAATAAGTGAGAGTTCTGTCGCCCTAATATATCTTAAAAATTGTTAAAAACGTCGTAAACACCAATTCTCGATATCATACTTAAAAGATGCTTCTTCACGCGCGACGCAGTTCAATTGGAAAAACACGTTGTTTGTCCAAGCGAAAAAAACAAAGTTATATAAGAACTAAATTACAAGTTGATAGGTTTTAAATACCGGTTTTGAATGTTCTCTGTTATTTTCGTTTTTTTATAGAAAATAAGGAGTGAAACATGACAAGCATAGAAGTATAAATGAAAGCCTTACTGTCCGTTTACAATTAGACGAGGCGTATATGTAATTTATTGCTTAACATTTCAGTTGGAGCACCATTTGGCGCCCTGAAAGACTTACTGGGTAACAACTATTTTCCCATAGCATAGATGCATATATATATATATATTCTGTTAACGATCCATCACTAAATGGTGACTAATAGCATTTGAAAGGGAACGGTGAAAATGCAACAGAAAATACAAAAGATTTCCATGGCACGAAAGAGGATGACAGTGATTTAATTATACATTTCTATTCCTCGTTAGCATCTCCCCGCTCATAGCCATTGGGAAATATGATCTCCACGTGGACTCTGCAAATCGGTTTATGCTTTTCTTCCAGACACACGAGTCACGTCGCTAGAAAACCGAACAGGGTGACGTTCAATGAGCGAAGATCAAGACCAGAATGTGCTTCTTAGAAGCCTGTTGAAGTCTTTTTTCGTAAATCTGCTTCGCTGGTAAAGTGGTAGAGCGTAGGTCTACGGGTTCGATCTCCGGCCGGGTCGTACCAAATTGAGCAATGACTGCCCTCCTTGTCGCCCAGGGCTGTTGGGTTAGCTGTACGACTGACTGCCAGGTGTCAGGATAAATAGACCAGAAGTACTGGTCACTTACCCAGGAAAAGCCATTATAATACTGAAATAAGTACGAAGTGGCCTCAAAACACTAAACAATCAATCAATCATTTTTCGTAACATCAGCTCGACATAAAATTATGTTTGAAGGCTGTGAAGCGACCTCTCGTAATGCATAAAAGATAATAGCACACACGTATTTGGTGTGTTTTATGTGGTACCTGTTCAATTGTCTAGTAGTGGTTTCCCTTCTTGGCTGATGGGATCACAAGGAGAGCATTTCGAATTTTGCACTGGTGTCAAAATAAAAATTATTGACTGCTGGGATCACGGGAAGAGCATTTCGAATGTTGCGCTGGTGTCGGAATAAAAATTATTGACTGCTGGGATCACGGGAAGAGCATTTCGAATGTTGCGCTGGTGTCGGAATAAAAATTATTGACTGCTGGGATCACGGGAAGAGCATTTCGAATGTTGCGCTGGTGTCGGAATAAAAATTATTGACTGCTGGGATCACGGGAAGAGCATTTCGAATGTTGCGCTGGTGTCGGAATAAAAATTATTGACTGCTGGGATCACGGGAAGAGCATTTCGAATGTTACGCTGGTGTCGGAATAAAAATTATTGACTGCTGGGATCACGGGAAGAGCATTTCGAATGTTGCGCTGGTGTCGGAATAAAGATTATTGACTGCTGGGATCACGGGAAGAGCATTTCGAATGTTGCGCTGGTGTCGGAATAAAAATTATTGACTGCTGGGATCACGGGAAGAGCATTTCGAATGTTGCGCTGGTGTCGGAATAAAAAGTATTGACTGCTGGTATCACGGGAAGAGCATTTCGAATGTTGCGCTGGTGTCGGAATAAAAAGTATTGACTGCTGGGATCACGGGAAGAGCATTTCGAATGTTGCGCTGGTGTAGGAATAAAAATTATTTACTGCTGGCATCACGGGAAGAGCATTTTGAATGTTGCGCTGGTGTCGGAATAAAGATTATTGACTGCTGGTATCACGGGAAGAGCATTTCGAATGTTGCCCTGGTGTAAGAGTACAAATTCAAGCGATACTGGTAAATATGGAAAAAAGAAGACTGAAGAACCAACATTGTGGACTCTGCGTAAAGTATGTACCCGGATCAGCCTAAGCATGCCGTGCCGTGCAGGCTTACCCGGACAGACACTTTTCACCTCCTATGGATTTTTCTGTTTCAGGAATCATTAATCTATACCTCTATCCACATACAACACATCTACAACAAACGACTTTGAAAACACATAGGGACCAATTTAGAATGTTTCTAAACATGAAAGTATTTTAAAATAATGAATACAGTTGAACAGATTGCGGCAACATGAGTAATTGCTTATTTTGCCACAGTGTTTTCAATATATTTGTCTGCTGAAGCTGCGTCAAAAGTCCGTCCGCAGGATGGGAATGGGTTAAATCAATATCGAACATGTATAAAAACTACGGGCAGTAATTAGGATTGCTTCGTAGAAAAAGTATTCGGCTTTCCTCGGCATATATCGGTACACTATGTATGAGGGTTTTGTTTGTTTGTTTGTTTGGAGTTTAACGCCGCTTTCAACAGCTTTGGTCATATCACGGCGGTCAGTGCACCTACCCATGTTTTCCTGGCTTTCCCACACCAGTACTTACACAACATTATGTATGAGGGTAAGCGATATATTGGGGTGGGGTTGTGGGTTAATCGACATCCAACAAATTGCCGCCCTTAAAATCAAGTTCTCCAAATGGCGTCTCTCGAAGAGCGCGTTGAAATTGCGTTCCGTTAAAGTTTGTGTTGACAAAACAACCGTCTTCTCGGCCCGCAGCCATCGTTCTTGTTGTTGTTGTATTTCTAAAAATAGTTCAAATATGGAGGAATACGTCATACATATGAGGTAAGATAAATTCTGCCGAGGAGTTCCGAATGTTAGAAAACGTATCTAACCAAAACACGGATATTCGGGGATCCGTATCAAGCTCCGCCCTTACTTGTCAAATAATCAGGACAATACAGAATAGTGAAAACAGCGTGTAGAAAATGCGAATTTACTCAATATTAGCAAACTTTGTGATTTATGCACTTTTTAAAGTACTGTAGCAGTGAACCGTTGAAGACCTTATGGGAAAATGAGAAATTGTTCAAGATGTTACGATTTTTTCTCCCATGACGTTTTCAGCCGTATATCATTCATTGTTTTATGTATTATTTTCCGGGGTAAACTTACATCTCAGAAGATTTAGAAGCTACAACCACTCTTATCACAGTTTGTCACGAAACTGGTCAAAATTGCTGACATAAATGGAACACAGAAACTATTCTGATCTTAGAATGCTGAGTGATCTCTTCGCCGATCAGTATTAATGCGTTTCCCGGTTTGGTAACAATTATGACTTGAGAACTTTTCAATATACAGCAATTTAGCAACAGTCTACTTTGTTTTCATATTTAGGGGAAATATGTATAAATAAAAGTATAATAATTCAAGTGAGTTGAAAAAATTGCATTGTTGTATTTTGAGAAATTTCTGCTTTTGTCATATACTTTTCTGCATCGAGTCGTTTGCTGGAAAGTCGTCGGAAAGCGTCTGTATTTTGGAAAGTACTTGTAAATTACACATGGACCACCGGGATATAACTGAAATGAGCCGTCCCGCGAGAAAACCAACATTATGGCCTCTGCAGTCTCGCATGCTGATCCGGGCCGACACATTCCGTCTCAGGAGGATAGAGGTATAGAGTAATTGATTCCTGAAACAGAAAATCCACAGGAGACGAAAAGTGTCTGTCCAGGTAAGCTTGCGCGGCATGCTTAGGCTGATCCTTGTCGATACTTTACGCAGAGTCCACAATGTTGGTTTTCTCGCGGGACGGATCAAATAGTGTTGAAAGCTGCGTAACCCAACGTAATATACGCTCATGGTTGGCGCATGTTGACGCATGTAGACGCACGTTGACGCATGTAGACACATGTTGACGCATGTAGACGCATGTTGACGCATGTTGACGCATGTAGACACATGTAGACGCATGTTGACGCATGTAGACACATGTTGACGCATGTAGACGCATGTTGACGCATGTTGACGCATGAAGACACATGTTGAGGCATGTTGACGCATGTTGACGCATGTAGACACATATAGACGCATGTTGACGCATGTAGATGCATGTTGACGCATGTTGACGCATGTAGGTGCATGTTGACGCATGTTGACGCATGTTGACGCATGTAGATGCATGTTGACGCATGTTGACGCATGTAGACACATGTTGACTCATGTTGACGCATGTAGACACATGTTGACGCATGTTGACACATGTTAACACACGTTGACGCATGTTGACACATGTTGACGCATGTTGACGCATGTTGACGCATGTAGACACATGTTGACTCATGTTGACACATGTTGACACATGTTGACGCATGTTGACGCATGTAGACACATGTTGACGCATGTTGACGCATGTTGACGCATGTTGACGCATGTAGACACATGTTGACGCATGTAGACGCATGTTGACGCATGATGACGCATCTGCAGCATACGACAATGGAAAATAATGTGACATTAGGAGAAATTGCCCATGACGAGCAGTGTCCTCTTTTGCCACGCTATTTAAGTTTTAAACCATACTTTTCTAAACGTTTTATTTATCTGGGTTTTTTTTAGGCGTCTGCTTTATATTGGTTGTAAGTTGGAAATAGTTATAGCCTCGTTTTTGACTGACTTGTCTATTTCAGAAGAGCTTTTGATCGATCTTTTTGACAGCTTTACAGTTAAAGAAAGAAATTTATTACTGTCATTATTTTGTTCAGATTCAGGATTTGGAGATGCGATTCAACATAAAACCGTTAACGTTTATTAAATAAACTGTTATTGCTATCAGAATCATTTCAAAAATATATTTGCTTTGAAGTGAATGATATTTTTTTTTAAATGAACGAATGATTCATACATCATGTAAAAAGTTCTCCATTTACACACTTTCAATTTTGGGACTAAAGTTATATTTTCGGTGTATTATTTGGGTTGTTTTACAGGGCAATGCAGTATTATACGAACCTTTAAACAAATCTACTGTTAGGTAAGCCAGTATTATTTTATAGAATCAATCATAATAACCACTCAAAATAAGTCAGGCATATAAATCCATTCCCACATACAGATCAGTAGTAGACGACTATTAAAAACATTGTGACAAGTGGAGAATTTGATCATAAAATAGACAATTACTCCTTTTGCCACAATGTGTTCAAGTCTATTCAATAATTGCATTTTCATTTGTGAACATTTTCAATAAAACATACTTTTTTTGCCTGGACGTTTTCAATGTCGTATGATGCACGTTTGTTGTACGTGGGACAGGATTAAGAACTAGTTCAACATTTCATCACAAATTCTCCCAACTGCAATCCAATTGAACACATTAGGGACATCATTGGTAAACACCATAACGAAATTGTTTCCGGGTACCTAAAAAGGTCCCTTTTGTTGATATTTCGAAGTAGCACTTCTTCCCCTGTACTGTGTCATTGAGATGAGAAGTCAGGGAGGTATAAATTGCAGAAATATGTTATGCCGAGTCATGCCTAGCAGGTTGGGAGTTGATGCAGTTCGATGAAGGCTTTCAACCAGCAGAAATATTCGCAGTTGATGTGTACGACTGACAACAACGAAAATAGAGAATACCATGCTAGTGTCTGATATTATAAAATTTATCAGGCAAGGCTTAGAAAAAAATGAAAGCGAGGCTGCGCCGAGATTTCATTTTTTTCAGCCGAGCCTGATAAATTTTATAATATCAGACACTAGCATGGTATTCTTTTTATCATGTTTACATTTTTTATGTGCTTTTCTGTCTAATTTGATTAAAATGAGACAAAAAACCTGTCCAGAGCCTCTCCATTTTAAGTTGCGCAATAATATGAAAATAAACCGAAGGACGTTCCAATAAGAAATAGTCCCGAATGGTTTCGGCCATAAGTAAGTAATAATTAAATATTTAGAAAACTGTACGCTTCAAAATTTATCAGTATAATATTTACTCACTAGCAAGGAGAATAATTTCTCATTTCTTTGATTTTTATATCGCATTTTAAGGATTTTTGGTTTTATCCGCCATCTTTAATTTAATTTAATGATGAGGTGCCTGATAAACGTGAGGTGACTGATAAAGCTAAGTTTATCAGGCAGGCAGTTTATCAACCAAAAACAATGCAACAGCATGATAAAACAGCCTATCTGCTATGGATAAAGATCAGGTCACAACCACGCTACGAGCTCCGTACATCGTTGACTCTTGCGAGCATCGTTTGTTTTTTGTGAATTCGTCGAGGACTCGGATTCTCGGTGAAAATGTTTCACTAAGCTCGTAGAAATGTTCGAAGTCGGGCGCAGCTCGCAAGGAACTCGGTAATGCTGGTACGGGCACCGCACGCTGTCCGTGCGGATTTGGAACACCGCGAGGCCCGTAAGAGCTTACCGGTGCTCGCACGACTATCGCAGGCGATTCGCGCGGTCAACGGAAGATGCTACTATTGCTAGAAGATCATATGAAGGCTAGACAACGTCGGCGGAGGCGTACGGTTGGGTAAAGCCCTGGTTGCTATGGCGCTCCCGACTGTTTTTTTCTTGTCGAGTGGACACCGTGGGGACACCAGGCGGACACGTACGGGCGTCGTACGAGCGCCGTACAAGGTACGTCTAAGCTCTTTGCGAGCCCCGCATGACTTGTATGTAATGTCCGTACGGATATCCTACGCTTCCATCCCCAAAGGATCGTACGGGGCCCGTAGGAATGTGACCAGAAACTATGATTGTATCCCCCAAAAGATCGTACGGAGCCCGTAGGCCTGTGACCAGAAACTACGATTGCATCCTTCCCCCCCCCCCCCCCCCCCCCATAAAAAACACAACAAAAAACGGAGCCCGTAGAAATGTGATCAGAAACTACGATTGCATCCCCCCCCCCCCCCCGAAAAAAAAAAAAGATCGTATGGGGCCCGTTCAAATATTACCAAAAAACTACGATTACACCCCCCCCCCCCACCCCCCAACATCGTACGGGGCCCGTAAGTATGTAATCAATAGCTACGATTGCAAAAAAATACGATTACACCCCCCCCCCCCCCACACCTTCATCGTACGGGGCCCGTAGTCATGTGACCAGAAACTACGATTGTATCCCCCCCCCCCCCCCCCCCCCAAAAAAAAGATCGTAAGGGGCCTGTAGAAATTTGACCAGAAACTGAAAATTGTGGAATAGGGCTTTAACCCTTTCCCTCATACAACAATTCTGCAACAGACGACTTTGAACATATCTTGAACACAAAATAGAAAATCTCTATAATTGAATGGACAACCTATGACTAAACGTGGAAAACATGGTAACAAAAGGAGATATTGCTCGTATTAAGCAATTTCTTCTTTTGTCACTATGTTTTCAAAAAGCCGTCTGCTGCAGAGGCGTCATAAAGCGTCTATATGAGGGAAATGGGATAAACACCATACAAACCAACAATCAAGTTATTATCATATGCCATGCCTCATAAAAAATCAAAGTTATATCATTAAAGATCATGATCAAACTCATTAAAGATCATGATCAAACTCATTAAAGATCATGATCAAACTCATAAAGTCATGGGAACGCACAACAATTGTCGACATTACCGTTTTTTTATTGATTTTAAATTGGAATGTTATGTCTTGTTTTAATCGAATTGGAATACAAATTATGTGGGTTGTATTCTTAAACTCTTTCTACTCGTTGTCTTTCAGTTTTAAAAAATTAATCAATCCCATCAGACACTATTTACCCTTTCCAACCTGCAGGCGAACTTTGACGCAACTGCAACAGAAATTTAGAAAACAGTATAGCAAAAGGAGAATTTTTTTGTTTGTGGGGATACAAATGATGTGGGTTGTATTCTTGAACTCTTGTTCTCGTTATCTTTCAGATTGAAAAAAAAAATCAATCCCATCAGGCACTATTTACCCTTTCCAACCTGCAGGCGAACTTTGACGCGGCTGTAGCAGACGAATTATGAAAACATTATAGCAAAAGGAGGAATTCTGCAGCAGACGACTTTGAACATATTTTGCCAAAAAATAGAAAATCTCTACAATTGAATGGATAACCTATGACTAAAAGTGGAAAACATTGTGGCAAAAGAAGAAATTGCTCGTTTTGAGCAATTTCTTCTTTTGTCACTATGTTTTCAAAAAGCCGTCTCAAACTTTTTCTTTTGTTTTGAGTGAATAATCATATGTTTGCTTTGCTTTCAAAGTCGTCTGCTGTATACTTCTTGTACGAGGGTCCTACGACCGCCGCTTTTAATGTCGTTGGTATGACCCGGGAATCGAACCAGCGAACGATCTACCACTACACATACGATTGTTTAAACCTTGGAAATAAAAAGAGGTCGTATGTTGAGTTAATTAACCCTTTCCCACATATATACGCTTTCCTACGCCTCTACAGCAGACGACTTTTTGAAACATTGTGGGCAAAGGGAGAAATTGCTCATAAAAAGCAATTTCTCCATTTGTCACAATGTTTTCAACTCTATTTAATAATTTAACTCCCAATTATGGAGATTTTTCAAATTTGTGTTAGGATGTTTTTCAAAGACGTATGCTGTGGATTTGTACCGTGTGTAAAAGGGTAAACAACATGCACGTTATTAGACGCCAAGAGAGCCTTAACATCCTGGCACTTGTCGTGTATCAGATACCTGACCAACATTTGCGTGGACGCCACTTACTGTAGCTCATCAAAACTTAAATGTCTGGTATCTACAGTGGGCCGCCAGTAAGATTAGCGAAATACCAATAGAATATGACATAAATAATGAGAGCCACACATGCACCCGAATGAAATGAAGAATAAATTAATTCTATTTTTACACTGGCATGTCTATCGTCACTTTGACATTTTCATAAGGAATAATATTTTACCTTTGAAAAGCAGGGTCAATGTTTTAATTTAGAATTCATTTTTAGGTATTTTATGAATCATATTGTTTTATGATGTTGTTTTTTGTTCTTCTAGTACGGTCTCTTTTATATATAGGGTAACTTTTGTAATAAATAAAAAAATACATATCGTAATTGTTTATGAACAACATTAATAAAATCTAAATTTCATTACAAAAAAATGAAAAAATAATTTGAATTATGCGGGCAGAATATAATCTAAAACCTAGAAATATGCATCTTGATCCGAGTGCAATTAAGGTGTCTATAAGTGGCGTCGTTTTGGGTAGACCCTAAATGGATTTCCTTCTGGGTTATCAATTATTTTTAATCTGTCTTTTCCAGTCTTTGAGACATTGATGTGTAAATTGATTTATTGGGGTTTAACGCCGTTTGTAACAATTAGTCAGTCATATCACGGCCGCCAATTCACCTACTCATGTGTTTCCTGGTTTTCTCACACCAGTACTCCACACAACATACTTTTCAAGCAACTGGCTCCTTTTCCACATATACAGTTTGCCCATTGGTGAAAGACGAATTACGCCTGTCATAGTGACTTTTTGTCAAACGTCGGAAAGAATGTTGATGTTTGAAGTGGATAGAGTAATTACCATTTGGGGCACTGTTCAGACTGTTGTAGGTTTTTTTAAAATCTGGTTTGATTTTTTCTTACACATAATTACAATTAATATCATATAAATAAATCATTTTCTGTTATTGTACTTACGAGATAATCGAGGTGAGCTCAGGATAAACAACGGTAAACCATTAACGATCAGTAAAGATGTAGAACCATATCATCCTACAAGGCTGCACACCCTGACACGTTCTACACTGTTTGCTCATTCAAAACAGCAATAGTCAAGGAACTTAGGACCGATGTTGTTCATTTTTTATCAGATAGCATGGGGCGCACAGCCCTGGCGTTATCAAAATATTGGGATTTTCTTCCTTCCAGTAGCACGACTTATATACTGGACCAAAAACACCTTTCGTTACCTTTTTAAACGTGTTTGTGATTGTGACATAATTTATTGTCAATTCTTTAAAAGCATTAAATTAAGTCGAGGGGATTATCCAGATCATTTTATAACAAACCGCTCGACACTATCTTGATGAAAATTACAACATCGCGTATATTCTTTGCATTGGTGCACTCTTTGTAGTCCTACATGATTGCAAATAAAAAACTTTAAATTGTATTGTATTCCCATAAGAAAGCAATCTGTCAAACATTCACCATCTAAGCTTTTCCCACAAGAAACAAACCTTCAAATGAATGATCTAGCAACATTATTGAAAATCTCACTTTGACTAGCGGCATTCCTCTTCTACCAATGGGTCTTAATAGTTTTTGCGGGAAAGAAGCCATGTGTCTTGCAAAAAGGCAATGTCTTACGTCTTATAAATGAAAGTTGTTAGACCAGTTCTGCAAGTGACTTCTTCAGTAATAGTGGTAAACTTTCTAATACTTTTGTTACCGTATGATTAAACCTCATACGGGGACAAATTCGTTACAAGCTGGGAAAAAATCGATAACTTATGAAACTTTCTGAAATGACCCCAATGAAGTGCCCGATGGGGGGCTGACATTTTAGATATGTATAGTATATAGCGATCATGCAAAAACACGGGTTGAAAATAATCTTCATCATATTTATGGTTATAGAAACATTTTCGAAATAATTATATAAAAACCTTTGAGGGTATGAAATATTTATGTATATTTATTATTATTTCCCAGGAATTTGCCTTGGCCAAGAAGTTAGTGTCCGGGGTTCGATCCCGAGTCGCAGCGGCCATGGTGGAATACCCTTGGGCAATGCACATTTCCTAGCCTAGTACTAGTTTGTGTACCCAGGGATCATCAAACATGAATGAGTGAACTGTCGCCGTGATTTAGTTTAAACTTATTCTTTTTACATCGATTGCGAAACAAGCTTTCAGTTTATATTAATCACGCTCGATGTCTGCTTCCTGGAGACTTAACCAGTACTCGCGCCGTTTGTGTGGAAAAATCCCAAAGTCAGAACCAGCTCATCACGGGACTCGAACCCGGGAGCTTTAGTACGAGAGGCCGACGCTCTACTCCTGCACCACTGTCTGACACATCGTCTCGATGTAACTGAAATGATTTTGAACACGGCGTAAAACTCCAAAAAAAGAAACAATTATTGACGCCGCGTGGAAGCGCGGCGTCCGTATAGGATAGGTTTTAATTTAGTACCATGGGGTGACGTAATTGAAAAGGGAGCAACCAACATTGTGGGTAATTCAATCATGATTTTAATTACTACATATTACAGTATAATTCTAGAAACTGTAAAAACAACGTTAACCCAACTATGCAATAGGCATGGCCGTAACGTGACCCGTCCTATTATTTGTAAATGCAGCATGTCATCGCTTGGCGATTTTGTCCATTTTTATTTAATAGACGACAAGGTGTCATCGGTTCCCATATAGTAATTAAGTTGTCTCTGCTTCCTTCCGTTATGAATACTTTACCGTTTTCACGATTTCATCCGATTCTAAAATTCATTGGATTCGTACCCGGTTTTTCATGTTTCGTTCGGGATGCATCTGCGTTCTCTAAGTCATGCTTCAAAATCACGCGCGGCGTCTTTGTTGCTTTGCATCAAATTTCTTCTTGTTAGTTCCCTCACCTGAAAAATCGACGACAACAATGGGAATTCCAATTAATAGTGGTCATGTAAAAATCTCAAGTTTAACAGTTTTCATCGTCTAGTTAATATTTTCTTGAATTGTTATTTATGGTCAAAGTGTGCTGTATAATATTCCTTTTAGATTTGTTTTTCATAGATAGATATCACCTTAAGATATCTTATTTGTTATTAGTTGTTATAGGTAAATACAGGACATCTCTTTCAACATTGAGAACAACTGCTACTTATATCGCAGTACAAAAGGGAAGCTATTTAGGAATTGAAAAAAACCATGGATACAGTCTGTTCTGTAGAATTGCTGCTGAGTGTGATTTTTTTTTATTTGTGTGTGTTATGTCCTCTTTATAAAGAATTCCGCCTCAAATACATCCCTCAGAAGCAGTGCATCCATACAATGTTAATAAGATTTACATATTACTGTCAAGTACTAATAAAGCGAATATTACAACTCTTTCAGTATTTATTTAGTATGCCTCGAAAAATTAAACATTGGAAATTTAGTTAGTTTACTAACATACTATCTCACTATTGTTATGTAATGTATGGGCATGTTTCAGTATTGCCCGGTGGCCTTGTACTACAATTAAATTTGAAATTTGGAATTGGAAATAATCTATATACAGTAGCAGCAGACACCACTAAAATGTTACCAGATACATCTTTTTTAGCTGTTCTGTTGATCTAGAGCCATGTTGTCTCTTCAGCTTGGCATCATTCGACCCTTCTCACGTACAATACATTTGCAGCAGACGACTTTGAACACATCTTGGTTAATATGTGGAAAATCTTGATGAATCTAAGAATTATTATTAAAAAACTGAGAACATGGTAACAAAAGAAGAAATTGCTCATTATGAGCAATTTCTCTTTTGTAACGATGTTATCAAAAGTGCTTCAAAAATGCGTCTATGAGTGTAAAAGGTAAAGTTTAATTGGCGTGACACTAATGGGAAAACAAATTTAGTTGTTTTCGGCATAATGTAAAGTTACACGTATCTGAATAATATATTAACGGACAGTGAAGGATGTTCACTGTTCGTTTATGCAATAAAATCCATAATCAGAGAGACAATCTTACTTTTGAAGAAATTGAAAATATTTTACACATTAAGTATAAATTATTGATTCATTGATTAGGGTTTAACGCCATTTTCAACACATTTTCAGTCCGTGTAAGACGTCGTCTGAAAGTACACGAGAATAATATCTGGAGACATGTTTTAAAATATAGAAATTAGAATAACAACAAAATCTCGGATTCTATCGCGGGTACGGCGAGACTCTCGCGGATCATTATCAGTGTCCTACACGCGCTCATATTAAGCTTCTGACGACCCCGATTACTGTCGGAATACATCATTTAACTTTGTTGATAATAGAATGAAGACTATTAAATAAACAATTTATGTATATTGATATGTCACTGTAAAATCTAATTTCCAAAAAAAACTAAAACATTTTGATAAGTAGCCAGACACATTGCAGTAGACATTTCTCCGTTTTCTAAATTTTTATTTTAATTTCAAAAATTTGTTTGCTGCATTTTAGCAAGGCGGTGGTTTATTTCCAGCCATATATCAGTCAAATCAATACCATCTTTTATTTTTAAAGTATATGGTATGAACCTGAACATGTACATATAGCTGGACACACTGCGTATACAGTCGATATTTCTTCGTTTTTTTAAATTTACATTTTTAGTTTTTAAAACTCTTCATCTGCAGAATATTTTAAACCTCGACTGTATCAGGGAAATGGTTACGTATATTCTAAGTAGAAAGATAACGTCGAACCGAACCTCCCTGATAATAACAACAATACAGTCAATAATAATATGGCAATAGAAAGACGGAAATCCAAGCGACATGGATGCTGCATATCAATGGTTTTGGCCAGGGTTTATCAATTTGTTTAGCAATTATGCTTTTTTCGCTGACTGAGTTTTAGATAATCATATTTCTGGCGTACCAAGGGATCGTCTGTGTATGATCAGTGCTATTCAAGCAAACGTTATTCGGTCACTCGGAAGGTGAATGTACCAATTATGTAGCCTGCTTTATAGACGTTTGCGTATTCTTTGCTTAATTTGCAATTTCTGGATTAAAATTCTCTGGAAATATCTTGAGAAAACAATTTAACATTTGGAATATCAGACGTTTATTCTTATACAGGGTTTAAACACACGTTTGTAGAAAGGAAAACTTGTATAGTGTTATCATCTCCCCTTTGCCAACCATGTTTACAGTATCTTCTACTTTACCGGCGTCTAATAACGTGTGTTACAGGACAATGGCTACGTACCATTGGTCCAACCGCTGTATATCTAGGATATAGATTTACGCGATCGTCATTCGGCACTCCTCAGCAGATTTCGGTACCCTTCATCTAAGCTCGGATGTATGACAGTATTTGATATGTAGCTCCGCCCATATATTGTGGTGCGGTTTCCGGTTAACAGATATGCAAATCCTTCTCAAAATGTTATCGGCAGTACAGCCATAGTTTTTGTAGATAAATAAACCTTTAACGGAGTATTATATGCCATACGTTTTGTTGACAAACAACCATCTTCTCGGCCCGAAGCCATTGTTGTTTGTGTTGTTGCTGTTGTTGTATTTTAAAAAATTGTTCTGATATGGATGAATACATCATACATTCCTAGGTTAGAAGTAGCGTACCGAATATGCCGATTGACACGATGGTGTATTACTACTTTTGATTGCATGACGTTATTTCAACAGTATTTCAGTCATGTCACTACTAGCATTTTTTACCCGACCGCGGTTCGAGCCCTGATCTCCTACCATCGAGGTGAGTGGTTCAATCGCTATACCACCTAGGCGGGGCATTCCATACATCCATCGAATGTGTTGCACGCCTTCCAAAATATCAACACCAAAACGAAACCTGTTTAATCCATTAAAATACATGGGCTGTGTCAGGCGATTTAAGGTCCAAACGAGACACCGATTTTGGAATCATCTGAAGTTACATTGGCGTATAACGGCTGGGACTACACAGCCATATCTAAGTTACATATATGCGGACACTGCAGACTCTTGTGAGATCTTGCGGATGCACATGCTCACCTAAAGTCAGACCAGAATGTTTCGCTGTACGTACATGTATATAGGTTTATTACTACAACGCATAGGAAGGTCGTCGCGAATTGATCGTATACACACTTAAATACACATGAGCACGTGTTCGGTGTTAATGTCTAATGAAACCACACGAGTTTTAACAAACGCCCGTGCTATATAATCAGAGAACTGGACAATCACCGCTTCTACATATCGTTTATTATATGGGTTATCTTGCCTGTTTGATACCTAACGATTTGGTAAGCGACACTTTCATTGGCTGACACAAAGGGCAGTCTGATTAATTGATTGATTGTTTGGCGTTTAACAGCGCTTTCAACATTTTTTTTTCAGTTGTATGACGGTGTTTCCTGGGTTAGTAACCAGTTCTACTGGTCCATTTATCCTGACACCAGCCGTCCGTTCGTAACGCTATACCCGCAACCCTGAGCACCAAGGAATGCAGCCATTACTACCAATTTTAAAGTATTCAAAGGTCAGTCTGAGAAGACCTGCATTGGTCCAATCATCAGATCTATATACGAGCGAGCGAAGACTCAACATATTAAGACGCGGCTCATACTAGATCACTGTAGTCGGATTCGTGCATTTCGGGAGACATTTGGGAAGCATGTCCTGATCTGAGTCTACTGAGCCAATGTATTTAATGGCTTTTATGACATTCTTTGTGAGGAGGTTGCAAGTTCGATCCCCTGAAGAGTCATACCATACTTAAGTTAGTGCTGCCCTCCTTTGCGCTCAGGGTTGCATGGTTAGCAGTACGACTGACTGGCTAGTGTCAGAATAAATGAACCAGTAGTAACTGAAACCGGCTTAAAACACCAAACAACTAACATTCTCTGTGAGGAAGACTGAAAGTAAATGTAGGTCATACGATATCATCCTTCAACATTGTAGGAGGGTTGACATAACGCAGATTTGACACGACTTTAATTGTGACGTGTTACATGTAGTATTGCTTTGGTCTCCATACTATACAAGCATTTAAAGGTTTAATCTTCATATGACGTCACGGAAGACCGAAGAGATTTATAAATAGTTGTGTCTAAGGTGATTTATTAATCTACGCCATATAATGTATCGTAAGAATAAGTTGATTTTAATCATTATGCGTTCCAATATAAATGCATTTTTAACAGTGATAGTGTTGCTTAAGGTAGAACGCGCCTCTAAAAAGATATTCGAATTTCCTCACGAAATTGTGCATCGCCATAATACAGCATACGCCAAATAAGATTATGTTCTTACTTTTTTTGTATCTAAAACAGTTTTGAAACTACGAGATTCAAAGTACACCACTGAAGTCACTTTTTAGACGTCTCTCAAATGTTCCTCGTTAAAACAAGAGCAGCTGATAGTTTGGTCAATTTTAGGTTGATAGCTGCGAACTTATATCACGATTTACATCTTAAGAATACCTTCACGTACATATATATTTTTTTCTTTGTGTCTTACGTTTAAAAAGAATAAAAAGACTATAACGAACTTGTTCAGGAGCAGAATGACGCTGCGTTACGCGTAAGAAAATGTGCATTGCTTTCATTTAAAAAAAATATCTGTAAATTTTTTTTTTTTTTTTTTTTTTTTTTTTTTTTTTAATCTATTCATTTATAAATTTATTAAAAATCAAGACAAGTATACCGTACCAACTTCGTTTTTTCACAATATCAATTTATCTAACCCCTATTCTAGTGCATAATGGAGCGTGAAATGCATTAAAACGACAGGTTTGCCTCGAAAGCTACTCATCAGAAATCACTTAACTTGAAGAAAGTTACGGAGAAACATCAAGCAAATAGAAAAACTCGATCGTTTACCAAGAAAACGTATGGTGGACATACAACATTTTGTCCAACATTTTGCAAAAAGCTATCAAAGTTGTGAAAATTATTTAAATATCGTAGATTTTGTAAAGGAAAACACATTTATACTTTTTTAGAGGCGCTTTCTACCTTAAGCGTATTTACGGTGGCACAGAGGTGACATGTGTATGTTTTTATTTATCTCGTGCGCACGACATACTAAATCGTGCGCACGAGATACTATGTCTGCACACGAGATAATTAAGTCGCACGCACGTCTTAGTAACTCGTGCGGTACGACTTAGTATCTCGTGCGCACGACTTAGTATGTCGTGCGCACGAGATAAATAAAAACATACACATGTCACCTCTGTGCCACCGTACGTATTGGTGCTATATGACGCCAATGTGTTTTGTTATGCCAGCATCCCTCCTTTCCGCTAAGTGTTTCTGGGATAGCTTGGTGACTTCTGCGCAAGTGTCAAGATACACGTGTAAGCTATATCGGTATCGGTATTTTAACGAGGAAATGATGAGACATAACTGAATTACTATTGAAATGATGAGATATAACTGAAATACTATTGAAATGATGAGACATAACTGAATTACTATTGAAATGATGAGATATAACTGAAATACTATTGAAATGATGAGACATAACTGAATTACTATTGAAATGATGAGATATAACTGAAATACTATTAAAATGATGAGATATAACTGAAATACTATTGAAATGATGAGATATAACTGAAATACTATTGAAAGCGGCGTCCAACACCATACAAACCAATGTTACCAAAACATGTCTAGTTAGTCGTAAAAGCAAGAGTATCGCCCTGCATTCGTCCGCTTGTTCAGGAATCCGCCGTGGTCGAGTGGCTAGCGTCGGCGATTTGAAACCTGGTGTCCCGGGTTCGATCCCCAGTCGCAGCACGACGGTCATGGTGGATTGCCCTTGGACAAGGCAAAATGTCTCGCCTAGTACTGGTTTGTTTACCCAGGGATCATGAATAAGTGAACTGTCACCGTGATATGACTGAAATAATGTTGAAAGCGGCGTAAAACCCCAATTAAACAAAATCGTCCGTTTGTTCAAAGTCCTTACTAAAACATGATATGAGGACTTTGATTAACACTAAAAAATGTTCACCAGTATCAGGAAATGTCACCACGTAAGTTTTGTTACATAACACGCTCGATGGTATAGTGATAGAACGTCCACCTCGGTTACAGGGGGTCGCGGGTTTGATTCCGGACCGGGTCATGCCGAAGAATTTTGAAATGATAGTAACGGTTTCCCCTCCTTTGCGCTCATGATGTTAGGGTTTATCATTAATACTGACACTATGACGTCAGAATAAATAGAACAGTAATGCTGGTAGCTTACCCAGGTTACGACGTGATATAGATATAACTGAAATAGTGTTAACCCTTTCCCTATAGACGCTTTCTGACGCCTCTGCTGCAGATGGCTTTTTGAAAACATAGTGACAAAAGAAGAAATTGCTCAAAACGAGCAATTTCTTCTATTGACACAATTTTCCACTTTTAGTCATAGGTTAACTTATCCATTCAATTAAAGAGGTTTTCTATTTTTTGTCAAAATATGTTCAAAGTGGTCTGCTGCAGAATTGTCGTATGGGGGAAAGGGTTAAAAGCTGTGTAAAACACCATACCAACAAAGTGTTATTATGATTATCCAAAGAATACCAATACCAATGCCATTGTAATATATCATGATATCAATTCAACGACTTTGCTTGGGTTTTTTGAAGATGTAAAAAGTTCATTATATACATTTTGAAGAACAAGACGGATTGGGTGAAAACATATTTGAATTACAAAAGGATTTGTACAGAAAAGAAATGCCAATGACGTTTTACCCTACAACACATGTATCAGTTTCTTTGAATTTTGGTTCATTTCGAGATAAAATCAGCCATGTCGCACGAAAACCAACTTGCGGGGTGTTTGCGACCAGTGAAAAGAACGAGGCTGGAATGCTCGACATGAGCTCATTCAAAAAATATTTGCCGATCGATCGATTGTTTGTTGCTTCACCCCGCTTTTAACCATTTGTCAATTATATCACGGCGTATCCTGGGTAAGTTATCAGTACTACTGGTCCATTTATCCTAACACCAGTCAGTCGTAATGTTAACCCCGCAACGCTGAGCGCTAAGGAGGGCAGCATATAATACCATTGTTAAAGTCTTTGGGATCGAACCTGCGACCTCCCGCACCCGTATCGGAAGCTCTACCACCTCATACATCATTGAAGTCATATGACTAAAATTCGACTTTAAAAGTTTGTACTTTAATTTATTATTCATGTAAACACTGATCTGTATAGACGACGTTAACCTCTTTCCCACATACGACAAATCTGCATCAGACGACTTTGAAATTCTGAGCAACAGTAAGGATAATTTATATTAACGAAAGTGCATTTGAGCCGTCCAGCGAGAAACCCAACATTATCTGCGTAAAGTATCGACCCGGATCAGCCTAAGCATGGCGCGCAGGCTAACCCGGACAGACACTTATTACCTCCTGTGGATTTTCTGTTTCAGGAATCATTCCTCTGTACCTTTATCCCCTGAGGCGGAATGAGTCGGCCCGGATCAGTCTGCGCGGACTGCGCAGGCTGATCTGGATCGAAACATTACGCAGAGGCCATAATGTTGTTTTTCCGGTGTAACGGCTCATATGCAGAAATATGGACGATCTCTATAAATGAAAGTATAGTGTATTAAATATTGTACTCGCAGACTCGACGACAAACGGCGTGTTGATAAATTTCTTATTTGTTCACCACGTGTGTTAAAGTCGTCTGCGACAGCCGTGGTGTTGTAGCGATTGAGCGTCTGCCTCGGTGCGGCAGGTCGCTGGTTCGATCCGCCGGCCGGGTCATACCAAATACTATAAAAATGGCTGCCCTCCTTGGCCCTCAGTGTTGCGGGGTAAGCATTACGATTGACTGGCTGCAGTTGGGACAAAATAGACCAGTAGTACTGATAACTTACCCAGGACACGCAGTGATATAACTAGACAATCGTTGAATGCTGCGTACGTATAACACCATACTAAATTCGTCTGCTGCGCATGCGTAAAATGACTTCCTGTACTAAAGAGTTATTTCACTTACTCAGAACGTCCTTTCTTCGTGTGACGTAGCTTATATAAGCGATAGAAATGAGGCGGGGATAACGGAGCAATAAATCATAAGTTGATTTAGTTCAACCCTTATCCCCCCTGAATTCCCACAACTGGTATCTTTATTATTGATATTTAACAAGTGAGTCGTTCCATAAGAAAACCAACATTATGGAGCGTCTGCGTAATGTATCGACCCGGAGCAGCCTAAGCATGCCGCGCAGGCTAACCCGGCCGTACATTTTTCGCATCCTGTGGATTTTCTGTTTCAAGAATCATTACTTTATACCTCTATCCCCCTGAGACGGAATGTGTCGGCCCGGATCAGCCTGCGCGGACAGCGCAGGCTGATCTGGGTCGATACATTACGCAGAGTCTATAATGTTAGTTTTCTCGTGGAACGGCTCAAGTGATGTCATATTTATTGGGTAGCTTTATTTATGAACAATTCGAAGTGGAAAGGGATCGATATATATCGAGTAATCGACACGACGCGGGCTGTCAATCCAGGGGTTGTGAGTTCGAATCCCGGCTCGGCCAACTTTCTTTCATGACGTTTGACAAACGTCATTGCGACATGCGTCATTCGTCTTCCACCAATGGGCTAAGTCTATGTGGAAAAGCAGCCAGTTGCTTGGGAAGATTGTTGTGTGGAGTACTGGTGTGAGAAAAACCAGGAAACACATGAGTAGGTGAACTGGCCGACGTGATATGACTGAGAAATTGTTAAAAACGGCGTTAAACCCCAATCAATCAATCAATCAATCAATCAATCAATCAATCGAGTAATCGACATGTTCGATTGATATTAATTGGCTTCATGTACTTTCAGCTCCTTGAATTCATTCAAACTTAAAGGTTTATTATGAAGAAAAGAATTCAGTGATAAGATCATATCAAATCAAAGTACTCTGGAGTATTGAACGTACACAGACGATATGGATAGTGGTGTGTGAAGGGTTACGAACAATTATTCGGGTCAATATTCTGTTATTTTTGTTTCGTTTACACACTAACCTGCTTTACAATATATAAAAACAAGAAACTGTTTCTAATAAATAGAAATGTGTATCGATTTTTTTATTGTGCTATAACAGAACAGAACAGAACAGAACAGAAGTTTATTTACAACACAAGCATATAAGCTCAGTGTGCATAGCATACATAATTAACATACATTGTAATGAAAATAGTAATCATTCAATTTATAGTTTCCAAACAAATCTTCCAATCAGAAAATGGAAAATGTGCGAAAGGATCAAACTCCAATTGACCATACCCTCGACACTTTACACAATAATGTTTCTGTGTTTACATACGACGTAAAACGTGGGGTAGAAGAAAGTCGATATCGCTTTACTTCGCTGAGTGAATTATAAATTCCTATTTGTTTGAGTGCCTGTATAAATGTAACTTATATTCTTTTGTAAAAACAAACATATTGGATATTTTTCAGCGGGATATTTATTTTTCCAAAAGGGAAAGCGAAAACAAGGTTTGAAATCGGATCCTTCCGCCAATACTGAGCATGATAACATATATGAGACATGTGTGTGACTCGGGTTTCTCCAACCATCTCACGGAAGTAATCGAATTTCGTTTAACATGCAAACTTATCAATAAGAATTGGTGAACTTGTTTACAGTTCGCAAACTTTTTTAGGCGACTGTACTGACAACATCCGTTAATACGTTTCGCTCGCAATAATCCGTTTAAATTGCGTCGCAATTGAACCCGACTAAAAACCAATCATTTATTTATTATTTGTTTTTATTTACCCTCGCCGTGCAGAATTAACTATTTGGCGAGCAGACAAAGTTAGATAAAAGGGAGTCCGGGTGCGATACCTTAGCTCTTTCAGAAAAGACTCCTTGGTTCTTTTACGTGCCCGGTGTATAGCACCGATACACGCGAGGTTATTTTTCCTGGAAAGGAAAGGACCAGTACTTAACCTCTAGTTGAGTGGGGGACGCTTAAACGCATCCCTCAAGTTTCCAGAAACCGGACCGGGATTTGAACACCAAACCTCAGGATTGACAGTCCAGTGTGTTAACCACTAGACTACCCCGCCACTCCAAAAAAACAAAGCTGTTGCTACGCTTTAAATAGTCACATGATAATTATAACGAGGCTCAGTTTGTCTTTAAGAGTTGAAGAGTTAATCATCAGTATAGAGTTGTCTTCCCTCTTTTTCAATAGCAAATTGTCGATTTATAAGAGAGAAAATGTTTTGTTATGATAAAGTTTGAATATGAATGTTTCTAGCTTGATCATTTGATGAGACGTTAATGAGAAATGTTAATTACTTAAAACAGTTATTTCTTTCAGCGCCAATGGCAATATTGGGGTTTTCATGCGAGCGAGGCTGATCAAGATCTACACTATTCACATAGTACTCACAATAGCTAGTTCAATAGTTCTGTCAACTTGTGTAGTTGTTGATAAGACAGAGCAGATGTACCGGCTGATTTAAAAATTGCACTGTTCAGAAATGCCTATTTTCAACATTTTAATATTGACGGGCTAATATATATATAGTTTATATTTGCAATGGAAATTCTTAACTCTTTACAAAGTCGACTCTTCCATGTTTAGATTTGGACCACTCCATTTTTCATCAATCAGGATATTTGGTAAAATTTAATGTCTAAATTGCAAATAATGCAGATTTCAGGAGAGACAGCTCGTTTTGAGCTGTCCCACCTGAATCTGCATTGTATGCCATAGCCTTCAATTGCCTTTGGCAGCAAAGGGGTTACGGGATTGAATGATGAACTGTAGGGGATTAATCAACCAGACACTTATTTCGTTTATTCTAAACCGATCAACTGATAAGATAGTTTGGGCGCATCGTCTGCTTTGAGAACGTCTGACAGGGGCGTAGCCTTGCAATAATCAATGTGTAGGCCGTCTCGTGAGAAAATCAACAGTGTGGACTCTGCGTAAAGTATCGACCCGGATCAGCCTAAGCATGCCACACAGGCCTACCCGGATAGACACTTTTCGCCTCCTGTGGATTTTCTGTTTCAAGAATCACTACCCTATACATCTATCCCCCCCTGGGACGGAATGTGTCGGCCGGATCAGTCTGCGCGGACAGCGCAGGCTGATCTGGTCGATACATTACGCAGATGTGTAGGCACGTGCCTTCAGTGCCTAAAGTGAGCTACGCCCCTGTCTGAGGGTCGTTTGAATCACATAACAAGTATCGTTTTGATAAAAGAATGATACCATTATTGGAAAAGGACGAATAAATCATCATTCGTTTTGAGAAATGTCTCCACTTCCTTAAATGTTTTTATAAATCGTCTACTGCAGCGGCGTCAAAAGTCAGCTGGAATGTTTTAACCCCTTCTCTAACGCAGACTTCTATGTAAAGATCTAATGTAAAATATGGAAAATATAAAAGATTAGGTATACTTATTGAATTGAGATGAAATCATTTATCGAAAATTGCTCAATACGAACAATTTCTCCCATTGCCTCATTTATTTCAATAGTGTCTCTGGATACAGTTGAGTGCGGGAAAGGATTCATGTTGTTCCAGTCTAGTTACATTCTAACTCAAAAGGTATCATTCCACGCAAGACCCTATCATGTCTGTTCTCAAAGATTCAACGATGCTCTTCCCCCGACAAATTACAGACGAGGAACAAATCGATCGTTTTGACATCTTTACATTTAAGTCAACAATTTATTACTGTCATTACTTTTTTAGAGTGAGAACTTGGAATTGAGATTCAACGTAAAACCGCGAACGTTTATTTGATAGATTTAATTGACTGATATCGCTATTACAGTCATCAAAAATAAATATATTAGAGAAGCGCCATGCAATTTGGGGTGTGCTTGCATTTCGATTTTAACATAACACAGTGGATATGCCTCTCTATGGAACGCCTTTACTGTCTTATGATGACTTGTTTGCTTACATACGGTAGATATCTGAGTAGTATATTGGTCTTTGTACCGCACACACATTCGAATGCACTGCATCTAAAGATAGAACCACCACATATAAGAATAGTTGCACTACATATAACCAATAAAGTACAGCATATAAAGAAAACAGTACCACACATAATGAAATATCTACTGCATATAATGAGATATCTACCGTATATAAGCAAACAAGTCATCATAAGACAGTAAAGGCGTTCCATTCATATCCCTTATTGGTCTATAATTGTGGTGGGGCTTTATGCCAGGAGTAACATGTAGGGTTATACTATTAAAGGTCAAATTACGCTAAATACGTCCGCTGACTTGCTGATCTACAGCACTATAGTCCCTAAAAAATCCTTTGTTTGCGTAGAAATGAGTATATACCATCACCAGAATGCATGGAATATATGACATTGAGTTTTAATGCATTGTGAATCGATAGGATGCACTGGAAATGATTGATTTGATCACTTTTAGTATTTTGACCTTGTTTGAAATTGAAATTAAAGAATGCTAAACACCGGTTTTGTCCGGGCCCGATTTGGTCCAAAAGAACGATTACCATTTTCGCCTGGTGAGTTTTTCTTGCATAATGCATGTTCTTTGGATTGTTTTAAAGCTAGGAGGTAACTCTTTTCAATGATATATGGTGTTCTACGTGAGAAACGCTTAGAAAGTGTGACAATTGAGGACTGAAACTGGTCGATTTACATGGAAACAAAGAAGGATTTTTTGTTGGTGTATTGTAACCTAAGTGCACGGGGACAGTGAATGCTATAGCGAGACTTTTGAATGATGAGAGTCTACACTGTTCGCAATTGCAAAATGATCCTTTTCCGCCTGGAGCGCCTCATTTCCTTGAAGTGTTTTTTACTCAATGTCAACGAATGTATTTATTCGTATTAATTGCGTCGTTATACAGTATTAATCGAACGAGATAAATCAACTATTGATCTATCTCTTAACACGAGCAGGGGCGTAGCTCTCTTTCGGCACTGTAGGCACGTGCCTACACATTTATTCTCAAAATGCCCCCAAAAACATGCAGCTGCGGCGACAGACATCTGCGTAATGTATCGACCAAATCAGCATGGGCTGTCCGCGCAGACTGATCCGGTCGACACATTCCGTCTTTTATATGTATATATGGGGATAGATGTATAGAGTAGTGATTCCTGAAACAGAAAATCCACAGGAGGCGAAAAGTGTCCATCCGGGTAGGCCTGTGTGGCATGCTTAGGCTGATCCGGGTCGATACTTTACGCGATGTTGATTTTCTCACGAGACGGCCTACACATTGTTTATTGCAAAGCTACGCCCCTGACGAGTGCTATTTACATGCGTGTAACAAACGAATTTGTCTGCACGGATTTGTAATAAGTGGATAAAAGTAGGAGAGTTGAGAATTATCGTACAAATAATCTATATATTGCATTTATATACGATAAATGAATAAGTATTTCATTTCTCTGAACTGAAATTACTTAAATTTTAATTCATCTAGCTCTTTTTATGACGCATTCGTGGCTCGAATAAATATCGTGACGTAGTGTACGTGACGTAATTTCATATTTGCTGGTTTTATGAGCTTAAACCATTGCGTGATACTACACAAAACTGCTTATTTGATGAGCCTAGACCATTGCGAGGAAACAAATAACTGCTGTTTTATGAGATTAAACCATTGCGAGGAGTAAACACACTAAACTACTGGTTGTATGAGCTTAAACCATTGCGTGATACGTGATAATACACCATACTGCTGATGTGATGAGGTTAAAGCATTGTGAGGAGTAAACCCACTAAAATGCTGGTTTTATGAGCTTAAACCATGCGTGATAACACACCACATCGTTGGTGTGATGAGGTAAAAGCATTGCGAGGAGTAAACACACTAAACTGCTGGTTTTATGAGCTTAAACCATTGCGTGATAACGCACCATACTGCTGATGTGATGAGGTTAAAGCATTGCGAGTAATGAACATACTAAACTGATGGTTTTATGAGCTTAAACCATTGCATGATAACACACCATACTGCTGATGTGATGAGGTTAAAGCATCGCGAGGAGTAAACACACTCAAATGCTGGTTTTATGAACTTAAACCATTGCGTGATAATACACCACACTGCTGATGTGATGAGGTTAAAGCATTGCGAGGAGTAAACACACTAAACTGCTGGTTTTATGAACTTAAACCATTGCGTGATAACGCACCATACTGCTGATGTGATGAGGTTAAAGCATTGCGAGGAGTAAACACACTAAACTGCTGGTTTTATGAGCTTAAACCATTGCGAGATAACACAACACATTGCTGATGTGATGAGGTTAAAGCATTGCGAGGAATGAACAAACTAAACTGATGGTTTTATAAGCTTAAACCATTGCATGATAACACACCATTCTGCTGATGTGATGAGGTTAAAGCATTGCGAGGAGTTAACACACTAAACTACAGGTTTTATGAGCTTAAACCATTCTGTGAAAACCCACCATACTGCTGGTTTTATAAACGTAAACCATTGCGTGATAACACACCATACTGCTGATGTGATGAGGTTAAAGCATTGCGAGGAGTTAACACACTAAACTACTGGTTTTATGAGCTTAAACCATTCTTAGAAAACCCACCATACTGCTGGTTTTATGAACTTAAACCATTGCGTGATAACACACCATACTCCCGATGTGATGAGGTTAAAGCATTGCGAGGAGTTTTAAACACACTAAACTACTGGTTTTATGAGCTTAAACCATTCTGTGAAAACCCACCATACTGCTGGTTTTATGAACTTAAACCATTGCAAAAACACAGAATACTGCTGATTAAGGATCTTTACTAATTGCACGGAAGTATACCAATGTGTTCATTTTATTTGATAAATCAACTGCATCGAACCACAAACAGCTAACTGGTGATGATTTTCATGAGCACAAAACATAGACTGAAACCAACAATACTATTAATGAGCTTAAACAATTGAGTGAACAATCTCAATACTTCTGATTACTCAACAAGTGTAAACGCTGAAACGTCAACGTCAAGCCCGTGGTCTGATATGTAGATGTCTACTACGTTTACAAACCATTAGAGCATTAATGCTTCTTCCATGAGGCAACATCCTATTTGAATTCTATTTTTGAAAGTGTGAAGTTTTAACATTTTATTACCACTGTAAATACGTTCTAGACATTTCAAGTGAATGCCAATGTGTCAACGTCTAGAATTTATCATAACTGTAGACATCATATCGAGGGCTTGGCGTGAAAGGGTTGTAACTAAAAACCTATTTTGAAAACCCTGGTTAAGGGACAATTTTGACCCCTTTGTAACAATGCAAATTTAGGTGCCATTGCTCAGAACGAGCAATGGCACCTAAATTTCCATTGTTTACCAAGAAAAATGATTTAACGATTGTAAAGACATTATGGTGAGGTGATTAACCATGGAATAAAAAATACCAATTTTAGTTACAACTGTTTCACGCCAAGCCCTCGATATAATTGTTATGTGTTCTTAAGGGACGCATAAACATAGCAGGCTTGTTGATAGCTATAGTTCTGTGTTTTTGTTTAGAAAATAAGACACATTCTTGATGATAAAAAAAAGAAACTCTACAAGTTTAAATTTATTAGGTGATTAGGCGGGAATGTGAAAATCAATAAATATATTTGAAACCCTGCACACTTTTGTAGACATTTAGTTATATTTCTCAGACTAGAATGAAACTATTAAAAACGATTGTAAGTATTTTGTGTGACCCGACCAAGGATCGAACCATTGTCTCCAGCTCCCTTGATGGTTGTTCGAAGAACGATTCATACATTTCGTAGATAAAGTCAACATTTTAGAAAAATATGTTCAAATTTGTTAATTCTTTGCCTTGTTAAGTATAACACACAGAATGGCTGACTGGAGTTTAACAATACTTTAAGACTTTAAAAATGGTATTAATGGCTGCCATCCTTAGCGCTCAGTGTTGTCGGGTTAGCATAACGATTGACTGTCTGGTGTCAGGATAAATGGACCGGTAGTACTTACACAGAACGCCGTGAAACAACTGACACATTGTTGAAAGTGACGCAACTATGAATCAATCAATTAATCAAACACCTGGATAAATGTTAAGCACCATTAACTGTACATGCGTGTTTTTTACACGAGATGAATAAAGCACATTAACCCTTTCCCACATACAATAAATCTAATGCAGACAACTTTGAAAACATACCGGACCAAATTTGGAAACTCTCTTTTAAATGAAAGTACAATACTTTAATCGAGTTCATGGTGACAAAAGGAGAAATTGCTCGTTTTAAACAATTTCTTCTTTATTCTACATATTTTCAAAAAGTCGTCTGCTGCAGAGGCGTTAGAAAGCGTTTTTCTATGAGGTTAAGGGTTAAGGGATCATTCGAGGCACTGAATTATATTAATGTACTCTCGCGTACGTTCTAAACGGGATTTGAGAGAGCGCTTCAAATTCATTTTCTGATATCTTACTTTACTTTAAACATATTTTTTTGCGCGAAATTCATATATTCATGCATTGACAAATATTTAACAAACTTATATAATTATTGGCTACAGGCAAAGGGGTCTGGCCACAAGATCTTACAACTTAGATACGGCCATTCCAAATTGTCTGATATCTTCAATGAACAGGGACGTGAATGACGTTATCAAAGTTAGAGGTGCTTACATCCGTTATTGAGGTTAAATTACGCCAAATACATCCGCCAAATAGTCCCTAATATTTTTTGTTTGAGTAGAAAAGAGTGTTTACCGTCACTAGAATGCATTGAATATTTTATGTTTAAATTAATTATAAATGTGTATAGGATACACTGGACAGTTACAAGTTTATTTCAAAGTGTTATTCAGGCCACCGGCCCATATACAAATACAAACATTTACAATACATGTGAAGCGTGACACAATCATTACAATACATAATACTGTACAATAAAAAATAATTACAATACATGATTGTGTACAATACACAGATGACTATACAGTCAAGACATAAAACATTTTCAACAGTAAATCTTAAATGCACTGGAAATGACTTAGTATTTTGACCTTGCTTCAAGTGAAAGTAGACAATGTGAAAAGCCGATTTTATCCGACCCTGATTTGGTCCAAAATGACGGTAACCATTTTTGCCAGGTAAATCTTTTCTTGCATAAGGCATAACCCCCAATTTACTTTGGATTGCTTTAAAGCCTAGAGGTAAATCATTTCAATGATATAGGGTGTTCTACATGAGAAACGTGTAGAAAGTGTGACAATCGAAGGCTGAAACTGGTCGATTTACATGAAAACAATGAAAGGATTTATTTGGTGTATTGTGACACTGACATTGTCATATAAAGTCAACATTACAGGACATTTTAAAATACGAAACATTCAATCAATCAATCTGACAGTCGTGTTTTTGTGTCGTGGCCCAATTGGAGACATCGGTAAGTTATCTCCCTTTAATACTCTCTACATCTAGCTAGGTCTATCATTTGGTTTCCTCTGTTTTTATCATTGGTTTCTTTGCACTGGATGGTGCACTTATAATTGCATTTTCTTGGCCAACTGTTATTAGATTGATTAGAAATTCCACATTTGTTTTCTTTAAACACTCCTATGTAAATTTTCTCTTTTGAATCATCACTTTAATTACCAGATTTATGATTAATGTGTACAGAGTAATTGCAATATCTCATTGCGAAATAGCGATAAAGACAAAGGACCTACCATCTATTTGGTCTTCCTTGGTCTTTATCTGACAAGGGAGATAATATAATTATCATTAATGTCCCTCATTTGATGTGAAGAGATAATCGATCTATCATTAACCATTTCCCTCATACGGCAATTCTGCAGCAGACGACTTTGAACGTATTTTGTCAAAACATAGAAAATCTCGATAATTGAATGGATAACCTATGACAAAAAGTGGAAAACATTGTGGCAATGTTTTCAAAAAAGTCATCTGCTGCAGAGGCGTCCGAAAGCGTCTATATGAGGGAAAGGGCGAGACTCGGTTGGGTTATTAGCCTTTTGGTATTAGCACAATCCAAAGAATTCCAGTTAGGAAGATTTTTTATCAAGTTGCAAGAATTGTATAGGACAGAAAATCATCAATCTTATATCATGCGATAGATCCCGCCAGCTATACATGTACTTCGACATTAGAAAACGTCCCTCCAAATAAAACGGGTCGTTTATACATGTTGCTCAGTTTTTGGCCCGGGGCTTTAGCCCCTGGTCATAATAGTAATACCATTTTTTCGGAGTTGGCAGCCTGCCAATTGCTGTTAGCACCAAACAACGCATGAGAAACTGCGCGAGAAAGATAGTTCATCATGGATTCAACAAAACTGCATTTAAAAGGTTAGGACCTCCCTCAAAAATATCATTTTAATGTTGTTGGAACATCAGTGAAAAACTTAATTCGTGCTTACTCCAATATAAGTTTAAGAAATGCTTTAGAAATTAATGCGCCGGGAGGTCAAATATGGACGCTTGTTAACATTATTAACATTCGCGAAGAGGAACGCATAAAAGAAAGAAGTCACGTGAAAAATACGCTGGCAGATAAACGCGGGGGGGGGGGGGGGGCGTAGGGCCCGTGCGTGGAAAAATATTGGTTAACAAAGAAAAAGCGTGGCAAATGTAGTGGCGGATTTAGCGGGGGCCCATAGGACCCGTACCCGACTCCCCAACCCCACGAAAGAAGTCTCGTGAAATATACAGTGGCGGATTAACCGGAAGGCCGTAGGGTCCGTGCGTCGAAAAACCCAACCTTCCAGCAGCCCCCAGGCCGTCAGCACTGCAGTGCTTTTATTTCTATCGTTTACGTCGAAAGCAGGTTCGTTAAAATCCGTCTCTCAAAATATTGCCGTGTAAGTTCAAGCCTTTTCGCTTTGATGTAAAACATGCCGCCATGCGGATAAAAACAACTGCAACAGTGAGTCTTCATCTCTGAAGGTGCTTGTCTAAATTCAAAATAACCTGCCATAACTTGTATATATGGTGACCTTTTTACAAAGTGTGATTATTTTGATAGGTAAAAGAACATAAGCCCAAAGAGAATGGTACACATTTTACTCATATTGCAGATTAGTTATATGTATATGTTGGAGAGTTAATTTGCATTGATCTGAGTTATTTTTTGCCCAGTAAATTATAACATAGTCGTATATTTTGAAATTGTCAATTTAACATTTGACAGTTTATGTTTTTTTTTTTTAAAGAATTCGATTATTTAGAAAAACATGTATTAACAGAATTATGTTTCCTGTTAAAAATTGTTAAATTCCTATTAGTTATTAACTATGCAATCATTTCTCTTTGTGATGATTGGTATGTACTCGTACATGTACGCTGGCCTCCTCGGTGGTGTAGCGGGAGCGCGTCCACCTCGGCTGCGCGAGGTCGTGGAATCGCTATAAAAACCAGCTTCCAAAGCAAGGCTTTAGAAGTGATATTTAAACCCGTTCCCGTTACATTTCTTCCTCTTTTCTCTTGACTTCAACCCGAAGACACACAACTGAACACAAGCAGTATACCATAGCGGAGTCTATGTAACATCACTGGGAACTACCGCGGGTTTAATAACAGGAAAATGGGAGTATTTCATAAATGCGAAGTTATTGTGCTAATTTTGCGATTTTAAATTAAGGGACAAAAAGGACGCGCATGCGCAGACAAATATTTACAATATTTTGGGAGAAAGATGTCAACATGTTGGGAAAAGGTATTTTTGTTTTCGTTTCACGTATTTAACTAAAAAAACTATTGTTATCATATATTTATATCATACTTCATCTTGGCGTAACGTCAATGGAGCGACGTCGTTTCCCGCAAAAAAGTGGTATCAACATGGGAAGACCCCAAATTCCTATACATGAGCTATTGACTCACTCATTCAAAGTATAATTATTTATCAAACATTATGGTAAAAGGATAACTTTCTCATAAGAAGCAATTGTTCTTGTGGCGACAATCTTATCCTAAATCGTCTGTTGCATAGGCCTCAGAAACCGTCTGTAATAGGGAAAGGGTTTAGCAGAAATATGACCCCTTACATAATTTGTTCCAGTCATATTGACTGGTTGAAAAAGGCAGTCGCCAGGTGGCATCAGAAAAGGGCTGATCTATTTGCTTCTTTGCCATAATGCAGATTATCGATTAAGGATCATCTTGGCCCTCATGTTTTAACCTCGTTCATTATAAATGTATTCCTTGATTTTTTGAAAGTCTTTACTTTATTATTTTCTGTTCAAATAATAGACAACAGCAATACGAATTCCAGATATGTTTTGATAATGCAAGAAACATGACATTAACATTATTATTGTCTAGTCAATTACTTAAAATCCTTTTTTATGGCCAAAGTATGCTCTTTAATTTTTGTTATAATTATCTTGCGGTTTTTTTTTCGTAAATAGGTAGCACCTATAGATATATTATTTTTGTTTGAGTAGAAAAGAGTGTATACCGTCACTAGAATGCATTGAATATTTTATATTTAAATTAATTCTAAATGTGTATAGGATACACTGGACAGTTACAAGTTTATTTCAAAGTGTTATTCAGGCCACCGGCCCATATACAAATACAAACATTTACAATACATGTGAAGTGTGACACAATCAGTACAATACTTAATAGTGTACATACTTGCTTCAAGTGAAAGTGGAGAATGTGAAAAACCGATTTTATCCGACCCCGATTTGGTCCAAAATGACGGTTACCATTTTTGCCGGGTAAATTCTTTCTTACATAAAGCATGACCCCCAATTTCCTTTGAATTGCTTTAAAGCCTAGAGGTAAATCATTTCAATGATATAGGGGGTTCTTCATGAGAAACGTGTAGAAAGTGTGACAATTGAAGGCTGAAACTGGTCGATTTACATGAAAACAATGAAAGGATTTATTTGGTGTATTGTGACACTGACATTGTCATATAAAGTCAACATTACAGGACATTTTACAATACGAAACATTCAATCAATCAATCTGAAAGTCGTGTTTTTGTGTCGTGGCCCAATTGGAGACATCGGTCAGTTATCTCCCTTTAATACTCTCTACATCTAGCTAGGTCTATCATTTGGTTTCCTCTGTTTTTATCATTGGTTTCTTTGCACTGGATGGTGCACTTATAATTGCATTTTCTTGGCCAACTGTTATTAGATTGATAAGAAATTCCACATATGTTTTCTTTAAACACTGCTATGTAAATTTTCTCTTTTGAATCATCACTTTAATTACCAGATTTATGATTAATGTGTACAGAGTAATTGCAATATCTCATTGCGAAATAGCGATAAAGACAAAGGATTTCAACTAAAAGGACCTACCAACTATTTGGGCTTCTTTATCTGACAAGGGAGATAATATAATTATCATAAATGTCCCTCATTTGATCTGAAGAGATAATCGATCTATCATTTATTAACCCTTTCCCTGATACGGCAATTCTGCAGCAGACGACTTTGAACGTATTTTGTCAAAACATAGAAAATCTCGATAATTGAATGGATAACCTATGACAAAAAGTGGAAAACATTGTGGCAAAAGGAGAAATTGCACGTTTTGTGCAATTTCTTCTTTTGTCACTATGTTTTCAAAAAGTCATCTGCTGCAGAGGCGTCCGAAAGCGTCTATATGAGGGAAAGGGCGAGACTCGGTTGGGTTATTAGCCTTTTGGTATTAGCACAATCCAAAGAATTCCAGTTAGGAAGATTTTTTATCAAGTTGCAAGAATTGTATAGGACAGAAAATCATCAATCTTATATCATGCGATAGATCTCGCCAGATATACATGTACTTCGACATTAGAAAACGTCCCTCCAAATAAAACTTTAGCCCCTGGTCATAGTTGTAATACCATTTTTGGCCTGGTAATAGTAGTAATACCTTTTTTCGGAGTTGGCAGCCTGCAATTGCTGTTAGCACCAAACAACGCATGAGAAACTGCGCGAGAAAGATAGTTCATCATGGATTCAACAAAACTGCATTTAAAAGGTTAGGATCTCCCTCATAAATATCATTTTAATGTTGTTGGAACATCAGTGAAAAACTTAATTCGTGCTTACTCCAATATAAGTTTAAGAAATGCTTTAGAAATTAATGCGCCGGGAGGTCAAATATGGACGCTTGTTAACATTATTAACATTCGCGAAGAGGAACGCATAAAAGAAAGAAGTCACGTGAAAAATACGCTGGCGGATAAACCGCGAGGGGGGGGGGGGGGGGGGGGGTTGGGGGGGGGGGGGGGGGGATCGTAGGGCCCGTGCGTCGAAAAAATATTGGTTAACAAAGAAAAAGCGTGGCAAATGTAGTGGCGGATTTAGCGGGGGCCCATAGGACCCGTGCCCGACTCCCCAACCCCACGAAAGAAGTCCCGTGAAATATACAGTGGCGGATTAACCGGAAGGCCGTAGGGCCCGTGCGTCGAAAAACCCAACCTTCCAGCAGCCCCCAGGCCGTCAGCACTGCAGTGCTTTTATTTCTATCGTTTACGTCGAAAGCAGGTTCGTTAAAACCCGTCTCTCAAAATATTGCCGTGTAAGTTCAAGCCTTTTCGCTTTGATGTAAAACATGCCGCCATGCGGATAAAAACAACTGCAACAGTGAGTCTTCATCTCTGAAGGTGCTTGTTTAAATTCAAAATAACCTGCCATAACTTGTATATATGGTGACCTTTTTACGAAGTGTGATTACTTTGATAGGTAAAAGAACATAAGCCCAAAGAGAATGGTACACATTTTACTCATATTGCAGATTAGTTATATGTATATGTTGGAGAGTTAATTTGCATTGATCTGAGTTATTTTTTGCCCAGTAAATTATAAGATAGTCGTATATTTTGAAATTGTCAATTTAACATTTGACAGTTTATGTTTTTTTTTTTTTAAAGAATTCGATTATTTAGAAAGACATGTATTAACAGAATTATGTTTCTTGTTAAAAATTGTTAAATTCCTATTAGTTATTAACTATGCAATCATTTCTCTTTGTGATGATTGGTATGTACTCGTACATGTACGCTGGCCTCCTCGGTGGTGTAGTGGGAGCCACCTCGGCTGCGCGAGATCGTGGAATCGCTATAAAAACCAGCTTCCAAAGCAAGGCTTTAGAAGTGATATTTAAACCCGTTCCCGTTATATTTCTCCCTCTTTTCTCTTGACTTCGACCCGAAGTCACACAACTGAACACAAGCAGTATACCAGAGCGGAGTATATGTAACATCACTGGGAACTACCGGGGGTTTAATAACAGGAAAATGGGAGTATTTCATAAATGCGAAGTTATTGTGCTAATTTTGCGATTTTAAATTAAGGGACAAAAAGGACGCGCATGCGCAGACAAATATTTACAATATTTTGGGAGAAAGATGTCAACATGTTGGGAAAAGGTATTTTTGTTTTCGTTTCACGTATTTAACTAAAAAACTATTGTTATCATATATTTATATCATATATTTTAAAAGCGGGTTTCGTGCTTTTCGAACCAAACAGTATTTCTTTAGCCATAAAATGCTGATTCCCGCGCTAACATCGATCTGCTGCATCTTGCAGCAACTCTTGTCTAACTTTGGATTATATTCACAAATATTTGTAGCTTTTTTCATGACATATTCGTTCGGATTTTTGTTCTTTTTTGTTCGATTAAGGTGCTTATTTCTGACATAAACTACTTTTCCAGATAAGTTGATCAACATCTGGTACTTATGGACTTATCTTAGAAAGAAAACAAATCATATTTATGCCAATTTAAGCTTACAAAAGCACCCCTTTCTATATCCTTTGTTATTTGTTAAGAATTGATAGATTATCCATTTATCAAGACTTGGTAAGATTAATTGCTTTTTTTTGTACTTTTGTAATTGAACTAATTTGCGTTGTCAGTATTATTTCTGACGTGAACCCGTCAATCTTACGTCCCTTGATAATGCGGCCTATTATGTTTCAAGTTCGCGTCAGTCGATTAACCCTTTCTTTACATACGACAACTCTGCAGCCGACACATTTGATAAGATACCCGGGGAAAAAAATGGAAACTCTCTTTAAATGAGAGTACAATAATTGAAAATAATTGAATACATGGTGACAAAAGGAGAAATTGCTCGTTTTGAGCAATTTCTTCATTTGTCGCCATGTTTTCAAAAAAGCCGTCTGCCTGCACAGGCGTCAAAAATCGTCGATATGAGGGATGGGGTTAAGGGATCTAATAGCGCATCTCAGTGTTGACGTCATTTATAGCCATATCGACGTACAACGAGTAGGGGAAACAACTCTTCTTCTCTCTTTGTTGTCAGCGTTGAATGATGATCGGACAGTGTAGATTGTGGTGAGACAGTTCACGTCGCTGGCTCATCTTAGTTTTTACTATTCCCCGTTTCCCTCATATAGTCGCTTGCTGACGCCTCTGAAGCAGAAGACTTTTGAAATCATAGTGACAGATGGAGAAATTGCCCATAATGAGCAATTTCTCCATGTGTCACAATGATTTAAACTCTAATCAATAATCATACTGTCATTTATAGAGATTTTCTATATTTCTGACTTGATCAGTTCAAAGTCGTCTGCGGCAGATTTATTGTATGATGGAAAAGGGTTAAGACTGTTCAATCGTGGAATGTATTGGATGTGTCTGTGTCAATAGAATTAACAATGTCATTGCGTTAGTACACACAGATAACCCCGTTTTCTCACCCATGCGTACACACAGATAACCCCGCTTTCTCCCCCATTCGTACACACAGATAACCTCGCTTTCTCCCCCATTCGTACACACAGATAACCCCGCTTTCTCCCCCATTCGTACACACAGATAACCTCGCTTTCTCCCCCATTCGTACACACAGATAACCCCGCTTTCTCCCCCATTCGTACACACAGATAACCCCGCTTTCTCCCCCATTCGCACACACAGATAACCCCGTGTTCTCCCCCCATTCGTACACACAGATAACCCCGCTTTCTCCCCCATTCGTACACACAGAAAACCCCGTTTTCTCTCCCATTCGTACACACAGATAACCCCGTTTTCTCCCGCATTCGTACACACAGATAACCCCGTTTTCTCCCCCATTAGTACACACAGATAACCCCGTTTTCTCCCGCATTCGTAAACACAGATAACCCCGTTTTCTCTCCCATTCGTACACACAGATAACCCCGTTTTCTCTCCCATTCGTACACACAGATAATACCGTTTTCTCCTCGTTCGTACACACAAATAACCACATATTCTCTCTTATTCGTACACACAGATTTCTCCCACATTCGTACACACAGATAACCCCGTTTTCTCTCCCAATAGTACACACAGATAACACAGTTTTCTCCCCCATTCGAACACACAGATAACCCCGTTTTCTCCCCAATTCGTACACACAGATAACCCCGTTTTCTCCCCATTCGTACACACATATAACCCCGTTTTCTCTCCCATTAGTACACACAGATAACCCCGTTATCTCCCCATTAGTACACACATATAATCCCGTTTTCTCCACAATTCGTACACACAGATAACACCGTTTTCTCCACATTAGTACACACAGATAACACCGTTTTCTCCACATTAGTATACACAGATAACCCCCGTTTTCTCCCCATTCGTACACACAAATAACCCCGTTTTCTCCCCCATTCGTACACACAGATAACACCGTTTTCTCCACATTAGTATACACAGATAACCCCGTTTTCTCCCCATTCGTACACATAAATAACCCCGTTTTCTCCCCCATTCGTACAAACAAATAACCCCGTTTTCTCCCCATTCGTACACACAAATAACCCCGTTTTCTCCCCATTCGTACACACAGATAACACCGTTTTCTCCCCCATTCGTACACACAGATAACACCGTTTTCTCCCCCATTAGTATACACAGATAACACCGTTTTCTCCCCATTCGTACACACAGATAACACCGTTTTCTCCCTCATTCGTACACACAGAAAACACCGTTTTCTCCCCCATTCGTACACACAAATAACCCCGTTTTCTCCCCCATTCGTACACACAGATAACACCGTTTTCTCCCCTATTCGTACACACAAATAACCTCGTTTCCTCCCCCATTCGTACACACAGATAACACCGATTTCTCCTCATTCGTACACACAGGTAACCCCGTTTTCTCCCCCATTAGTACACACTGATAACCCCGTTTTCTCGATCATTAGAACACACAGATAACCCCGTTTTCTCCCACATTCGTACAAACAGATAACCCCGACCCCCTCCCCCATCCGTACACACAGATAACCCCGTTTTCTCCCCCATTCGTACACACAGATAACACCGTTTTCTCCCCCATTCTTACACACAGATAACCCCGTTTTCTCCCCATTCGTACACACAGATAACCCCGTTTTCTCCCTATTAGTATACACAGATAACCCCGTTTTCTCCCCTATTCGTACATACAGATAACCCCGTTGTCTCCCCATTAGTACACACAGATAACCCCGTTTTCTCCCCATTCGTACACACAGATAACACCGTTTTCTCCCCATTAGTACACACATATAACACCGTTTTCTCCCCATTAGTATACACAGATAACACCGTTTTCTCCCCATTAGTATACACAGATAACCCCGTTTTCTCCCCATTCGTACACACAGATAACACCGTTTTCTCCCCATTAGTACACACATATAACACCGTTTTCTCCCCATTAGTATACACAGATAACACCGTTTTCTCCCCATAAGTATACACAGATAACCCCGTTTTCTCCCCATTCGTACACACAGATAACACCGTTTTCACACCATTAGTATACACAGATAAAACCGTTTTCTCCCCCATTCGTAAACACAAATAGCCCCGTTTTCTCCCCCATTCGTACACACAGAAAACCCCGTTTTCTCCCCCATTCGCACACACAGATAACCCCGTGTTCTCCCCCATTAGTACACACAGATAATCCCGTTTTCTCTCCCATTCGTACACACAGATAACCCCGTTTTCTCTCCCATTCGTACACACAGATAATACCGTTTTCTCCCCGTTCGTACACACAAATAACCACATTTTCTCTCTTATTCGTACACACAGATTTATCCCACATTCGTACACACAGATAACCCCGTTTTCTCTCCCAATAGTACACACAGATAACACAGTTTTCTCCCCCATTCGAACACACAGATAACCCCGTTTTCTCCCCAATTCGTACACAGAGATAACCCCGTTTTCTCCCCATTCGTACACACATAAAACCCCGTTTTCTCTCCCATTAGTACACACAGATAACCCCGTTATCTCCCCATTAGTACACACATATAATCCCGTTTTCTCCACAATTCGTACACACAGATAACACCGTTTTCTCCCCATTAGTACACACAGATAACACCGTTTTCTCCACATTAGTATACACAGATAACCCCGTTTTCTCCCCATTCGTACACACAAATAACCCCGTGTTCTCCCCCATTCGTACACACAGATAACACCGTTTTCTCCACATTAGTATACACAGATAACCCCGTTTTCTCCCCATTCGTACACATAAATAACCCCGTTTTCTCCCCCATCCGTACAAACAAATAACCCCGTTTTCTCCCCATTCGTACAAACAAATAACCCCGTTTTCTCCCCATTCGTACACACAGATAACACCGTTTTCTCCCCCATTCGTACACACAGATAACACCGTTTTCTCCCCCATTAGTATACACAGATAACACCGTTTTCTCCCCATTCGTACACACAGGAAACACCGTTTTCTCCCCCATTCGTACACACAAATAACCCCGGTTTCTCACCCATTCGTACACACAGATAACACCGTTTTCTCCCCTATTCGTACACACAAATAACCTCGTTTTCTCCCACATTCGTACACACAGATAACACCGATTTCTCCTCATTCGTACACACAGATAACCCCGTTTTCTCCCCCATTAGTACCCACTGATAACCCCGTTTTCTCGATCATTAGAACACACAGATAACCCCGTTTTCTCCCACATTCGTACAAACAGATAACCCCGACCCCCTCCCCCATCCGTACACACAGATAACCCCGTTTTCTCCCCCATTCGTACACACAGATAACACCGTTTTCTCCCCATTCGTACACACAGATAACCCCGTTTTCTCCCCATTCGTACACACAGATAACCCCGTTTTCTCCCCATTAGTATACACAGATAACCCCGTTTTCTCCCCTATTCGTACATACAGATAACCCCGTTGTCTCCATATTAGTATACACAGATAACCCCGTTGTCTCCATATTAGTACACACATATAACACCGTTTTCTCCCCATTAGTATACACAGATAACCCCGTTTTCTCCCCCCATTCGAACACACAGATAACACCGTTTTCTCCCCATTAGTACACACATATAACACCGTTTTCTCCGCATTAGTATACACAGATAACACCGTTTTCTCCCCATTAGTATACACAGATAACCCCGTTTTCTCCCCATTCGTACACACAAATAACCCCGTTTTCTCCCCCATTCGTACACACAGATAACCCCGTTTTCTCCACATTAGTATACACAGATAACCCCGTTTTCTCCCCATTCGTTCACATAAATAACCCCGTTTTCTCCCCCATTCGTACAAACATATAACCCCGTTTTCTCCCCATTCGTACACACAAATAACCCCGTTTTCTCCCCATTGGTACACACAGATAACACCGTTTTCTCCCCCATTCGTACACACAAATAACACCGTTTTCTCCCCCATTAGTATACACAGATAACACCGTTTTCTCCCCATTCGTACACACAGATAACACCGTTTTCTCCCTCATTCGTATAAACAGGAAACACCGTTTTCTCCCCCATTCGTACACACAAATAACCCCGTTTTCTCACCCATTCGTACACACAGATAACACCGTTTTCTCCCCTATTCGTACACACAAATAACCTCGTTTTCTCCCCCATTCGTACACACAGATAACACCGATTTCTCCTCATTCGTACACACAGATAACCCCGTTTTCTCCCCCATTAGTACACACTGATAACCCCGTTTTCTCGATCATTAGAACACACAGATAACCCCGTTTTCTCCCACATTCGTACAAACAGATAACCCCGACCCCCTCCCCCATCCGTACACACAGATAACCCCGTTTTCTCCCCCATTCGTACACACAGATAACACCGTTTTCTCCCCATTCGTACACACAGATAACCCCGTTTTCTCCCCATTCGTACACACAGATAACCCCGTTTTCTCCCCATTAGTATACACAGATAACCCCGTTTTCTCCCCTATTCGTACATACAGATAACCCCGTTGTCTCCCCATTAGTACACACATATAACACCGTTTTCTCCCCATTAGTATACACAGATAACCCCGTTTTCTCCCCATTCGTACACACAGATAACACCGTTTTCTCCCCATTAGTACACACATATAACACCGTTTTCTCCCCATTAGTATACACAGATAACACCGTTTTCTCCCCATTAGTATACACAGATAACCCCGTTTTCTCCCCATTCGTACACACAGATAACACCGTTTTCACCCCATTAGTATACACAGATAAAACCGTTTTCTCCCCCATTCGTACACACAGATAACACCGTTCTCTCCCCATTATTATACACAGATAACACAGTTTTCTCACCTATTCGTACATACAGATAATCCCGTTGTCTCCCCATTAGTACACACAGATAACACCGTTTTCTCCCCATTAGTACACACAGATAACACCGTTTTTTCCCCATTCGTACTCACAGATAACACCGTTTTCTCCCCATAAGTATACACAGATAACACCGTTTTCTCCCCCATTCGTACACACAGATAACAACGTTTTCTCCCCATTAGTACACACATATAACACCGTTTTCTCCCCATTAGTACCACAGATAACACCGTTTTCTCCCCATTAGTATACACATATAACACTGTTTTCTCCCCATTATTACACACAGATAACACCGTTTTCTCCCCATTAGTACACACAGATAACACCGTTTTCTCCTCATTAGTATACACAGATAACCCCGTTTTCTCCCCATTCGTACACACAAATAACCTCGTTTTCTCTCCCATTAATACACACAGATAACCCCCTTTTCTCTCCCATTAGTATACACAGATAACACCGTTTTCTCCCCATTCGTACACACAGATAACACCGTTTTCTCCCCCATTCGTACACACAGATAACACCGTTTTCTCCACATTAGTACACACAGATAACACCGTTTTCTCCCCCATTAGTACACACAGATAACACCGTTTTCTCCCCATTAGTACCCACAGATAACACCGTTTTCTCCCCATTAGTATACACAGATAACCCCGTTTTCTCCCCATTGGTACACACAAATAACCCCGTTTTCTCTCCCATTAGTACACACAGATAACCCCGTTTTCTCTCCCATTAATATACACAGATAACACCTTTTTCTCCCCATTCGTAAACACAGATAACACCGTTTTCACCCTCATTAGTACACACAGATAACACCGTTTTCTCCAATAACCTTATGCAGACTACAATTGCAGTATTTGAAGCTTTTGAAAAATAGAAGGTAAAAAGGAAAAATTATAATTATTTTCCACAATAATGAATTTTAAAAAGGAAACTATCTAGATTATTTTGTTCTAAACATTTCCCTCATACCACAATTCTGCATTAGACGACTTTAAACATATATTACAACAAATAGAAAATCTCTATAATTGAATGGATAACCTATGAATAAAAGTGGAAAACATTGTGGCAAAAGGAGAAATTGCTCGTTTTGAGCAATTTCTTCTTTTGTCACTATGTTTTTCAAAAAGCCGTCTGCTGAAGAGTCGTCAGAAAGCGCCTAAATGAGGGAAAGGGTTGAGAATATCAAAAGCAATATTCAGTGAAGTCCAATGTGCGAGTACACAAATTACTAAATTAATCTTAAAGAAAGATACAAAATGTACAACGAATCGTAAAGCTGGTCAAATTATTTCAGCATTACATCCCGAACAAACTTGGCTCATGTGTACATATTCTCTAAAATAACAGATGAGAAAATCAGGGATTTCTTTCTATGTTTGTTTGGTGTTTTAAGCCGTTTTCAACATTATTACATTTATATCACGGCGGAAATGCACTTTTCAGGATCCCTGGGTAAGCACACCAGTACTAGGTTAGTAAGTGTTCCTTGCGCAAAGGCACTCCACCATGACCGTCGCGCCGAGATTGGGGATCAAACCCGTTACCAATCATCGACGCTAACCACTCGGCCACGGCGGATTCCCCTTTCCATGGTGCAGTGTTGCATTATATGCGTGCTTGAAAGTAGGAACCATACCAAATGCATCTGTAAAGTACAAAATCGTGCATATATTGGTGCAGTGTTGCAAACTATGCGTGCTTGAAAGTAAGAAGCATACCAAATGCATATGTAAAGTACAAAATCATGCATATATTGGTGCAGTGTTGCAAAATATGCGTGCTTGAAAGTAAGAAGCATACCAAATGCATCTGTAAAGTACAAAATCGTGCATATATTGATGCAGTGTTGCAAAATATGCGTGCTTGAAAGTAAGAAGCATACCAAATGCATCTGTAAAGTACAAAATCGTGCATATATTGTTGCAGTGTTGCAAAATATTCGTGCTTGAAAGTAAGAAGCATACCAAATGCATCTGTAAATTACAAAATCGTGCATATATTGGTGCAGTGTTGCAAAATATGCGTGCTTGAAAGTAAGAAGCATACCAAATGCATCTGTAAAGTACAAAATCGTGCATATATTGTTGCAGTGTTGCAAAATATTCGTGCTTGAAAGTAAGAAGCATACCAAATGCATCTGTAAATTACAAAATCGTGCATATATTGGTGCAGTGTTGCAAAATATGCGTGCTTGAAAGTAAGAAGCATACCAAATGCATCTGTAAAGTACAAAATCATGCATATATTGATGCAGTGTTGCAAAATATGCGTGCTTGAAAGTAAGAAGCATACAAAATGCATCTGTAAAGTACAAAATCATGCATATATTGGTGCAGTGTTGCATAGTATGCGTGCTTGAAAGTAATAAGCATACCAAATGCATCTGTAAAGTACAAAATCGTGCATATATTGGTGCAGTGTTGCATAATATGCGTGCTTGAAAGTAAGAAGCATACTACCAAATGCATCTGTAAAGTACAAACTCGTGCATATATACTTAATAGACGACCGAAATACTGTTTTAAATGCAATGTGAACACAGCAAAGAATATTAAATCTTAACCCTTTCCCACTTACAAGTAATATGTAGCAGAAGACCTTTTAAGACATCTAGCTAGGCACGATTCTGGAAACCCTCTATAAAATGAAAGTTTAATCACTAAATAGAATTGAAAACATTGTGACAAAAGAAGAAATTTCTCATAAGATGCAATTTCTCTTTTTTTATATTTTCAAACGTCTTCTGATGTAGGAAAGGGCTAAACTACTATTCGTTAATTTAAAATTCAACTGAAACGTGCTGTAGACATAAAACATCGCTGACAGATTCGGAGCCAGGAAGCCTAATAAATATCACCCAACTTTCTAATTCTAACTGATACTTGGCACATCTTGTAGTTAACGTATTTCCATTAATTCTCTATCTTGTCGGATATTACTTTAAAGCAGTAATCTGCAATAATTATCATCCATATAGTATTTGCGACGTTTTATTTAATCTAGTCCGAACTCGCATTGCGTATCAGGAATTTCTTGATACTTTCGTGTTTGCGAACAGTGCAGAGTCCGATCAAACCGCGGGGGTTTGTGGAGGTTTTTGTTGATCTACAACAGTCGCAAATGACTGATAGTTGTTGTTTTTAATAACATAAAATTGTTGAAGGAAAAGCAAAAACTACTTAGCACAAGACAGACGCAGATGTTAGAACAAGAGCGTCGCAAGCGAACTCGTCTGTGTTTTTTCTAAGTAGAAACAGGGGCATTACTGAGTAATTATGAAAGCTAGTGTTATGTGACTTGGTATAGACATGCATATTGCTCCTGGGAACATGTGTACACGGTTTCAGTTAAAAATGTTGAACGGTTTTTGAGTTATGAGGTAAGGTTTAAGTTTTGTGACGACGCAGCTGAGGCAGATTGATCAAACTCGACTCCTGAAGATTTGTTATACGAAAACAACAGTAAAGCGACGTTGTACTTGCGCTAAGGATTGATCTCGCATTTTACCGCATTATGGCGTGCAAAAGCCTGCCCTTTTGTCGCACGCAACCTGATCAAACAAAATAAAGAACGTGAAGTATGGTTTGCGCGACCTCCTGTAATTAGTCACTCTTAAGTTACGAACACTTCAAGAAATGGCTGGTATAGATGGAATGACAATGCGCAAATCATATGCTGCCTAGACGTTACTATCAACTTGCCAGCAGGGCAAGTGCACGCGTACTGACACGCGCAGGTACGCTTTGTCACTCAACATTTGCGCTTAGATTGCATAAAGTTCACGCACTTTAAACGGAATTCGCCGTGTAAATTAAGTCGTGACAAATGATGAACAGTTTGAAATTACGCCACTACATGGCGCACACTTTGTTATCTACCATGCATCCCAAGAAGCACTCATTTTAGTCCTTCCTTTACAGGCACGCCAACGTGCGGGCCAGGCTGTAAACAAACCAGTTTGCGTGCAAGTGTCAACATACCCTTTACCATTTCCCACATACATACATACGCTATCGGACGACGTCTCTGTTGCAGACGAATCTTGAAAATATGGTGGTTAGAGCAGAAACTGCTTTTAATTAGATAGAGAAGAGGTTGGTGCCGAGTTTTCCGATTGTATAGAATATTTAAATGTATTGGGTCAATTCGAGAGGACCTTTTATGTGGTGTCGTCAGCTCAAATAGTATATGCGTACAACCCAAGTAGTTTGGTCTGTTTTAAATGAGAAGGTCGAAATACTAGTTTGATACTGTGAAATTGAAAGTTCATACAGATATTCAGATTTATTCAGTTTACCTGTTTTACACAAAGCCTGGTATTAAAGTAATATGTTTAAGGGAACATAGCGGAATTGGATTATACGAACATTCACGAAGTTACCTATCAAACTATTTTCGGATGCGGTGCCCCGAATGGAGTGAAGTATTTACGTGTCCGCAATACATTGATTTCAAAATAGTTAACATTTCAATCTCGAAATGAGTATGCACGAGGTCACTCGTACAACGTTATAGGGAAACCAATCTCAGTTAGTCATTTCGATGGTTTCAGGCAAAACGGTTGTAACTACATCTTGAACAAAGACTAGTTACAACCGTTTTGTATGAATCCCTCGATTTGTTCTGTCATATCACGGCGGCCATATCACCTTACCAAGTGTTTCATAGTAGCTCAGTCGGTAACGACGAGGGGGCTATCAATCCATTGGTCGTAAGTTCGTACCCCGGCTCGGCTCGACCATTCATTCTTTCCGATAATTGACAAATGAAATACCACTGTGACCAGCGTCATTCGTCTTTAATCAATAGTTTAAAAAGGAAATGTGGAAACGCACTCTGTTGTCCTGGAATAATGTTGTGTAAGGTCTGGTACGAGAATCCAGGAAACACATGACTTAGTGAATGGGACGCCTGGAATATAACTGTGTAAACAGCAGTAGGCTATAAGTCAACAAAGGTATTATACACAGACGTTTGTGAATTTGCACGTCTGGTATATGTGAGCCGTCTCGCGAGAAAACCAACATTGCGTAAAGTATCGACCCTGATCAGCCTAAGCATGCCACGCAGGCGTACCCGGATACACTAAGGCAATGTTCGCCTCCTGTGGATTTTCTGTTTCAGAATCACTACTCTATACATCTATCCCCCTTATACGGAATGTGTCGTCCGGATCAGTCTGCGCGGACAGCGCAGGCTGATCTGGTCGATACATTACGCAGATGCTATTATGTTGGTTTTCTCGCGGGACGGCTCATATTCTTGCATTAACATTTATAATATTCTTGCACATGTTCCGTATAAATAGATGCAGATTGTCAAGCGCAAATGTAACACGGTAGATTCAGATTTAGTTTCGAATATGGTACCAAATATGGTAATGGTAGGTCACTGATATATGATGTGCTGTCATTGAACTATGAAATCCACGTAATTCAAAATGCTTTGGTAGGACGACATTCAAACACCTTTCATACAAATAACTTAGTTTGTAAATTGTGTTATTACTTTAAATGTGTACATTTTTGTCTTTATTCTATCTTTAACATTATTGACGCCGCGTGGAAGCGCGGCGTCAGTATGGAATAGGTTTTAATTTTGTACCATGGGGTGACGTAATCAAAAAGGGAGAAACCCACAGATATTATTGTAAAGAAACACTCTGTAATATGTTTGAAAAAACAGCCTATATGGTTGAATAAATTGTATAAACTGATTTAAGAAACAACAAGATACAAAATATGTACATCTTTCACAGTTGTTACAAAACTTTAGATACATTTAAATTGTGTTTAATAACTGTTCCCCAACTAATTAGGCTAAGCTTTTTTTATGAGTTGATTTACGGAGTTCACTAGGCTACGCTGTTTTAATTGTTTGGTTTACAAATTTATTGAAAATCTTGTTAACACTCTGGAAGCCGCATTTTTGACTTGAGCATGTTGAAACTTTGTCAGAATGTTTGTCTTATGATATCTAGCCCAAGTTTGAATATAGGTCATGTCGGGTCAAAAACTAGGTCACTAGGCTAAATTGAAGGAAAATCTTGTTAACACTCTGGAAGGCATATTTTAAACTTGAGCATGTTGACACTTTGTCAGAAAGTTTGTCTCGATTATATCTAGGCCAAGTTTGAAACTGGGTCATGTCGGGTCAAAAACTAGGTCACTAGGCCAAATTTAATGAACATCTTGTTAACACTCTGGAAGCCGTATTTTTGGCTTGAACATGTTGAACATTTGTCAGAATGTTTGTCTTAGTGATATCTTGGCCGAGTTTGAATATAGATCATGTCGGGTCAAAAACTAGGTCAATAGGCCAAATTTAAAGAAAAGCTTGTTAACACTCTGGAAGCCGCATTGTTTACTTGAGCATGTTGAAACTTTCTCAGAAAGTTTGTCTTGATGATATCTAGGCCAAGTTTGATTATTGGTCATGTCCGGTAAAAAACTAGGTCACTAGGCCAAATGTAAGGAACATCTTGTTAACACTTTGGAAGCCACTTTTTTGGCTTGAGCATGATGAAACTATGTTGGAATGTTTGTCTTAGTAATATCTAGGCTAAGTTTAAATGTAGGTCATGACCGGTCAAAAACTAGGTCACTAGGCCAAATTTAAGGAAAGTCTTATTAACACTTTGGAAGCCACATTTTTGGGTTGAGCATGTTGAAACTTTCTCAGAATGTTTGTCTTAGTGATATCTAGGTAAAGTTCGAATATGGGTCACGTCAGGACAACTAGGTCACTAGGCTAAATTGCAGAACAATCTAGTTAACACTATAGAGATTGCATTTTTGACTTGAGCAGCTTGAAATTTTGTCAGAAAATTTGTCTAGATGATATTGCCATTGGCGCTGAAAGAGTAAAGTCTTATATAACCCATTCTCAGGTGAGCGATTCCAGGGCATCATGGCCCTCTTGTTTCCAATTTATTTCTGTTGTATTACTAAACTTAAAACGTTCCTCCCCATGCAGTTGTTAATTCAGACCATTGTATTCTTGCTATATGTTGACTATACATGAAAACTTTTTCTTTTAATTTCATAAATGCTTAATTTCGATATTAAATATCTTTAAACTTGTTAGAATTATTTGTATATTTTGTTTATATACTCTCGGTTTTTTTTTATCATACTTCTGCTCAACTGGAAGGAGAATCGACTCCCCTCTCTCCTTCCAAAGCTTGTGTCACACTTAACTTATAACTAGAGGCATTAACACTTAAGTTAATATCTGTTAATATTTCAGTATCTATGTTTTTTGTTTGTCTAATTGATCTAGTTAGAGCAGATTTAAAATTAAGAAACTTCAGCTTGTTTTGTTGCAGTCAATGTTAAGCAAACGGTAAAACAAATAGTTTGAAGACTTAACTCGTCAATTCACGACTAAATTTTACATGCTGAATATCATATAGATCGTAGCATATAAAGTATATACTCCACTCCCTACGTCAAAATGGACCCTTTTTGCTATTGATAACATTTTATTATAGACTATGGTATCCAGGTGAGCAATAAGGAACATCTCGGCCTTCTTGTTTAAGATAAAGGTACATTTGGCCTTCTTTACATCCTGTCCGTTTGCACAGGTTATTTAAATGTTTTGAACTGCATCTGCTTTCCTTTAAGTCATGCCTTAAAAGCATGCGCGGCGTCTTTGATGCTTAGCATCAAAATTCGTCTTGTACTAGGTGTATAAATAATAGCACTGCAGTGCTGACGGCCTGGGGGCTGCTGGAAGGTTGGATTTCTCGACGCACGGGCCCTACGACCCCCGGTTAATCCGCCACTGTATATTTCACGTGACTTCTTTCGTGGGGTGGGGGGAGTCGGCCGCTAAATCCGCCACTACATTTTTCTTTGTTTACCATACTTTTTTCGACGCACGGGCCCTACGGTCCCCAGGTTAATCCGCCACTGTATTGTTCACGCGACTCTTTTTTTTTCCGTTCCTCTTTGCGAATGTTAATAATGCTAACAAGCGTCCATGTTTGACCTCTCGGCGCATTAATTTCTAAAGCATTTCTTAAACTTATATTGGAGTACTCACGCCTTAAGTTTTTCTCTGATGTTCGAACAACATTAAAATGATATTTATGAGGGAGATCCTAACCTTTTGTTTGGTGCTAACAGCAATTGGCAGGCTGCCAACTCCGAACAAAATGGTATTACTACTATGACCAGGGGCTAAAGCCACAGGCCAAAAAGGGAAAAGCATGTTACAATAGCGATACCTGGCTTTGTATTGTTCAGCAGTAGCGTGGGAAAATTGACATGTCTCGCGAGATATCAATTTGTCTACGCTTCCCGTAGTAGTGTACAATGTATCGCTTCAGTAACTATACTATTTTCTATGTGTGCATAGACTTGATCATACAATTCAGACGTATGTCCGTCCGTCTGTCTGTCCATCCGTCTGTCTGTCTGTCTGTCTGTCTGTCTGTCTGTCTGTCTGTCTGTCTGTCTGTCTGTCTGTCTGTCTGTCTGTCTGTCTGTCTGTCTGTCTGGTTAATTGTTAAGTTACGCCGCTTTCAACAAGTTTTAAGTTATATCACGGCGTGTCCCGGGTAAGCTATCAGTACTACTGGTCCATGTATCCAGACACCAGCCAGTCAGTCGTCATGCTAACCCACCGCAACCCTGAGTGCCAAGGAGGGCAGCCATTACCGCCAGTTTTAAAGTATTTGCTATGACCCGACCTGGGTTTGACATGGAAACAAATGACGATGGTATTGCCGTTTGAAATTAGGATCAATAGTTAAGGAGGATATGCTGTTTAAACCTGACCTTCAATGGAACGGGGTACAAGTTGACATTTGTAAGTTCAGATTGGACACTACATTTTTCCCTGCTTATCAAAACCTACGGTAGTTGTGTAAGATATATGCGAACAAGTCGGATCTTGATTAGACTATGCGGATGCTTAGGCTGATCTTGATCTACATTGTTCTTGAAAAGCCAATTTGTAACTATCCCCATGGATAAGCTCAAATATTTCTTCCAGTTAAAAAGAAATTGCTAGTGAAGTGTTTTCTATGTTTAATCCAGCGATTAAACAAACTTGTTCCGCTATAATTGTTAGGGTCTGGCGGCCATTTTGTGTCACGGAATTTAGAAAGAAGCAGGGTATTGTCTCACGAAGAATAAAGATGAACAGAAAGCAAGGACAATTCTAATATTTCTGGTAGTATTTTTAGAATAAGATTTCTTTTGCTATTAGATCTACTTTTGTCTTCGATTACAATACATGAGACCAGCATTATGGCACCTGCGTAATGCATCGACCCAGATCAGCCTGCGCAGTTCGCGCAGACTGATCCGGGCCGACATATTCCGTCTCAGGGGGATAGAGGTATAGAATAATGATTCCAGAAACAGAAATTCCACAGGAGACGAAAATTGTCTCTCCGGGTAAACCTGCATGGCATTCTTATGCTGATCCGGGTCGATACTTCACGCAGAGACCACACCGTTGGTCTTCTCGCGGGACGGTTCATATCCTGTGTCATTCTCTTTGGTAGATAATCATACAGTGGGAATTTCCAATTTAAGCACCGGGAGTTTGGAAGTCAGTAATCCATACCGGCTATGTGTAAAAACATATTTTGTCGAGGTTCCGAGGGACACAGAACTGTAATGAGTTCATTTGTTATAGTGGCAGAGTGTCTAGTTTTTTGACAGTTTGTTAGATTGCTCTCTTGATATATTACTCATTCGCCGACTTTTTGATATTTGTTAACATACTGAAAACAAGACTTAATCAGTTAGCGCATGATTCTAACGAAACATTGTTAAGAATGTTAAGAATGTATATACAGAGACGTTCTTCTAACTTTGTTCTGTGTTTGTGTATTGCTTACCTAAATAATACAACCTTTCCATGGAAAACAATGGAAGAAGGCAGAGACATGTTTTTGTTCAAGAGAATCGTTGCTCTAGTTGTACAAGCCCAAGCATAAGTGTTATGATCACCACTCTACAATACAAGTAGCCGATCGTTATTGCTATTAATTGAATCGGTTTCCCTTGACGTTGATCAAATATACAGAGTCTTACAGACTAAGTGTGTGTCACGTAAAGTCGGGTAAAAGCAAAACTAGTTGATCCAGGTCATGCGAAAAGAGACCTTCATAATATATCTATAGGTGCTACCTATTTGCGAAAAAACCGCAAGATAATCATAAACAAAAATTAAAGAGCATACTTTGGCCATAACAAAAGGATTTATAAGTAATTGACTAGACACTAATAATGTTAATGTCATGTTTCTTGCATGATCAGAACATATTTGGAATTCGTATTGCTGTCGTCTATTATTACGAACAGAAAATAAAAAAGTAAAGACTTTCAGAATTTATAATGAACGAGGTTAAAACATGAGGGACAAGGTTTCTTTGACGAACGGGAAAAAATATTTCTTACAGAGTTCCATTTATTTTAAATTTTCGTACAAATGTTAATTACCACATAACACAGCACTTTAATGATCTTAAATATCGATTTTAAAAAAATGATTAAAAAGATGACAATAATTTTCAATACGTGTTTTTTTCCGTCTCATTTTATACATTCCCAAAATGGCGGCTGGCTTGGCCAGTTTCATTTCAGAAAGCTTTAAGGGATATTGAAAAAAAAAAAAAAAATATCTCACACCTGTTACCTATGAACAAAAAAACCCATCATGGGTTTTTTTCGTATTTGGGGGAAAGTTCGTGTACGATGAAATTGCAATCTAATATACATTGTTTACATAGTCACATGAGAATCAACCTTGTCGCTTTTGATACACATGTGGAAAAATGCCAAACTGCGCTTCCATGCTTCATGCTTCATGATCCAAAACGGATGCTGATTTACCTACATTTCTTTCAATACGTTTATGACTAATTGGCATACATTCCAGAGTCTGATCAGACCGCGAACTTTCACTTGCGAATCTGGTTCTACACTAATCGTATACACATATCCGTCCGTTTCGTTAGAGCACCGTTATATTGTTGTGTTGTCAACTATGCTTAATAAAACGACGAGAATGAGGCGACATATCGGATAGGGAAAATCTTGATCGCTGATTTGGATGTTCGCTGTTCGGAAACACCCGAATGTCAGTTTTCGTGTCTCATGTCACAAAGAAGACATAAGCTTATGTACAAAGACATTAATTTCGATGTGTTTATCATAACTTGCTGATCTGAGTAGATACTTTACGCAGTGTCCGTAATGTTGGTTTTCTCGCGGCGGGACGGCTCATTTGATCAGGTCATTATTCGCGAATACCATCTCCAAATTGTTCTTGCATTCGTAGCCGTTAAATATTACAATTGTTTGCTATGGCGACGATAACTACGATCAACGAGAAACCATAAACTTAGACTGTTTTGATTGCCTAAATTTATCTCTGGGCGTATTATTCTGTCACGGAAGATGTTCATTGCTTATCATTACAGGAACTATTTCTTGCAAAATCAGACGAACATTTGACCCTCGATCTAAATATGTAATATCTGTCTGCAACAACCGTTTTGCCTCGAGTTATTTTTCTCCGATGAGAACTTTTCAGAAGGGACTGCATAAAAAGGAGACAATAGGTTTTGTTGCACATGCTTTGCTTGTCTATATATCGAGGGCTTGGCGTGAAACAGTCTTAAAACCTATTTTGAAAACCCTGGTCTAGGGGCAATTTCGACCTTTTTGTAAACAATGCAAATTAAGGTGCCATTGCTCTGAACGAGCAATGGCACCTAAATTTCCATTGTTTACCAAGAAAAATGATTTAAAGCTTATAAAGACTTTATAGCGTGGTGATTAACCTCGGTAAAAAATTACCAATTTCAGTTATAACCGTTTCACGCCAAGCCCTCGATATGTGGTTTTACAACACTTTCAACATTTCCCCCCAATTATATCCTGACGATGCCTGGGTAAGTTACCAGTACTATTGGTCCGTTTATCCTAACGTCAGCGAGTCACTCGTAGTCGTGTTCAGGGGCCCGTTTTATCAACGGTCGTAACTCGGTCGTAACTAAAATTGTCCTAAGTTTGGACGTAAGTCCGGAGTTACGTCCGATAACCGTTTAATCAAACAATCGTAGCTGCGATTTTGAAGTTACGACCTCGTTCATAAAACGGTCTTAAAACCGATCGTAACTTCAAAACTTACGTCAGGTCGTAGCTAAGATCCGACTTTTTTGATAAAACGGGCCCCTGAGTGCCATGGAGGGAAAGCCATAAATGTCTTTGGTATGATCCGACCTATGATCGAAACCGCGATCTCTGGCATCCGAGGCGGACGCTGTACAATTGCACCACCGAGGAGGATTTGTGTTGCTCTTGCGAAAGTATATTTGAGTCAGTGCATGGGAACATGTACTAGTTAGCATTCGAGCCATTCCGCGAGAAAGCCAACATTGTGGACACTGCGTAAAGTATTGACCCGGATCAGCCTAAGCATGCCGCGCAGGCTAGCCCGGATAAACACTCTTCGCTTCCTGTGGATCTTTTGTTTCAGGAATCATTACTCTATACTTCTATCCCCTTGAGACGGAATGTGTCGCCCGTACAAGGGGCAATGTAACAATGTTATTTCTATGCAGTCGAAGCCATGTTTTTATAAGTCTCAATGTGATGATGGTACATTAAACATTATGCTATATCTACTAAAACATTTCAAAACAAAAGGACAATCTGTAGGAAATCTTCGTCAGTACTTCGTCTTCTTGGACATTAATACCCAATTAGCACCCAATGTTCGATCCCCATTCCCGCCGGTCATGGTGGAATGCTCTTTGGTTGATACACATATCCATTCTAGTACTGATTAGTAATCTATGGATCAAGAGCATGTGTCTGCCGTTGCAATATCACTAAACTTTTGCAGCAATACAGCCAATAGGATTCAAGCTTTTGACCTCCAGATTACGAAGCGGATGCATCAATCACTAGGCTTTCCGGACCGGTATTTTACTGTTAGTCTTCGGCGTCTTTTATATATATGATCATAGTGCTTGTTTTTTTAGAATTGTGCAGATATTGGCGTTTATAAAAAGAAGCGTTTTTTTCACCTGTATAGGTTTAACTGAAATGCAATCGTGTCTGGTGTTTTCGGCGCTTTTTGACCCTCCGGTTAGGCATTGTTTAATGGAGCATTAACCTAAGAGTAGTGATGCATCTCTTCTAGTTTATATTATTTTAAAGGTTGCATCTAGCAGAGCTCCAGATAAGGAGCGTTTTGCATAAAAATCCTTATTTGACCCTCTAACCCTATGTCGTGGGTACTCAAAAGAATCGTCTCAGTGAGACGATTCTTTTGAGTACCCACATAATAGGGTTTCCTTTAATAATAAGAGAGAAATTGTGGGAAAAAGAGCTGAATACCCGTCCCTATCTGGACCTCTGATCTAGCATATAATTGTTTTCAGCTGGGTATTCTAACCGGGTTGATATGAAATCAGCTCCTTGAAATGTTGAAGAAGGTAAACTAGAATAACAACTGTGCCAATGTGGATCTTTTTTAAAATCCTTTCCCACGATGTAATTAATACGCAAGAAGGCGACTCCGAAAACAGCTATATAAAAAATATGGAACATCTCTATAAGTGAAAGTAAGGTGAAAACATTTTTGCAAAAGTGGAAATTACTCATTATGAACAATTTCTCATTTTGGTCAAATTACGCTAAATACATCAGCTGACTTACTGATCTACAGTACTATAGTCCCTAAAAAAACATTTGTTTGCGTAGAAATGAGTGTATACCATCACCAGAATGTATTGAATATATTGACATTGAGTTTAAATGCATTGTGAATGTGTATAGGATGCACTGGAAATTATTGATTTTATCACTTTTAGTAATTTGACCTTGTTTGAAAGTGAAAGTAGAGAATATATAAACACCGATTTTGTCCGGGCCCGATTTGGTCCAAAATGACGGTAACCATTTTCGCCTGGTGAGTTCTTTCTTGCATAATGCATGACCCCACATTTTCTTTGGATTGTTTTAAAACTAGGAGGTAACTCTTTTCAATGATATATAGTGTTCTACATGAGAAACGCTCAGAGTTTTGTTGGTGTATTGTAACCTTTTTCAACACTAATTTCAAAAATCGTCTGTTTCAAATGCACTTGGATGCTTATGCAAGTGGGAGGGGTACTGGTTAAAGTAGCATTAATATACGCAATGGAGTCGATGGACGATCTTAAACGGCAGGAACTAATGATACGTTACCAAGATTGCACTAAGAGAAATAAATGCTTTATGCCATAAATGCTGTCAAGAAAATATCCTATAGTTTGTATTCTCACATCTTAATGGTAATAAAGTGATTTCCACGAACGTAACGTAAATTAAAAGTATTAAACAGAGGAAATATTTATTTATTTATGTCTGCAGACATTATTGAATTCCCGGCTACAATTTTCCTTGAACGGATCTGTCTTTTGAAAACAGCATTTCAGCAGTTTGTTTTTGTACGAGCAATCAGAACTGCTGCTGCGCTGTTAGCTTGGAATGATTGTTATCATCACTAGTTCGCTTTTCATAAGCAGATGCAATGTACGTACAAAGCAGTATTTGGGTCTAACTTTCGTGTGATTTACGATATTAAAGCACTTATTTCGAAGCTTATTGCGTGCTTGGGTCTATGTATGAGCCGTCCAGCGAGAAAACCAACATTATGGCATCTGCGTAATGTATCGACCTATATCAGCCTGCGCAGACTGATCCAGGCCGACACATTCCGTTTCAGCGGGGTAGAGGTATAGAGTAATGAGTCCTGAAACAGAAAATCCATAGGAGACGAAAAGTGTCTATCCGGGTAAGCCTGCACGGCATGCTTAGTCTGATTCGGGTCGATACTTTACGCACAGTCCACATTGTTGGTTTTCTCGCGGGACGGCTCATTTATAGCTAAATTCGACTAAAAGTACAATTACTACAATGTTACAAGGGATACAAGAATATTGAGATTGTGACAATTTACATTGCAAAGAGTACGCTCTGATTTTCCTTAAAAGCCTTTTCGTAGAATTTGACAGCTTCATTTCGGAGGGAAAAACATGAAGTATAACTGACTTTAACAGCAAATTCAGTGACGTTTTACATCATTAGACAGTTTGTCTCTATAAAGACATTAAACCTTTTAACAGATTGACATCATTGTTGAGACCCGTTTACCCAATGGAATAGTTTTATGTTCGTCTATAGCATCTAAGATTTACACTGTAGAGAGGTCGCTCTTTTGCTTTGACATAAATCAACAACACCAATCTGACAATTGTTTTTATAAATGAATGAATTGAAAAATAAGACTGCTCAACTCAAAATATTAGTATCTAAACAGTGTAATAAAGCATGCGACCTGATCATTACAATTATAATAAATACCAAAATGAAATGAAACAGTTACAATGGTACAGATTCATATATGAATTTAAAATGGGGAAACAATAAATACGCCATCTGCAATCACGGTTAGAAATTACAGTTTGATTTGAAAGTAGCTGTAGCAATGAGATGCGAAAGGGATGATAATCATTAGACTCAGTGCAATCTGGTAAAGACCTGATATATTACGTACGAAAAATGACAAATAAACTGTACAAAAGTGGCTACAAGATGCAGCAGATCAATGTTAGCGCGGGAATCAGCATTTTATGGCTAAAGAAATACTGTTTGATTCGAAAAACACGAAACCCGCTTTTAAATATATGATATAAATATATGATAACAATATTTTGTTAGTTAAATGCGTAAAACGAAAACAAAAAGACATTTTCCCAACGTGTTGACCTCGATCTCGATCTCCCCAAATTATTATAAACATTTGTCTGACCATGCGCGTCCTTTTCCCCCCTTAATATATTCTTGAAATCGCAAAATTTAGCACAATAACTTCGCATTTATGAAAATATTCCCTTTGGAAGCCGTCTTTTATAGCGACGTTGGTAGAGTGGTTGACCTTTTCGTAAAGTTAAGTAACGTTCATTGCGGTTAGTGTCTGGATGGGTGACCTGCGATGGTTTAACGCCGGTACACGTTAAGCTATGGTTTTAATTTACATTTCAATTATAAAAAAACAACAGTCTAGTGACGAACTGCTACGGAAATATCCGAGAGCTGACGGTAAAATACGGCGCATGCGCGATCAAGACGATTAACACGGCGCATGCGCAAGCCCATTGTACCAGTGACAGTTTTTTCACAACCAATATATGCACTGGTGCTGAGGCACCCGCGCAATAATACATGCACATCATTTTTCAGAACCGTTGAATCCTGATTTCAAAGGTCGTCTGCTCCAGAGTTTTTTATAAAATAATGAAAATCAAAGTTAAAGTGACATCTACCAAAGTTTAATTTCAAGATGTTATAAAGATATTTCTATTATTTAGAGAGTGTATAGGTTCTCTTTCAAAGAACTTTCATAACCATGAAAATTTGACATCACATTAGTTGCAAAATTATTTATTAAGTTATGTATAAGTTTTTCTATTACTGTTGACCTGAATGGAAATAATATGGTAAACAAAGAATTAGTGTTACATTAGTCAAAGTATAGAACAGTCTAAATAAAAGAATCTGGTTTGAATGGAGGACCCCTGTTTGTAACGAATTGATATTTACACATTGAAAGTATTCGGTATTTCCTGACCGGGGATCGAGCCCTAATCTCCTGTTTTAGAGACAGACGTTCTAATCTGTATACCAACAAAACGGGTGAGAAAGAGCAGCAGACGAAAAAAAAAAAAAGGAAGATGATAAAGAAGAAGATGATGATGAAGAAGAAGAAGATGATGATGATGAAAAAAAAAATGAAGCAGGAGAAGAAGAAATAGAAAACAAAGAAGATGAAGAAATTGAAGAATAAAGCAGCAGGAAGTAGAAAAAAGACGAAACATAGAAGATGATGAATACAAATAGTAAGTAGGAAGAAGCATAAGAACAAAGAACAAAAGAAGAAGAAGATGATGAAAAGAAGAAAGACAAAAGATGATATGAGACATGTGACACGAAGACCGACTTCCATACTTGTACCATCAGTGTGTCTTTATAATCCGACTTTAATACTTATACTGTCAGTGTGTCTTTTTTAATCCGACTTCCATACTTGTACCATCAGTGTGTCTTTATAATCCGACTTTAATACTTATACTGTCAGTGTGTCTTTTTTAATCCGACTTCTATACTTGTACCATCAGTGTGTCTTTATAATCCGACTTCCATACTTATACCATCAGTGTGTCTACTTTAATCCGACTTCGATACTTATACCATAAGTGTGTCTTTTATAATCCGACTTTAATACTTGTACTGTCAGTGTGCCTTTTTAATCCGACCTCCATACTTATACATCTAATGTGTCTTTTTTATACGACCTCCATACTTATACCATCAGAGTGTCTTTTATAATCCGACCTGAATACTTATACTATCAGTGTGTCTTCTTTAATCCGACTTCCATACTTGTACCATCAGTGTGTCTTTTTTAATCCGACCTGCATACTTATACCACCAGTGTGTCTTTTATAATCCGACATTCATACTTGTACCGTCAGTGTCTTTTATAATCCGACTTTAAAACTTATAACGTCAGTGTGTCTTTTATAATCCGACTTCCATACTTATACCATCAGTGTATCTTTTATAATCCGACTTCCATACTTATACCATCAGTGTGTCTTTTAAAATCCGACTTCCATACTTATACCGTGCGTGTGTCTTTTATAATCTGACTTTTATACTTGTACCATCAGTGTGTCTTTAAAAATCCGACTTCCTTACTTATACCGTCAGTGTGTCTTTTATAATCCGACTTCTATTCTTTTATCATCAGCGTGTCTTTTATAATCCGACTTCCATACTTATACCGTCAGAGTGTCTTTTTTAATCCGACCCCATACTTATACCATCAGCGTGTCTTTTATAATCCGACTTCCATACTTATACCATTAGTGTGTCTTTTATAATCCGACTTAAAATATTATAACGTCAGTATGTTTTCTTTAATCCGACTTCCATACGTGTACAATCAGTGTGTCTGTTTTATCCAACATCCATACTTATACCATCAGTGTGTCTTTTTTAATCCGACTTCCATACTTATACCGTCAGTGTGTCTTTTATAATCCGACCTCCATAATTATACCATCAGCGTGTCTTTTATAATCCGACCTCCATACTTATACCATCAGTGTGTCTTTTATAATCCGACTTCCATACTTGTACCATCAGTGTGTCTTTTTTAATCCGACCTCCATACTTATACCGTCAGTGTGTCTTTTATAATCCGACATCCATACCTGTACCATCAGTGTCTTTTATAATCCGACTTCCATACTTGTACCATCAGTGTGTCTTTTATAATCCGACTTCAATACTTATAACGTCAGTGTGTCTTCTTTAATCCGACTTCCCTACTTATACCATCAGTGTGTCTTTTTATAATCTGACTTCCATACTTATACCGTCAGAGTGTCTTTTATAATCCGACTTCCATATTTATACCATCAGTGTATCTTTTATAATCCGACTTCCATACTTATACCATCAGTGTGTCTTTTATAATCCGACTTCCATACTTATACCGTCAGTGTGTCTTTTATAATCCGACTTCTTTTATTGTACCATCAGTGTGTCTTTAATAATCCGACTTCCATACTTATACCGTCAGTGTGTCTTTAATAATCCGACTTCTATACTTGTATCATCAGCGTGTCTTTTATAATCCGATTTCCATACTTATACCGTCAGAGTGTCTTTTTTAATCCGACCTCCATACTTATACATCCAGTGTGTCTTTTTTTAATCCGACCTCCATACTTATACCATCAGAGTGTATTTTATAATCCGACTTCAATACTTGTACTGACAGTGTGTCTTCTTTTAATCCGACCCTCATACTTATACATCCAGTGTGTCTTTTTTTAATCCGACCTCCATACTTATACCATCAGTGTGTCTTTTATAATCCGACTTCAATACTTGTACCATCAGTGTGTCTTTTTTAATCCGACCGCCATACTTATACCATCAATGCGTCTTTTATAATCCGACATCCATACTTGTACCATCAGTGTCTTTTATAATCCGACTTACATACTTGTTCCGTAAGTGTGTCTTTAGTAATCCGACTTCTATACTAATATCGTCAGTGTGTCGTTTGTAATCAGATTTCCGTATTTAAACCGCTTGTGTGTCTTCTGTAATCCGACTTCCATTCGTGTACTGTCAGTATGCTTTTTTAATACGACTTACATACTTATACCGTCGGTTTGTCTTTTGTTATCCGACTTCGACCTTGTAACGTCCGTGTGTCTTTTGTACTCCGACTTCCATACGTATACCATCAGCAGGTCTTTTGTAATCCATCTTCCATGCTTTGTACCGTCACTGTGTCTTTTGTAATCCGCCTCCCATACTTGCTCCGTCAGTGTGTCTTTAGTAATCCGACTTACATACTCATTTTCTCAGTGCGTCTTTTGTAACTTGACGTTCATACTTGTACCACCATTGAATCTTTTAGTAATCCGACTTTCATACTTATACCGTCAATCTGTCTTCAGTTATCTGACTTACATACTTATACCGTCAATCTGTCTTTAGTTATCCGACATCCATACTTATACCGACAACTCTCAGTCTATCTTTAGTAATTCGACTTACATATGTATACCGTCAGTCTGTCTGTATTAATCCGACTTCCATACTTATACCGTCCGTCTGTATTTAGTTATCTGACTTCCATACTTACACCGTTAACCGTCAAGCTGTCTTTAGTTATACGATTTCCATGCTTATACCGTCATTTTGCCTTTAGTAATCCGACTTTTAAAGTTATACCGTCTGTGTGTCTTTTGTAATTCGACTTCCATACTTATACCATCAGTCTGTTTTTAGTAATCCGACTTTCATACTAATACCGTCAGTGTGTCTTTTGTAATCTGATTTCCTTACTTATACCGTCAGTGTGTCTTTTGTAATCCGACTTCCATATTTGTACCGTCGGTGTGTCTTCTGTACTCCGACTTCCATACGTATACCATCAGCAGGTCTTTTGTAATCCAACTTCCATGCTTGTACCGTCACTGTGTCTTTTATAATCCGACTTACATACTTGTTCCGTAAGTGTGTCTTTAGTAATCCGACTTCTATACTAATATCGTCAGTGTGTCGTTTGTAATCAGATTTCTATACTTAAACCGCCTGTGTGTCTTTTGTAATCCGACTTCCATACTTGTACTGTCAGTGTGTCTTTTGTAATCTGACCTCCATACTTGTACAGTCGGTGTGTGTGTGTGTGTGTGTGTGTGTGTGTGTGTGTGTCTTCTGTAATCCGACTTCTATTCGTGTACTGTCAGTATGCTTTTTTAATCCGACTTACATACTTATACCGTCGGTTTGTCCTTTGTTATCCGACTTCCATAATTGAACCGTCGGTATATCTTTTATCATTGTTCTTCTCCAGAGTAAATATGCTTGTTTAACTAGATAGCGAAGGGGGGGGGGGGGGGGGGGGGGGGTCATAATATGACTGCGCAGATGTAGAGGCGATGTTCAGGATGTTCGGTGGTCACACAAACTTGGAGGTCGATTTACGTATGACGACAAAGTTTACTACTTATACATTGTAAATGTTGCAAACTAGCCTACACTATTCGGTCTTGAAATTGCTTTATTCTGTGTTTTTCGGTGTTATTCTGTGTTCTTCGGTGTTCTTCGGTGTTCTTCTGTGTTCTTCGGTGTTATTCGGTGTTTTTCAGAAAGCAGAAGACCCTTGATGACATTAGAGTTCGCGTTTGCAAAGAGAATCTGTCAATATCTTGGAATCCCATTGTAAATCAAGCCATACAACAAAGCCTATCTGTCTGCATCAATTCACTGTACACGTGGTTCAAATGACTGTGGCGCCGTCCAATTATAACATGTTATATGAGTCGTCCCGCAAGAAAACCAACTTTATGGCTTCTGCGTAATGTATCGACCCAGATCAGCCTGCGCTGTCCGCGCAGACTGATCCGGGCCGACACATTCCGTCTCAGGGAGATAGATGTATAGAGTAATGATTCCTGAAACAAAATAAAACACAAGAGGCGAAAAGTGTATATCCGGGTAAGCCTGCGCCGCATGTTTAGGCTGATCCGGGTCGATACTTTACGCAGACATCACATTGCTGGTTTTTTCGCGAGACGGCTCATATGCTATGCGACAAAGACATCGCCCTCCTCCTCTTCTTCATTATCACTATGTTTGGACTTCTTTGCGAACAGCGTTTATCCACAGCACACAGCTCCACGGCGCAGGATGATCAGGTTCTTCACCGATCGGGAATGTCGTGTATTTTTTTCTTTCACGAATTTATACATGCAATTACTGGGTTTTGATTTCACCTTAACTAGAGCATGTGGTGAAAAATGTCAAAATCAAAAAGTGGAAAGTCATTTAGATAATGCATTTCAATTGAAAATAATAAGACCAGAACAATATATATATATATATATTGGGGTTTTACGCCGCTTTCAACAATATTTCAGTTATATCACGGTGACAGTTCACTTATTCATGATCCGTGGGTAAACAAACCAGTACTAGGCTAGAAAATGTGCTTTGTCCAACGGCACTCCACCATGACCGTAGTGCCGCGACTGGGGAATCGAACCCGGGACACCCGGTTTCGAAATCCCCCGACGCTAACCACTCGACCACAGCGGATTCCAGCATGGAGTGAAACATATGCCATTTACAGTCAAACCTGTGTTAAAGACCATGGACCTTGGAATAGTGATTCCCTGTTTATAGAGACCATACGTTTTGTTTCCTAAATACCAATTTTCTGTATAAATGACCCTGGAGTTAAAGACCGCCTGTGAACAAAGATCAGATTGTTCACTCTCCACACAGGTCTGACTGTATATATGTTAACCCTTTCCCTTTTTTGACGCCTCTGCAGCAGACGGCTTTTTGAAAATATAGTGACAAAAGAAGAAATTGCTCAAAACGAGCAATTTCTCCTTTTACCACAATGTTTTCCATTTTTAGTCATAGGTTATCCATTCAATTATAGAGATTTTCAATTTTTTAACAAAATATGTTCAAAGTCGTCTGCTTCAGAATTGTCGTACGAGGGAAAGGGTTGAGGTACATGTATGTCGATCATTAACATGAATGTTTTTGGAAAGTTTGGTAATTCATAAAGATACCATTGTTCATTTGAGTTGGGTCGAGCTGTGATGGTTCAATGTATAATGGAGAGGGCTTACGATCAAAGGGTCGTTAGGTTAAATCCCGACTGTCATTCATTTTTTTCTACCAGTCATTGTGACTAGGGTAGCCTGGCTTTAACCAATTGGATAAATCGTCTATGTAGGAAGGTAAGTAGCCAGTTTGCATTGGGAATTAATGTAATGAGGATTACTGGTGCGAGAAAGTCAGATTGCAAAACGTGGTTAAGTTAACTGGCAACCAATTATGTAACCGTTTTGTAACGTGTAACTGTTAACGAACATTTTAAACTCATAAACTGCAGTCATGTTTGTGCAATAATGATCCTTCAAACAAAGGCTACGTGAAAGAGCATCTGCCTTTCGTACCAAAGGAGCCGGGTTCGAATCCCGTGATTAGCGGGTTCTCCCTTTGGAGAGTGTACTGGTAATGTTTCCAGCAAACAGGTATCGAGCGTGATTAATATAGTAAGGAAGATTGTTTCGAAACCGATGTAAAATAAAATAAAAACTTAACAAACCAAAACTTGTTAAATATCCCTTTCCCACATACAATTAAGTTGAAGTAAATAACATTGACAACATCTAGGAAAAAATAGTAAAATATCTATAAATGAAACTATGAGCAGTTCCGTCGCGAGAAAGCCAACGTTATGGCCTCTGCGTAATGTATCGACCCAGATCAGCCTACGCAGTCCGCGTAGGCTAATCCGGGCCGACACATTCCGTATTTGGGAGATAGAGGTATAGAGTAATGATTCATGAAACAGAAAATCCAAAAGAGGCGAACAGTGTCTGTCCGGGCTAGCCTGCGCGACATGCTTAGGCTGGTCGGGGTCGATATCCTACGCAGTGTCCACAATGTTGGATTTCTCGTGGAACGGCTCATATAAAAAGTGAATAGAGTTTAAACATTAATGTTTAACAAGGATATGTCTCATCATAAGGATTTCTTTCTTCTTTTTGTCACAATGTTTTAAAAAACCGTCTACTGAAGATGCACACACACAGATATCAATGTGAAAAAGGGTTAACTTTGCATCGTTCCGTGCGATACGCTGATGGACACACACAAATATCAATGTCGGAAAGGGTTAATTTTGCATCCTGATATGACGGAAGAAGACTATTGACCTCACTATGATCTGTTGATGGTTGTAACTTTTAACATTCAATTAAGTCCTAAGTAGGACAATTACTTGGAAGGACTTCACAATATTCTTAGAGGCAAATGAACTATGTTTAACCCTTTCCCACATGCAGACGCAATTTGACGCAATAGCAGCAGACGACTTTTGAAAACATTGAGGCAAAAGGTGAAATTGCTCATGATGAGCAATATCTCCTTTGGCCACAATGTTTTCCAATTTTTTTTTAACAATTAAGCTATCTTTTATGGATGTTACTCAGGTTTTTGTCACTCTGTTTTCAAAGTCGTCTGCTGCAGATTTGTTGTATGTGTGAAAGGGTTATGAACAAACACAGCGCCCCTTATTTAGAGATCCGTCCAGCACAGACGGTACAAGAGAAACATTTCCACTGGATTCATAAATGTGACAATACAAAATCAACACGACCACATTAAATACATTCCTTTTATACCAGCTTTACCGTACTGTTTGCTTGGCATCGTCTTTATCTAATACAATAACTTCATTTAACGAGAATAGACACTTACATGGGGGAAGGCAAGCGTTGCCAATACAATTGATCGCTTGGATAATCGTTAAATTCACCGTTTCTGTCATGGGCGCCAATGATATGGCCAAAAGAAATAGCAATATTGGTATAAAACGGTGAATTACCGTCCGAAACCTATAATTGGGTTGTATGATGCAGCGTATCGCACGGAATGATGCAAAGTTAACCCTCTCCCACATTGATATTTGTGTGTGCATCAGCGTATCGCGCAGAATAATGCAAAGTTAACCCTCTCCCACATCGATATATGTGTGTGCATCAGCGTATCGCACAAAAAGATGCAAAGTTAACCCTCTCCCACATCGATATATGTGTGTGCATCAGCGTATCGCACGGAAAGATGCAAAGTTAACCCTCTCCCACATCTATATATGTGTGTGTGCATCAACGTATCGCACAGAAAGATGCAAAGTTAACCCTCTCCCACATCGATATATGTGTGTGCATCAGCGTATCGCACGGAATGATGCAAAGTTAACCCTCTCCCACATCGATATATGTGTGTGTGCATCAGCGTATCGCGCAGAAAGATGCAAAGTTAACCCTCTCCCACATCGATATATGTGTGTGTGCATCAGCGTATCGCGCAGAAAGATGCAAAGTTAACCCTCTCCCACATTGATATGTGTGTGTGCATCAACGTATCGCACAGAAAGATGCAAAGTTAACCCTCTCCCACATCGATATATGTGTGTGTGCATCAGCGTATCGCGCAGAAAGATGCAAAGTTAACCCTCTCCCACATTGATATGTGTGTGTGCATCAACGTATCGCACAGAAAGATGCAAAGTTAACCCTCTCCCACATCGATATATGTGTGTGTGCATCAGCGTATCGCGCAGAAAGATGCAAAGTTAACCCTCTCCCACATCGATATATGTGTGTGTGTATCAACGTATCGCACAGAAAGATGCAAAGTTAACCCTCTCCCACATCGATATATGTGTGTGTGCATCAACGTATCGCACAGAAAGATGCAAAGTTAACCCTCTCCCACATCGATATATGTGTGTGTGCATCAGCGTATCGCGCAGAAAGATGCAAAGTTAACCCTCTCCCACATTGATATGTGTGTGTGCATCAACGTATCGCACAGAAAGATGCAAAGTTAACCCTCTCCCACATCGATATATGTGTGTGTGCATCAGCGTATCGCGCAGAAAGATGCAAAGTTAACCCTCTCCCACATTGATATGTGTGTGTGCATCAACGTATCGCACAGAAAGATGCAAAGTTAACCCTCTCCCACATCGATATATGTGTGTGTGCATCAGCGTATCGCGCAGAAAGATGCAAAGTTAACCCTCTCCCACATCGATATATGTGTGTGTGCATCAACGTATCGCACAGAAAGATGCAAAGTTAACCCTCTCCCACATCGATATATGTGTGTGTGCATCAACGTATCGCGCAGAATAATGCAAAGTTAACCCTCTCCCACATTGATATTTGTGTGTGCATCAGCGTATCGCGCAGAAAGATGCAAAGTTAACCCTCTCCCACATTGATATTTGTGTGTGCATCAGCGTATCGCGCAGAATAATGCAAAGTTAACCCTCTCCCACATTGATATTTGTGTGTGCATCAGCGTATCGCGCAGAATAATGCAAAGTTAACCCTCTCCCACATCGATAGTTGTGTGTGTGCATCAACGTATCGCACGGAATGATACAAAGTTAACCCTCTCCCACATCGGTGTGTGTGTGTGTGTGTGTGTGCGGTACCCTGTGGGTGTATGCATCAGCGTATCGCACGAAAAGGCCCCGTGGAGGTAGAAACAGCGATGATAAAAATGTACAGTGCTTTAATTAATTATTGCATTTAATAAATAGAGTTGAAAACATTGTGGGAAAAAGGCGAACCTTGCTCATCAGGAGCAATTTCTCCTCTTGTCACATTGTTTTTTAAAAGTCGTCTGATGTAAATGCGTCAGAATGCGTCTGTAAGTGGGAATGGGTTAATATAGCCTCATTGGCAGGTCCTTTTCCAACGGTTTATTAAAATTAAACTTCCCAATTATGTATAGAGGCTACACAACTACTTCAACGAGAGTGTTTATAGCAGACAACCCTTTAACTCTTTCAGCGCCGAAAAGTAGACTTCTTCCATGTTCGAGCTGGGACGACTCTATTTTCATGTTATAGGATTTTTTGAATATTTTTATAACTCACAGCCAAACAATGCAGATTTCAGGTGAGACAGCTCGTTACGAGCTGACTCACCTGAATCTGTATTGTTTGCAAAAAGCTCAATATTGCCTTTGGCGCTGAAAGCGTTAAATTGTAGTTCATTCTACAATAGGCAAAACAAATAAGCTTGTTTTGTACGGTGTTTTACTGGGCTATTTGAACACCAGTTACTCAGACGTAATGTTAACCCAAGAACCCTGAACGCCAAGGAGGGAAAGCCATGACTGCCATATTTCTCTTTTTTACTTTGTGTATGCCCCCGACCGGGAATCGAACCCGCAACCTCTTGGTACCAAAGCAGACGCACTGCCACTACACAACCGAGACGGTCTAATAAAGGAAAAAGTTATATTTTATACACAATGTTCCTAACCTAAAGCGCCGAGACCCGGAGCTCAGTCGGTAGCGACGCGGGCTGTCAATCCAGGGGTTGTGAGTTCGAATCCCGGCTCGGCCAACTTTCTTTCCGACGATTGACAAAAGTCAATGCGACATGCGTCATTCGTCTTCCACCAATGGGCTAAGTCTATGTGGAAAAGCAGCCAGTTGCTTGGGAAGATTGTTGTGTGGAGTACTGGTGGGAGGAAACCAGGAAATGCATGAGTAGGTGAACTGGCCGCCGTGATATAACTCATACTACACTATCTTTAAAATTGATATAAAGTCATTAATTTTTTTGATGACAATATATTATAAGTTTTTTTCTATAAGGTCAATATGTCTGCTTTCATTTAATGTAAAGATATAAAAAATAGATTAACTGCCTGATACTTCCATTTTTGATTTTAATAGACAACATGCATTCCTTCTTTATTCCATGTAAATTATTGGAAAATCGCGAATTTTTTATTTTTAAGTCCATTTTTACCGTATTTCCTATTTTCTAAGGAAATTTTATAAGTTATAATCGGAGAGTCTATTTTTAATTCTTTTTAGTCATACAAATTTCAAACAAATATGTTTATGTCTTGATACTTCCATTTTCATTTAAAAATGCAGAAAACGCCTAAAAATGTAAAAATTTAACGAGGCTCGACTGTATCTGGTAATGACTAGATCTATTTTGATCGCTTACTAATGTCGTGTATGTAGATAGGTGGGTGGGGTGCGAATGCGAAAATGAACTTGTTCCAGCTTTTATATATTCAAAGACCTAATATGATTACAAAACGTATTAGGAAAAGAACAATTTAACAGTGCATGGAAAAAAATAAATTAAAGCAATGACTAATTAAACAACTTGTCACCTGTGAATTTGAAGTGTCCATTTGCATGTGTCTTGATAATGACAATTGTTTTTACAACAAAGAGATTTAAGTAATATGTTATTATGACAGTATATAAAAACCGCCGTTACCAATTACCAAGTGTTAAAGACTGATTAGCCAGAGTCTTGTCCGACAAATAAATGTTTGCAAATAATCGATATACAGATATCGAGCAGAGTAATGTTAAGATCACCTGCGGGCTTAGTATGAAATCGAATACGTCATTAAATCTGTTTACAAATAATCGATAAATACAAATATAGGAGCGTAACCGAAGGGCCACAACTCAATTATCGATTTTTGACTTAATCGAAGGCCTGGGAAAGGGACGCAATTCCTGCAAATCTTCATAAATAGTGCCACATGTGAGAAATTGTTTAAAACGGCGTTAAACCCCAATCAATCAATCAATCAATCAACCTCACCTAAAGCACCATTCACCACCATGAATAGCGTCAAGGCAGGATTCAATAGTTTGTTTTCTCTCGTCTAAACCCTTTCCCACATCCAACTAATCTGCAGCAGACGACTTTGAAAATAGATAGACAAAGAAAAGGAAAGAAATCTCAATAAATAAACGATACATTTTTGAAAGAGTTGAAAACACAGTGACAAAAGGGGACAGTGCTCATCATGAACAACATCTCCTTTTGTCACAACGTTTTTCAACAGTCATCTGCTGCAGAGGCGTCAGAAAGGGTATAATAAGTGGGAAAGGTTAATGGTTATAAGTGATTTACACCAACATCTCCTTTTGTTACAAAGTTTTCAAAAGTTGTCTACTACAGAGACGTCAGAAAGGGTATAATATGTTGGAAAGGGTTAATAGTTATAAGTGATTTACACCAACATCTCCCTTTGTCACAATGTTTTCAAAAGTCGTCTGCTGCAGAAGCGTCAGAAAGGGTCTATATCAGGGAAAGGGTTAATAGTTATAAGTGATTTACACCAACATCTCCTTTTGTCACAAAGTTTTAAAAAATCGTCTGCTGCAGAGGCGTCAGAAAGGGTATAATATGTGGGAAAGCGTTTATACTTATAAGTTATTTACACCAACATCTCCCTTTGTCACAATGTTTTCAAAAGTGTTCTGCTGCAAAGGCGTCAGAAAGGGTATAATATGTTGGAAAGGGTTAATGGTAATAAAGTGATTTACACCGACATTTCATCTTGTCACAATGTTTGAAAGAAGTCGTCTGCTGCAGAAGCGTCAGAAAGGGTCTATATCAGGGAAAGGGTTAATAGTTATAAGTGATTTACACCAACATCTCCTTTTGTCACAAAGTTTTCAAAAATCGTCTGCTGCAGAGGCGTCAGAAAGGGTATAATATGCAAGAAAGGGTTAATGCTAATAGAGTGATTTACACCAACATCTCCTTTTGTCACAAAGTTTTCAAAAATCGTCTGCTGCAGAGGCGTCAGAAAGGGTATAACATGTAAGAAAGGGTTAATGCTAATAGAGTGATTTACACCAACATCTCCTTTTGTCACAATGTGTTCAATTGTCGTCTGCTGCAGAAGCGTCAGAAAGGATCTATATGTGGGAGAGGGTTAATCGTAATAAAGTGATTTACACCGACATTACGTAAATTAAAAGTATCAACCACACGAAATCTTATTCTGTAAAGTCTGCAGATATTATTGGTTTTCCGTCAATCATTAAATGACAAGTCTGAAAATCGATATGTTAGTTTATTTGTTTTCAAATGTATTTCGAGAATTCTTTGGTTTTGATTGATTGGGGTTTAACGCCGTTTTCCAAAAAAATCAGTCATATCACGGCGGCCAGATCACCTACCCAAGTCTTTCCTGGTTTTCTCACACCACTTCTCCAAACAACATACTTTCCAAGCAACTGGCTGCTTTTCCACATAGACTGTTAGCCCATTGGTGGAAGACGAATGATGCTGGCTGGTCACAGTGACTTTTGTCAAACGTCGGAAAGAATGTTGGCCGATCTGGGGTTCGAACACACAACCCCTAGATTGACAGCCCGCATCGCTATCGGGAATATTTGGAAGACGCAATGTAACACGTCAAACGTTTACATTTTCTCAGTTACTGACGGTTCTGTAGACCTATCATAAGAAGACAACTTTTGAAAACATTGTTGAAAAAAAAGCACAATTGCGTCCTTTTTCACACAATCTATTTCGAAATGTTCTCTCCGATGTTTCGACAGAAGATGCCTTCAATACCATGTTATCGGTTATCCTGCAAAAAATGCGAATCATTTAATAACATTTCTAAAAACAGGGATTGTCAAAAGTTACCCGATTAACCGGCTAACTGTTTGTTATACGGTTTACCGGTTTGTAATTCATATAACTAGGTATTTGGAAACATATATAAAATAAAGACGTAATTATGTTTCACCTTTTGTTTTGTCACAAGCGACGCAACACAACATGGAAGCAAGCGAATAGCAATGTAAACGGTTAACCGGTTATCCGATCGAAAAATTAAACAGTTAACCATTCAACAAACTGGAAGATCAAACGATGATTCGACTGACCGGTTGGAAGATCAAATGATTAACCGATAAACAGATTAGAAGATCAAACATGTTAACCGGATAATCGATCATAATATCAAACGGTTAACAGGTTAAACAACCAGAAGATCAAACGGTTAAACTGTTAACCAATCAGAAAATAAAAGGGTTCACCAGTTTACCAATCGAAAGATCAAACGGTTAACCAGTTGACCAATCAGAAGATCAAACAACTAACCTGTTAACCATTCGGACGATAACAAGGATAAACTGATTAACCGATCGGAATATCAAAAAGGTTAATCATATAACCAATCGGAAGATCAAAGGATTAACCGGGTGGCCGATTGGAAGATCAAAGGATTAACCGGGTGACCGATCGGAAGATCAAAAGATTGGAAGATAAAAAAGGTTAACCGGGGGGAACCAATTGGAAGATCAGACAGTTAACCGGTTAACCAATCGGAAAATCAAAAGACCGGAAGATACATACGATTAACCGGATAACAATTCGGAAGACCAAACGATTAACCGGTTATTAATGTCAGTTACCGGTTATATTCCTTATAAAACCAATTATTGGTGTTGTTTACTCCCGACACTCATCAAAATAAATCATTTGTCAGATATCTATTTAATTGACAATAACTGGACGAAGATAATAGTCACGCGGTGAGTTCTGTTTTACGTCTTAAATTCCACTGTCGTATATAATATACGTTGGATCGTCCAACAAATTTCGTTTTTGTTCTTGTACGAACTGGGGGAAATAAAGAAATGGACAACAGATTACAATAGATGTTTATTTATGGAACGCCTTTACTGTCTTACTATGTTGTATTGTATTATACGCAGTACATTTTCATGTATACGACGTACATATTTCATTTGACGTGGTACATTTTGCCTGATATGCAGTGCATTTTGTATAATATATCGAGGTTATTTAATAATATGAAGTCCACAAGTATGAAGATACAGTAGAATAACCATTATATAGTGTGCAAACAACGTCATATGCAATACAAACAACATTATATGCAGTCTATTCTTCAATACGTGTGGTGGTACTTTGATTATATGCGGTGGTTTAAACTTTGTATGCGGTGGTTTAAACTTGATACGCAGTACATTTACATTGGGGATGATCATACTTTCCGGCACTCTCCGGAATTATTTCCGGAAATTACCGAGCATGACAGATAGGTTTGAACATTAACACCGTCTAATCCATTTTAAAAAGGCCTTGTGGAACAATCTTTATGAGAGTATACACTTTTCTAAATAGACGAGATGCAGAATGTCGTCTATGCAGACGATCTCTGATTCCTGAAGCAGACAACTTTTGAAATCATTATGGCAAAAGGATAAATGGCTCATCTTGAGAAATTTCTCCAGTTGTCACAATGCGTTCAACCAACCCCTCTTCAATAATTATACTTTCATTTATTAAGATTGTCTATAGTTTTGCCATAACGTCATCTGATGCATACTTGTTGTATTACGGAAAAGATTTAAAAATGTGTTTAGGTTACCACTTAAAGGCAATGTTCCCTCATAAAAACAACTTTAAATTCCTCAGCAGCTTCTGGAAATAAGAGAAATAACTTGAAAAGTGATTTACATGATATATTTGATTTTGTCTTTGGGAAAAGGCATAACTTCGTTTTTTTCTGAACAGTGTAGGTTCAAATCAGCCTGCATATTTGCTCTGTCTTATCATAATCCTCACAAGTTGACTGAAGCTTCTAATAAGCATATTTAAGTACATGTAATATTCTAGTCCTATAACATAAGACTCCGTTGACAAGCACTCGAGCTTGTGAGATGTCATATTATTTACTCATATATTATTGGACTAGTAATATTCAGACTTTAGATTTTAGATTTTGATCAGACTGCAAAGCATGCCGAATGAACAGACCAATCTCGTCTAGAGCGGATTTCAGTGCATACTACGACATTCTGCCCCTCGTGTATTCAGAACATGTGTACGTGTACACATATATTTATACATTATTCAAGCGCTTTTTTTGAAATTGAGTAAACGGTTTAAATGTTAATATCTATCTGTCTGACTCGGTATTTTCCGGATAAATAATTACGGAGAATGCCGGAAAGTATGATCATCCTAATGAAAAATGGACCGCATATAAAGCTGTTTACACCATGTATAAATTAGCATGGACCGAACATATTGCCAAATGCATTGCGTACTATGATTTTTTATGAACACATACATACTAATTCACCAGGTATAAAGATACGTGCAGGCACTTCATATATTAAAACATACATCGCATCTATTGACCAACATACAGCGTATACATGTGAAACTACTGCATACACAAACAAATACACCACATATAATGTCATTTGTACTGCATAGTATATAGTTTGTATTGCACTAGACGTTGTTTGTACAACGTATAATGGTTATTATACTGTTTAAACACTATTTTGCACTGCATATTATTCAATAATCACCATACATAATAGAAAAGGCACTGCATATCATGAATACTGTACCATGTCAAATGAAATATGTACCTCATATACGTGAAAATGTACTGCGTATAATACAATACAACATACTAAGACAGTAAAGGCGTTCCATATTTATTTCTGTTATAAGAGTGGCCTAGTGGTCAAGTGGTAAACATGCTGGAGTTCAAGTACTTGTAATTTCAAGGGGGAAATGGCACCGCGTGTATTTGTGCTTTACACTGAATACGTTAAAGAACCAATATATGAGCCGTCCGCGAGAAAACCAACATTATGGCCTCTGCGTAATGTATCGACCCAGATCAGCCTGCGCAGTCCGCGCAGACTAATCCGAGCCGACACATTCCGTCTCAGGGGGATATAGGTACAGAGTAATGATTCCTAAAACAGAAAATCCACAGGTGGCGAAAAGTGTATGTCCGGGTAAGCCTGCGCGGCGTGCTTAGGCTGATCCGAGTCGAAACTTTACGCAATGTTGGTTTTCTTCCGGGACGGCTTAATTATCTCTTCGGAAGGAGCTATGGTATCGCCCCGGACTCGATTGTATGTAATCCTGTCTCTTGGAATTAACTGCACCTGTCAGATGTTTGTTCAGGATATGGTGTACACTATTAAATTGGCCAATAGAAGCAACAAGAAATATCTTTAAAAAAGATAAACGGCGATCAATATGAGAAAACACTAATAAATGGAACATACGCATATTATTTGATATTTGATCTTACTTATTAGAATTACAGAAAACAATAACGTTAAATATGTAATATTTGTTTTATAAATATATTAGTTCATATATATACTTTGGTTTTAATATGAATAAGAGAGAGAGAAAAAAAGCTTGCCTCTGCCGGGAAGCGAACCACAGACCTTTCAATTGACAGTCCTACACTAGCGTGACATGACGTTCCGTTCAAGGCCGAGAAAGCGATTACGCGAGGCTCCCAAAAGGTGTATTATGTAACACAGTATAAGTTTCAATTGACGATAAATAACTGAAAACTTATTATGTTTCAAAAATAATTAACATTTTGCTCTTAAATATTGTATTTCATACGTTTTCACTGATTGTTTAAGGAAAACAATTAAAGGTTAGTATGCAGAACATTTCATTTTAAAACTTCGCCTTATTGGTGCCTCTCGTAGGATCGCCAACTTAACTATGAACCAATCAAAACGTTTCATTTCATTTATTTCTTCGACATTATTCATTAAATACAACATTTGATTGGTCTACAATCTAGATCATTTGTGTAACATCTAGGTCAAAACCCACGTCAATCAGCTATCGCCGAAAAAGGCTGATGCTCAATCAGAGAAATTTGTCTCTACAGCTAGATTACACAATATTGGAGGCGAAACTGTTTGCTGTCTGCATGAGCATTTATAAGCGTTAACTTAACTTTTCAATACATGATAATCATGTGCATCAAAATTACCGTAAGCAAACATTTAAGCGCGAACTCAACTATTACGAAACCTGCAAGCATCACCATTATCATCATCATACTTATATTGTCAAATAAATAAGGTATTCAGTTTGCATTGATGCTATCTTGTCATCAGATTTCAAACTGTTAAGTGGGTTAGATATCTTTAATGACATGCCTTTAAAGATGTGAAAATGGCATTTGTTGTCATTTTTAATCTCTACTCTAACACATATGTGCCTTCCCGTGGGAAAACCAACATTGTGGACTCTGCGTTAAGTATCGTCCCGGATCAGACTAAGCATGTCGCCCAGGCCTACCCGTATAGACACTTTTCGCTTCCTGTGGATTTTCTGTTTCAGGAGTCATTACTCTATACCTCTATCCCCCTAAGACGTAATATGTCGGCCCGGATCAGTCTGCGCGGACTGCGCAGACTGATCTCGGTCGATTCATTACGCAGAGGCCATTATGTTGGTTTTCTCGCGGGACGGCTCATATAATGAAACTGACAACTGTAACCCTTTCCGCAGACAATTTTTCAAAACATTTTGACAATCAGAGAAACGAGCAATCATTTCTTCAGCCATTTAAAACTTATACTTTCATTTAAAGATATTCCCCCCTTTAGATGCTGATATAGTTTTCTATGTTGTCGAATTTGGGAAAGGGTTAGGGAATATTGAGTAGTTGGCAGCTTTCAATGCGAAAGGATGAGACATTCTCGTTTCCTTTGAAAGCTATGTCATTAGATTTTGACAGCTTTCAATGCGAAAGGATGACACTCTCGTTTCCTTTGAAAGCCATGTCATTAGATTTTGACAGCCGCATTCGCAAAGCGTCGAAAATATAAATGCATTGAACAATTAATAAGTGTTCGCGGAATTACCAGCCATTAAGTTCCATAACATGTGACAGGCTATGAGAAAAACATTAACAACCATCGAAAAGCAATATCAGCAAGAATTGGTGTACTTTCTTATTGAGCTTTTTCCTTTTGGCCGAGCCCCGGTAGATCAGTCGGTAGCGACGTGGGGCTGTCAATCCAGGGGCTGTGAATTCGACCCCCAGCTCGGCCAACATTCTTTCCGGCGTTTGACAAAAGTCACTGTGACATGCGTCGTTCGTCTTTAACCAATGGGCTAACAGTTTATGTGGAAAAGCAGCCAGTTGCTCGGAAATGATGTTGTGTGGAGTACTGGTGTGATCAAACCTGGAAACATATGAGTAGGTCAACTCGACGTCGTGATATGACTGAAACATTGATGAAAACGGCGTTAAACTCCAAACAACAACAACAACAACAACCTGTCGTCCAAACATTATACTTATCCTACAACTAAAAGCCGGTAAATACTTTCTCTCACGTAATTCCTTAATTTTTTTTTCAACCATTAATCTGCAATAAGGGTATATTGTTGCTCGTCTTTAAACCGCAATTTCTAACAATGCAAACCGTTATCAATTTATAAGCCTGTACATGTAGACTTATACCATTATTCATCATTAGTAACATGCAATAGTCAATGCAACAACGAATAATCAATGCAACAACGAATAATCAATGCAACAACGAATAATCAACGCAACAACGAATAATCAATGCAACAACGAATAATCAATGCAACAACGAATAGTCAATGCAACAACGAATAGTCAATGCATATGCCAGAAGTAGTCCAACATCTGGAACGTGTTTGCAGGAATTAAGCGCGTTCACAATTTCCCTCAAAAAGATGCTTTCTGACGCCTCTGCAGCAGACGACTTTTTGAAAACAAAGTGACAAAAGAAGAAATTGCTCAGAACGAGCAATTTCTCCTTTCGCCACAATGTTATAGTCATACAAAGGTTATCCATTCAATTATAGAGATTTTTCTATATTTTGACAAAATATGTTCAAAGTCGTCTGCTGCAGATTTGCTGTATGTGGGAGTGTATGTGGGAGCGTGTTAAGGGTTACACTATCCCATGTTCGATTTTCATGTGACAGGACGCGTATGATGTAAAAAACCGGTGTAATGGCTTAGCAACGCTTATTAGAATATGATGATACCTTAATGTCTACTAAATCACCGTAATGTCTACTTAATTACATAAACGTCTTCTTAATCACCTAAATGTATACTTAATTAGATCCGTATTCTTCACTCTATAAGATAGGAATGAGCCGTCCCGCGAGAAAACCAACATTATGGCCTCTGCGTAATGTATCGACCCAGATCAGCCTGCGCAGTCCGCGCAGACTGATCCGTGCCGACACATTCGTCTCAAGGGGATAGAGTAATGATTCCTGAAACCGAAAATCCACAGGAATCGAAAATTATCTGTCCGGGTTAGCCTACGCGGTATGCTTACGCTGATCCGGGTCGATACTTTACGCAGAGTCCACACTTTTGTTTTTCTCAGAGAACGGCTCAAATGTATTATTTTGGGGAGTGGGGTTCAAGACTATATGTTTGTTGTAATCCTTCTTTCAACATGTCACTCAACTTAAACGTAGCTAATAGTGTTAGTTCTTTTCCCATATGCAATAAAGCTGCAGAATATAACTATAGGCAAATATATAGCCAAACAAACAATACATCACCATCAATTAATGCGTATCTTTTAATAGAGTTAAAAAATCGACCGATAAATAAATGTATGTTCTTATTTGATATCATAATATGGAATATAAAAAGACTTAAGTTGAATATTTTTAAAGATGTACTTTTTCTTCCTACATATATATATATATATATATTACGGAAGGGAACGAGTATCAACATTAGTACTCGAACACTCGTATATTCTTCCGATTGAGTACTTAGGTACTCGTTTATTCTTCCGATTGAGTACTCGGGTACTCATATACTCTCCCGATTGAGTACTCGGGTACTCGTATACTCTTCCGATTGAGTACTCGGGTACTCGTTTACTCTTCTGATTGAGCACTCGGGTACAGGTATACTTTTCCGATTGAGTACTCGGGTACTCGTTTACTCTTCCGATTGAGTACTCGGGTACACGTTTATTCTTCCGATTGAGTACTATGGTACTCATATAATCTTCCAATTGAGTACTCGGGTACTGGTTTATACTTCCGATTGAGTACTCGGGTACTCATATACTCTTTCGATTGAGTACTCGGGTACTCGTATACTCTTCCGATTGATTACTCGGGTACAGGTATACTCTTCCGATTGAGTACTCGGGTACTCGTTTACTCTTCCAATTGAGTACTCGGGTACTCGTTTATTCTTCCGATTGAGTACTCGGGTACTCTTCCGATTGAGTACTCGGGTACTCGTTTACTCTTCTGATTGAGTACTCGGGTACAGGTATACTCTTCCGATTGAGTACTCGGGAACTCGTATACTCTTCCGATTGAGTACTCGGGTACTAGTTTACTCTTCCGATTGAGTACTCGGGTACAGGTATACTCTTCCGATTGAGTACTCGGGTACTCGTTTACTCTTCCAATTGAGTACTCGGGTACTCGTTTATTCTTCCGATTGAGTACTCGGGTACTCGTATACTCTTCCGATTGAGTACTCGGGCACAGGTATACTCTTCCGATTGAGTACTCGGGAACTCGTATACTCTTCCGATTGAGTACTCGGGTACTAGTTTACTCTTCCGATTGAGTACTCGGGTACTCATATACTCTTCCGATTGAGTACTCGGGTACTCGTTTACTCTTCCGATTGAATACTCGGGTACAGGTATGCTCTTCGATTAAGTACTCGGGTATTCGTTTACTCTTCCGATTGAGTACTCGGGTACTCATATACTCTTCTGATTGAGTACTCGGGTACTCATATACTCTTCCGATTGAGTACTCGGGTACTTGTATACTCTTCCGATTGAGTACTCGGGTACTCGTATACTCTTCCGATTGAGTACCCGGGTACTCGTATACTACTCCGATTGAGTACTCGGGTACTCATATACTCCTCCGATTGAGTACTCGGGTACTCGTATACTCCTCCGATTGAGTACTCGGGTACTCGTATAATCCTCCGATTGAGTACTCGGCTACTCGTATACTCCTCCGATTGAGTACTCGTGTACTCGTTTACTCTTCCGATTGAGTACTCGGCCGATTGAGTACTCTGGTACTCGTACACTCTCCCGATTGAGTACTCGGCTACTCGTATACTCTTCCGATTGAGTACTCGTGTACTCGTTTACTCTTCCGATTGAGTTCTTGGGTACTCGTATACTCTTCCGATTGAGTACTCTGGTACTCGTATACTCTTCCGATTGAGTACTCGTGTACTCGTTTACTCTTCCGATTGAGTTCTTGGGTACTCGTATACATTTCGATTGAGTACTCGTGTACTCGTTTACTCTTCCGATTGAGTACTCGGGTACTCGTATACACTTCGATTGAGTACTCGGGTACTCACATGAAAAACTTCTAAAAATGAAAGTGTAACTTCTAAAAAACGTTGAAAACACTGTGACTAAAGGAGGAATTGCACATAATGATCAATTCATTGCTTCTTTTGCTACAATATATTTAAAAGTCGTCTGTTTCAAAGGCGCCAAAAAACGTCTACTTGTGTGAGCGGGTTAAATCATTGAGCCGAGTCTGACGCTTTGGAGTCTTATTGCATCTGTGCATTTGTATCCCTTAAATACGAACATTGTGGACTCTGCGTAATGTATCGACCAAGATCAGCCAGCGCAATCCGCGCATGCTAATCCGGATCGACACATACCGTTTCGGGGAGATTGAGGTATCATGTAATGATTCCTGAAACCGACAATCCACAGGAGGCGAACAGTGTCTGTCCGGGTTAGCCGGCGCGGCATACTTAGGCGGATCCGGGTCGATACTTTACGCAGAGTCCACAATGTTGTTTTTCTCATAATTCAGCTCATGTATTAACTTGATATAAATATAAATATATCAAACTAGAGAAGCATCCGCGCAGCTTAGCTTCCTCTTGCTCTACACAGTTCGCTAATGTGTCACAGGAGGTTTTTACAAAAGATAACTTTTGAGAAACAATATCCCATGAATTTAACCCTTTCCCACATACAACAATTCTGCAGCAGACGACTTTGAAAACATCTTAGCAAAAACAGGAATTGTTTCTATAAATGAAAGGATATTTTTCTTATAGAGCTGAAAACATAGTGGCAAAAAGAGAAATTGCTATTTATGAGCAATTTCTCCTTTTGCCACAATGTTTTCCAAAAACGTCTGCTGTAGAGGTGTCAGAAAGCGTCTGCATGTTGGAAAGGGTTAACTAGTACTCGTGCCGTTAGTGAGGATAAGTCCCAAATGCAGAACCCGTTCGTCAGGAGACCTTTAGCCGACGTAGCATAGTGTCTGTTAACCCTTTCCCACATACAACAAATCTGCAGCAGACGACTTTGAAAACATAGTGACAAAAATCTGAAAAATCACAATAAAATATAGCTTAATTGTTAAATAAAGTTGAAAACATTGTGGCCAAAGGACAAAATTGCTCATAATGAGCAATTTCTCCTTTGGCCAAAAACTGTTTTCACTTTTATTTATCTTTTATGGAGATTTCAGGTTTTTGTCACTTTGTTTTCAAAGTCGTCTGCTACATATATAAGTAGCCACGACAATGGAGATGGGGTATTGGTGAGAGCTCTGTGTCGTACAATCGCGTACACATTTGACAATTTGACTTTGTTAAAACAAGTTGTGATACGTTAGGTTTATTGATTGGAGTTAAACGCCGTTTTCAATAATATTTGTTCAATCATATCACGGCGGCCAGTTCACTAACACGTGTTTTTCCTAGTTGATCTGTAACTTCACTTGTAGACAACTTCAAAATAGGTATAACCCTTTACCGACCTGCAGAGGCATTTTGACGCAATAGCAGCAGACGACTTTTAAAAACATTGTGGCCAAAGGGGAAATTGCTCATGATGAGCAATTTCCCCTTTGGCCAAAAACTGTTTTCACTTTTATTTAACAATTAAGCTATCTTTTATGGAGATTTCAGGTTTTTGTCACTTTGTTTTCAAAGTCGTCTGCTACATATATAAGTAGCCGCGACAATGAAGATGGGGTATTGGTGAGAGCTCTGTGTCGTACAATCACGTACACATTTGACAATTTGACTTTGTTAAAACAAGTTGTGATACGTTAGGTTTATTGATTGGAGCTAAACGCCGTTTTCAATAATATTTGTTCAATCATATCACGGCGGCCAGTTCACTAACACGTGTTTTTCCTAGCTTTCTCACACCAGTACTCCACACAACATACTTTTTAAACAACTGTTTGCGTTTTCTTTTCCACATAGACTGTTAACCCATAGGTGAAAGACGAATAAAGCTTGTCAAAGTGACTTTTGTCAAAATCGGACAGAATGTTCGCCGAACTGGGATTTAAACTCACAGCCTGCGTCGCTACCGACTGAGCTACCGGCGCTCGGCGTGATGCGTTTGGAATATTTCCCTTTTCCATAAGAAAATATACAAGTTTACAAGTTTATAAGTTTATAAGTTTATTGAGAAATACAGTGAGCAACATGCCCATGCGTATACAGTATTAAGCAAAGTACATATTAACATAAACATACAAACATTACAAGTATTAGCATAACAGCCAGCGTATGAATACACTGCAAAACATAAATTTGTCATTTATTGAAAAATGAAGTATTGTACAAAATACAGTAAAAACATTGAATGCATATGCAATTGGTATTGTTAAAGCGTTTTAAAGCGTGAAGGGGTCAAAATGCCATTAATTCAAAAAGTTTTCGTATTTCAAATGATCTGAAAACAAGCATTGACACATTCTTTTTTTTTTTTTTTTTTTTTTTTTTTTTTTTTTCAAACTTTATTTGCCACGTCCATAGGTATGGAGAGGTCGTGGCCATCCTCTCTCATACCTTACATCAAGATTTTTCAAATTTATCATAAGAATATAAGAATAAATACATACATACAAATGGTTTTTTTAAAAATAGTTTGCGTTTTTTTCCTCTAAACCCTTTATCATGCTGAATTGTGTTGTGTAACAGTTTTTCTCTGATTTGCAGATCATATCATTTTTTTTTTTATTATTCATTTTATTCTTTGGAGATTTTCCAAAGCTTAATTTGTCAAAAAAATAACAACACAATACAATACAAACCCATAACTCATTGTACATATGTACAATCTATTATTGGTCTATACTATGTTCAGATGTACATGTATTCTAAGAGTTATTTGCAGCATGATAAGGGTTAAACACAGTTCATACTAATTATTTTTCCAAACGCAATTTTTCTTCCTTTTTCCATATGTCTTGTATATTGAAAGACTGATCTTTTTTAAGTTAACTGCTGCAAATTTGTTTATTTAAATTAAGGAAGAGATATATACTGTAATTAAATTCAAAAGTTGTATGTATACATTTTAGACAATTGTATTTCATTTTTAGTTCATAGTTTATATATATAAAGGACATATTAAAATAAAGTCGGGAAAAAACAATGGTGTTGGGTTGATGGCTGGGCTATAAAGAAAAGAAAAATACAAAAGATATAGGTATGAGAAAGAAAAAAAAAACTTGCATATATTTTTTTTTTTTAAACTTCTTTTTTTTTAGAGATACGGGATGATCTTGAATCAGATGTCTTACAACTGCCCACTTTTCTATGTCTTTTATTGTTGCTTTGGTCGATTTGTATATACTCCAAGCTAGATGTAAGTTGTTCATTAAACCATACCAAGATGGAAAAATTATTTTTATTTTACATGAGTATAAATAGCGTTTGACATTTAATACTAGAGTTTCCAGTTTAAAATCTTTCTTATCGCAACCTAGAAGAATATCTATATTTGATATCTCTAAATTTGGATATATTTCATTGATATTTAATTGAATGTTTTGGATTAATGGTTTAACTTTTTCGCAGTCAATAAATAAATGATATAATGTTTCCTCTTGCGTTAAACAGAAATTGCATAAGTTTGTATCTACTAATTTCATTTTATATAATAATGAATTAGTTGGTAATATCCTATGTATTATTTGGGTTTGTAACCATTGTATATAGGTATCATTTGTACATTTGAAAACATTGCAATATTTTGTTTTCCAGTTAATGTTTTCATTTGGAAATAATACCATCCATTTTTTCTGACTTGTTGGCACCTCACTATTATATGTTAATGTATTATAGACAAATTTGTTCGAGTCAGTTTTTATTAAAATATCGTAGAAATAGAAGTTGATACATGGGTTATGGGCTGTATGTAACGGAAAATCAGTTTTTGCAATATTGTTCTTTGATATAAAGGAGTTTATAGAATTTCTTAGACTATGTAATACTAGCCAATTGACTCTTTTTCCCATAATGTTTTCAATATTCTCCAAGGTTAGAAAATTTCCATTTACATCTATTATATCCTTTACAAGCCTTACGCCTCGGTTATAGAAATCTTCGATAAAAATATGTTTTGAATTAATAAGAAAATGTTCATTATAGAATAAAGGCATGTGTAAAACTTTAAACCAATCATTACAACGTACCTTTTCCATAAAGATTACATATGCCTTCAATACATCTATCCAGAATTCATTTCTTATATTCTTTGATACGTATTCACAGTATATTTTTCCCATATTAAAAACTTTGTTAACATCAAAAATATTGTAAACTAACTTGTAGCAATTACTTTCTTCACGAATTAATAATTGTTTTAACCGTTTTATTTTCATGCTAGAAATATAACTTTTGATGTCAATCATCTTTAAACCTCCGTCTGCATATTGTTTTATAAAAACAGAACCTTTAATTTTGGCTTTACCCTCCCATACATAATCCAATAGTATGTCGTTTAACTGTTTGATAAAATCATCTTTTGGTGATGGTAAACTGATAAATAAATGTGTTAAAATTGGAATTAAAATCGTCTTAACTACCGTTATTCTCCCAATTGGAGTTAGTTTTCTCCTTTTCCAATACGTAATGCTTCTTTTTATAGTTTGTAATTTCGGATCAAAATTTAAATCCTGCATGTTTTGAAGATTGACATCAAAGTTTATTCCAAGCAGTTTAAACTGTGTTTCCCCCCATGATAGTTTCCATTTAGTTTTTATAGAACGTGTGCTGTATTTAAGAGACCCAATCCAAATAAGCTCTGTTTTTTCAAAATTGATTTTTAAACCGGATATTATAGAAAAGTTGTCTAATACTTCTAGCACGTTATTTAACGACTTTTCTGTTGCGTCTAAAAACGAGCTGGTGTCGTCGGCAAATTGTGCAAGTAGATAGTGTTGGTCTTTGATTTTTAAGCCTGTAATATTCTTATTATTTTTTATCTTAATATTTAGGATTTCGGAGCAGAGTATAAAAATATATGGTGAAATCGGATCCAGCTGTCTGCAGCCCCTTTTCACTTTAAAGAAATCAGATAAATAGCCATTTAACTGGACACTGACTTGAGTATTGTATAAGAATAGTTTTATCCACTTTTTGAACATATCGCCAAAATTAAAAAAATCAAAAGTTTCTTCTATAAAATTAAAAGACAAAGAGTCAAACGCTTTTTCGAAATCGATTAACATTAAGAGACCTGGGATATGATTTTCTTCACAGTATTTCATTGTGTCATATACTAATCTTGTATTTTCTCCTATAAAACGTCCTTTAATAAAACCAGTTTGATATTAAATAGTCTAACACGGTTTTAAGTCTATTAGCTACAGTTCCTGAAGCTATTTTGTATAATACGTTAAGTAAAGTAATAGGTCTCCAAGAAATTGCTTCGCTTTATTGCCTTTTGGTATACATGTTATTGTTCCTAATTTAATACTATTGAAAAAGTATTTGAGATTAAAGCATGATTCAAAGATCTTACAACAAAGTGTCCAATTTTATTCCAAAATAATTTATAAAAGTTTGCAGAGAACCCATCGCTACCTGGACTTTTATCATTATTCATATTTCGTAAAGTATTTGAAACTTCACTATAGCCCAAGAGACCCTACAGACTCTTAACGTGTGTATCATTTAGTTTGTTTACAGCACAATGCTGTACATCTGCTTCTAAATCAAAATCCGTTGAGGTATTCTGATTATTGTATACATTTTGATAATACAACTTTGTTTCGTGTAGTATTTCTTTTTGATTAGTAACCTGTGTACCATCATCTTTTTCAATAAATGTAATAGATTTATTTGAGAAATGTTGTTTTTCTAAGTTACAAAAGTAATTGGTTGTTTTTTCTCCATTATCAATCCAATGTGACCTTGACCTGATGAAATAGCCATGCATTTTGTTTTTTCTCAATTCAGATAATTCCGAATGTTTCAATAGCAACATTTCTTTATTTAATTCATTCAAATTTGATTCTAAATTTAATATTTCCAAAATAAGTTCTTGTTCCCGATTATTTCTTTCCTTCACTTTATGACTAGAATAAGAAATAGTTTTACCACGGATTTCCATCAACAATGTTTCCAAAAAAAGTTGATCATCTATAACGAAATGTATTTCTGATCTATCCATAGTGGTAACAAAATCATTACTGTAAACCGGAACACAGTATTGTAATATAATCTCGTCAATCTTTTCATTAATACAGTTTACATAATCTGCGTCATAAAGTAAAGAGTTGTTAAACTTCCACAACCCTTTTCCATGTTGAAGCATTGCAAATTCGAGATCAAGTACAATAATAGAGTGATCTGACTCGTAACTAATATCTATGTCACAATTTCTTAAAAACGGCTTAAAACTACTTGACATTAGAAAAAAATCTAAACGACCTCTTTGCAAAGGTGTCATCCTTTTCCACGTATATTTTCTCATATTATCGTGTATTTCTCGAAAAGGGTCTAGAAGGTCTCGATAAGCTATATTTGCTAAAACAATATCCCTCGCTTTTTTACTATGGTTATTTATTCTATAGTTTTCATAGTCTACTGAAGGGTTCAAAACTAAATTAAAATCTCCACACATTATGATATTGTCTGAGTCATTTAAAGAGTCAATAATGTCGAAAACATTTTCAAAAAAGATCGCGTCATCTATGTTTGGAGCGTATAAATTACTTAAGAGGAATTTGGTATCACAATATTGTAATTCAATGATTAAATATTGGCCGTTATTGTCTCTATTTATATTTAAGATTTTAATGTCTAAACGTTTATTGAACAGTATAGCAACGCCTTTTGAATTTGATCTGCCATGGCTGAATAAACAATTTCCATACCACTCAGAGTATATACATTTTTCCATGTTTAAAACAAAATGAGTCTCTTGTAAACACAAAATATCAGCTTTTTTTTCTTTAAACAAATTAAAAATGTCAAACCGTTTTTTCTTATTTTTGAGACCTCGGCAATTGTAAGAAAATATTCTTAGTTTATCCACCATTTATTATCCTACCAAAATATACTTTTCTTTTAACGCCGATAATAAAAAGAACAAGATCACGCCTAATATCCATTATATAAAGTGTATAAGTAAAATGCAAGTTTAACCCATTAACAAAAACTGGAAAGTGACTATGTAACATATAAGGTAAAATACAAAACACAGTTTAATTAATTATTTTACATGTTGAAGCGAACGCTCTTAACCAATTTCCTTACACAGAGGTCACATGACACATGTTACCGCTGACGATTTCTAGTCAAATATAAAAAAGAGGCGGAGTTGATCCGAACGAGCACCCTCACCCTATTATGATATACTTAAGAAATAAACTATCAACAACCGTGGGTTATTGGCTAATAACCAATGGTTTGGAGTTCTGATGCGCAGGAATTAACCACGAAGGCCTACGGCCTGAGTGGTTAATTACAACGCATCAGAACGACAAACCATTGGTTATTCGCCAATAAACCAACGTTTTTGATAGTTTCATTTCGATTCTAACATGACCCGACACCTTAACAAAGGGAAATAAATGCACTATTTAGCAAACCAGTTTACCCACCAGTTTGCTGTTCCATCAATTGTGACTACCCACTGCATTATACGCATAACTGCAGAAAAAAACGACAAAGAGGGGTAGACTCAGCAACAAGACAATGTAATTTTATTTAATTAATTAATTAGTTTTCATTGTACTATACAAGTTAACAATATGTATAGAATGAGTGTAGTGGAGCAGAATTATTCTATTCTGTTCTGCGGAACGAATGTCTACAGGGCTATGTCCGAAAATTCAGCGATTTGAGGACAAAGAAATTTTGCTGAAATTCCCCACACTTATAGAACTCAATGTGATCTAGGTCTGGGCGTGTTCGTTATATATGGGAAAAATCTAGTTTCAGAGATTTTTGAGGTTAAAACCTGAAAAATTGACATTTTCACAACATATTTCTGTAGATCTCGTACCAGCAAATAACGGAATCAGCTAGAAACCTGAAATTCAACCTAAAACTTGTCCGAGATCCAGTGCAAACAACGGTGTGTTTAGATTTCTGATACATTTAGTTTGGATTCTTGGAGAAAGCTTTTAATAGGGGTTCTTAACTTAAACATTTTCTGTGGGCGTGACTAGGAAAGTGACGTCACGTGAGCGGTTTGACGTCATAACGTTACAGTGGTGCAGAGGTAGAGCGTCGGCCTCTCGTATCAAAGGTCCCTGGTTCGCGTCCCGTGATGAGCGGGTCCTGTCTTTGAGATTTTTCCACACAAAACGGCACGAGTACTGGTTAAGTCTCCAGGAAGCAGACATCGAGCATGATTAATCCAAGCTGAAAGCTTGTTTCGCAATCGATGTAAAATAAATAAAAATAAAATAAATAAAATATCGAGTCAGCCATTGCAGACGACGTAGTATACACATGTATGTTTCTTTACATCACGTGACGCTGAATGACAGGCTTATACGCGGGGGGATAACCGGAATAGCCAATGTGAAAAGTAGTGCATTTCCATTGGTTATTGACGAATAATCAACGGTTATTTTCTTCGTTCTCTATAGGCAAGGAAAACAACGTCATGTTAGAATTAAGAAATAAACTATCAACAACCGTGGGTTATTGGCTAATAACCAATGGTTTGGAGTTCTGATGCGCAGGAATTAACCACGAAGGCCTACGGCAATAAAAGATTTCCTTGCCTTTTCCTGACTAATTTGATTGGTCAGTTAATCAAACCGAATTTGATTAACTGACCAATCAGATAGCATGATCAATCAACTCAACATTACGGGTCTAGATGTTAATTCCGCAAATAAGAAACATATTAGCTACTCGCTCCACGTTAATGCTCTATGCTAATTTGTAAATTGAATTGATTGTTTGGTTTTCAATATTTGTCACGGCGGCCAGTTCATCCACTCATATGTTTCCTGGCTTTCGCATACCAGTACTTCTCACAACAGTATTTTCAAGCAACTGGCTGCTTTTCCACATAGACTGTTAGTCCATTGGTGGAGGACAAGTGACGCGTGTCGCATTGAAATGTGTCTAACGTCGGAAATAATGTTGACCGAGCTAGGGACCGAACTCACAAGCCCTGGAATGGTGGTGAGAACCGCGATTAATTGATTGCATGGAATTTAATCCTACTTTCAAGAGTAATTGACTTATGTCACGGCGAACGGAACAACACTACATGTGTTTCCTGACTGTCTCAAATCAGTACTCCACACAATATTCATCAAAGTCAATCGACTAAATCTCCCCATAGTATGTTCTGAGCCCATTTATGAAAGACGAATACCTCATTTAGCAATGACTTATTTTTAATAATCGAAAGAAATATGTTGACCAAGTCTTGATTCGAACTCATGACCCCCACTCGACTCTGCCCATAAGTACCTACATAAATATCTCGCTGGCAAAATTGCGATGCAACAAGTGCCCATACGTATCTCGCTGGCAAGATTGCGATGTAACAAGTCCCCATACGTATCTCGCTAGCAAGATTGCGATGAACAAGTACCCACACATATCTCTGGCAAAATTGCGATGCAACAAGTCCCCATACATATCTCTCTGGCAAGATTGCGATGTAACAAGTCCCCATACATATCTCTCTGGCAAGATTGCGATGTAACAAGTACCCATACATATCTCTGGCAAGATTGCGATGCAACAAGTCCCCATACATATCTCTCTGGCAAGATTGCGATGTAATAAGTCCCCATACATATATCTCTGGCAAGATTGCGATGTAGCAAGTCATGAATGCGCACGCAGACCTGTATCTACACTTGTATACGCTGAGATGTGTGTTCCTTTAAAGCACAACGCAATTATAGGGTCATGTTAAGTTAACATTTATCTAATTCCACGTTCAATGTCTGCTTAAAAGAGATTTAACCCTTTCCCACATACTACAATTCTGCAGCAGACGACTTTGAAAACATCTAAGCAAAAACAGGAATTGTTTCTATAAATGAAAGGATATTTTTCTTATAGAGCTGAAAACATAGTAGCAAAAAGAGAAATTGCTATTTATGAGCAATTTCTCCTTTTGCCACAATGTTTTCCAAAAACGTCTGCTGTAGAGGTGTCAGAAAGCGTCTGCATGTTGGAAAGGGTTAACTAGTACTCGTGCCGTTAGTGAGGATAAGTCCCAAATGCAGAACCCGTTCGTCAGGAGACCTTTAGCCGACGTAGCATAGTGTCTGTTAACCCTTTCCCACATACAACAAATCTGCAGCAGACGATTTTGAAAACATAGTGACAAAAATCTGAAAAATCTCAATAAAATATAGCTTAATTGTTAAATAAAGTTGAAAACATTGTGGCCAAAGGACAAAATTGCTCATAATGAGCAATTTCTCCTTTGGCCAAAAACTGTTTTCACTTTTATTTATCTTTTATGGAGATTTCAGGTTTTTGTCACTTTGTTTTCAAAGTCGTCTGCTACATATATAAGTAGCCGCGACAATGGAGATGGGGTATTGGTGAGAGCTCTGTGTCGTACAATCGCGTACACATTTGACAATTTGACTTTGTTAAAAACAAGTTGTGATACGTTAGGTTTATTGATTGGAACTAAACGCCGTTTTCAATAATATTTGTTCAATCATATCACGGCGGCCAGTTTACTAACACGTGTTTTTCCTAGCTGATCTGTAACTTCACTTGTAGACAACTTGAAAATAGGTACAACCCTTTACCGATCTGCAGAGGCATTTTGACGCAATAGCAGCAGACGACTTTTAAAAACATTGTGGCCAAAGGGGAAATTGTTCATGATGAGCAATTTCTCCTTTGGCCAAAAACTGTTTTCACTTTTATTTAACAATTAAGCTATCTTTTATGGAGATTTCAGGTTTTTGTCACTTTGTTTTCAAAGTCATCTGCTACATATATAAGTAGCCGCGACAAGCGAGATGGGGCCTTGGTGAGAGCTATGTGCCCTACAATCACATACACAGTTGACAGTTTGACTTTGTGAAAACAATTGTGTTGTATGCACTGTGATACGTTAGGTTGATTGATTGGAGCTTAACGTCGTTTTCAACATAATTGTTCAATCATATCACGGCGGCCAGTTCACTAACACGTGTTTTTCCTAGCTTTCTCACACCAGTACTCCACACAACATACTTTTTAAACAACTGTTTGCGTTTTCTTTTCCACATAGACTGTTAGCCCATAGGTGAAAGACGAATGAAGCTTGTCAAGGTGACTTTTGTCAAAATCGGACAGAATGTTCGCCGAACTGGGATTTAAACTCACAGCCTGCGTCGCTACCGGCTGAGCTACCGGCGCTCGGCGTGATGCGTTTGGAATATTTCCCTTTTCCGTAAGAAAATATACAAGTTTACAAGTTTATAAGTTTATAAGTTTATTGAGAAATACAGTGAGCAATATGCCCATGCGTATACAGTATTAAGCAAAGTACATATTAACATAAACATACAAACATTACAAGTATTGGCATAACAGCCAGCGTATGAATACACTGCAAATTTATGCAAAACATAAATTTGTCATTTATTGAAAAATGAAGTATTGTACAAAATACAGTAAAAACATTGAATGCATATGAAATTGGTATTGTTAAAGCGTTTTAAAGCGTGAAGGGGTCAAAATGCCATTAATTCAAAAAAAAAATCGTATTTCAAATGATCTGAAAACAAGCATTGACACATTCTTAATTAATTTAGATTCAATAAATTGAAAAATATTTGGTCTCTTAAAGTAATACTTTTTTTATAAATTTCTTTCTTAATTATATATAAATAAAATGAATTTCATGTTCGATTGGTTTCAAACAAACTTTACTCTTTTATTCGAAATTTAAGATTGTGCCATCTACCAGAATCAATGTTCCGAAAGTCTCGATCTAGTTAAAGCAATTGTAAACTTTTCGATGTCATAAATATATGGTTCTATTCGAAAGTTTGCATCCTTTGCTTTTGGCGATTCATTAATGTTTAAATGCCTGTTCTGAATAAAAAAAAAAAGCCAATTACACTTTGTTTATATCATGCAGTCGAGTTTGAGTTTTAGTTTTGGAAAAACATAAACACAGTTAGAAAATAAAAAACGTCAAGAACTTGATATAATCACGCAATCACAATGCTCTACGACATACGGGTCTAGATGTTACTTCCGTAAATAAGAAACATAGTAGCTACTCGCTCCACGTTAATGCTCTATGATATTTTGTAAATTGAATTGATTGTTTGGTTTTCGATATATTTTCAGTCATATCGCGGCGGCCAAGTTCAGCTACTCAAATGTTTCCTGGCTTTCGCTTACCAGTACTCCTTACAAAAGTATTTCCAAGCAACTGGCTGCTTTTCCACATAGACTGTTAGTCCATTGGTGGAGGACAAGTGACGCGTGTCACATTGACTTGTGTCGAACGTCGGCAAGAATTTTGGGTCGAGCCGGGGACCGAACTCACAAGCCCTGGAATGATATGGTGAGAACCGCGATTAATTGATTTCATGGAATTTAATCATAGCTTCAAGAGTAATTCACTTATGTCATAGCGAACGGAACAACAATGTATGTTTTTTCTGACTGTTTCAAATCATTACTCCACACAATAGTCATCAAAGTCAAAATCTTCAGTTTGTATTAAAGTTTATACATGTATTTATCATTTATTATGACATGCTTTTTTGTATAAATTGTTGGAAATAATTATCGTTTTTAAAAGAAGAATTAACTGTTTAAAAATATCGATGGAGAACGATCTATTTCCTTTGTCCTCGTTGTTTTTACTTTATTCAGATGTCTTGAAACTACACTTGGGTAAAAGCACTTAGTATTTATATAGAAAACAATATAAAGAAAATGGATGTTAGAATAAAGTTACACCGATGAATACATGAATCAAGGACTAGATCTAAAGTTTTATCCCGCAAATAAAAGTTGGCAGATCCGCATTACACTCATAATCATTCATGAGGGAGCTAGGGAGTGCTAGTACAGCGCAATCTTCTCCGCCGAGTGCATCATTTGGTTCACCTTCCTTCCATTTCGGTACAATACCAATATTTCGTCCAGTTGATTCCCATTGCCATACACCTTCTTCATCACGGTCACTGGCACCAATCCACGTTTCCCATCTTCCCATCTCATTCCGTCCTTCGATTAAAAGAGCCAGGGCAGCTGAAGAGTTTGGTTCCACTAGAGATCCGCCATGTTCTTTACAGTAATCTTGAGCACCAAACCATGACTTAGTTTCAGAGTCAACATATAAAACACAGGAGTCCAATTGAAGTTTCCAACCATATTTACAACGCATTGCTGCTTTCATTGATTTCATTATTCTGGCTATTCCGTCAATATTTGATTTCATTGAATCCATATCCGCTGACTTTTTCTCAACCAATTGTTGCACAGAATCGTATTTCTGTTGACTTTGTTGTCCCACGAGTTCTATTTTATTCATCAACTGTTCAAAGTCAACTTGATGCTTATCTTTCAAATGATCCACTAAATCAAGGGATTGGGTCTTATGGTCATCAATTGTAACTCGAATAACATCCAGTGCCAGTTCCGTATTATTCAGTAACTGTGTTTCAACCAATTGTTGCACAGAATCGCATTTCTGTTGACTTTGTTGTCGCACGAATTCTATCTTATTTATCAACTGTTCAAAGTCAAATTGATGGTTATCTTTCATCTGATCTACTAATTCACGTGTTTCGTTCTCATGGTCATCAACTGATACTCGAATAACGCCCAGTGCTGCAGTAAGATACGTCCTCTGTCTCCGCAGCTGTTTCTTTTCCGTTGAGAATGCTGTTATCATAGCCTTTGTCTTTGTTGTAACTTCATTCACCAATCGCTGGATTCCATCTCCGGATGTTTGATTAAGGCCTGGTTGTTGCTCTGTCTTGCAACATGCATGATCAGTCTTGTCGTTTTGAATGTTTTGTATTTTATCCTCTATGTCCGCTATTTTATTTCCAAAAACCTTGTCAAGACGATATTCCAGGTAGTCCACTTGTGATTCAATGTCAGCTTCGGCCAAATGAATTACGCGCACGTTGTAAATTCCAATTACGGCAAACACCAAAACAGCATGAGACATTTTGAAATCCGCCATTTTTCTTATATCGGAGTGATACGTGACTGCCTAAAACGCACACCAATGAGTAAATACTAAATATGGTATTGCAAGACATTATATTTGATATTTCTCAAGTGCCCGTATGAACCTCAAGTACATTATGCACATTAGGGAAACGTTAACATCATAACATTTAAAACGCACGTAACAAGATCATAACTGTATGTCTATTAGTGACAGAAGATTTCTAGAACGTTCGATAAAAATGGGTGGTATTTTGATCAGACGGATGCACAAACGGATCTCTGATGATTTGCGTTTTCTTTTCCACATAGACTGTTAGCCCATAAGTGAAAGACGAATGAAGATTGTCAAAGTGAATTTTGTCAAAATCGGACAGAATGTTGGCCGAGCTGGGATTCGAACTCACAGCCTGCGTCACTACCGACTGGGCTACCGGCACTCGGCGTTATGCGTTTGGAATATTTGCCCTTTTTCCGTAAGAAAATATACAAGTTTACAAGTTTATAAGTTTATTGAGAAATACAGTGAGCAATATGCCCATACGTATACAGTATTAAGCAAAGTAGGCCTACATATTAACATAAACATACAAACATTACAAGTATTAGCATAACAACCAGCGTATGAATACACTGTTACTTATGCAAAATATAAATTTGTCATTTATTGAAAAATGAAGTATTGTACAAAATACAGTAAAAACATTGAATGCATATGCAATTGGTATTGTTAAAGCATTTTAAAGTTTAAGGGGGTCAAAATGCCATTAATTCAAAAGGATTTCGCATTTCAAATGATCTGAAATCAAGCATTGACATATTCCTAATTAATTTAGACTCAATTTGGTCTCTTTCAGTTATATTTTTTTTTATAAATTTCTTTCATAATTCTTAATATTATGTTCATATATAAATAAAATGAATTTCATGTTCGATTGGTTTCAAACAAACTTTACTCTTCTATTGGAAATTTAAGATTGTACCATCTACCAGAATCAATGTTCCGAAAGTCTCGATCTAGTTAAAGCAATTGTTAACTTATCAATGTCATAAAGATATGGTTCTATTCGAAAGTTTGCATTCTTTGCTTTTAACGATTAATTAACGCTAATATGCCTATTCTGGGTTTAAACAACGACAATTACACTTTGTTTATATCATGCAGTCGAATTTGAGCTATAGTTTTGGAATATAGTTTTGGAAAAACATAAACACAGTCAGGAGAGAAAGCTGAGCTTGATATAATCACGCAACCACAATGCTATACGACATACGGGTCTAGATGTTACTTCCGTAAATAAGAAACATATTAGCTACTCGCTCCACGTTAATGCTCTATGATATTTTGTAAATTGAATTGATTGTTTGGTTTTCAATATTTGTTGAGTCATATCACGGCGACCAGTTCATCCACTCATATGTTTCCTGGCTTTCGCATACCAGTACTTCTCACAACAGTATTTTCAAGCAACTGGCTGCTTTTCCACATAGACTGTTAGTCCATTGGTGGAGGACAAGTAACGCGTGTCGCATTGAAATGTGTCTAACGTCGGAAATAATGTTGACCGAGCTAGGGACCGAACTCACAAGCCCTTGAATGGTGGTGAGAACCGCGATTAGTTGATTGCATGGAATTTAATCCTACTTCCGGCGAACGGAACAACACTACATGTGTTTCCTGACTGTCTCAAATCAGTACTCCACACAATTTCATCAAAGTCAATCGACTAAATCTCCCCATAGTATGTTCTGAGCCCATTTATGAAAGACGAATACCTCATTTAGCAATGACTTATTTTTAATAATCGAAAGAAATATGTTGACCAAGTCTTGATTCGAACTCATGACCCCCACTCGACTCTGCCAATCAGTACCTACATAAATATCTCGCTGGCAAAATTGCGATGCAACAAGTGCCCATACGTATCTCGCTGGCAAGATTGCGATGTAACAAGTCCCCATACGTATCTCGCAAGCAAAATACCGATGAACAAGTACCCATACATATCTCTGGCAAAATTGCGATGCAACAAGCCCTTATACATATCTCTCTGGCAAGATTGCGATATAACAAGTCCCCATACATATCTCTCTGGCAAGATTGCGATGTAACAAGTGCCCTTACATATCTCTGGCAAGATTGCGATGCAACAAGTCCCCATACATATCTCTCTGGCAAGATTGCGATGCAACAAGACCCCATACATATCTCTGGCAAGATTGCGATGCAACAAGTTGCCATTTTGTCTGAGGCAAAATCTGGCGACTCCATGAAATATGAGCTTTTTAATATTTTGATTTATGAACTATGCTGATCTCAGGTGAGACAGCTCGTAAGGAGCTGACTCACCTGAATCTGTATTGTTTGCACAAACCTCAATATTGCCATTGGCGCTGAAAGAGTTAATACACATTACGCTGATGTATTGAAAACTACAGAGGTATATGGAACGCCGTAACTGCCTTAGTTGACGTTACAACTTGATTTTCAGTTGCAACATCATTACATATGACGCTTTCACCTTTATATGGGACCCTTGTATATATACATGCGACAACAAATCTAATACATGTGCCTGTTTTATAATTACATGAGACTGAATAATCATTTTGTGTGGTGAAATCAACATTGCGTGTGGCAATTTCACCTTTATATGGGACACATTAATCCATACATGTGACGAAATGTTCTATACGTTTGACGAAATGTTCTATACGTGTGACGAAATGTTCTTTACGTGTGACCAAATGTTCTTTACGTGTGACCAAATGTTCTATACGTTTGACCAAATGTTCTATACGTGTGACGAAATGTTCTATACTTGTGACGAAATATTCTTTACGTGTGACCAAATGTTCTATACGTGTGGCGATTCGATCTATATATGGGCGAGTTCAGATGGGCTTCGCTAGGATAGAGAAATGATGTCATGTCTAAATATAGATTCAGAAAATTATGCGCACTAATGCTTTCCATCTGAACGGTATTTCCTCGTCTTAGTAGTAAACCATTCGGAACTCTCGGGTAATTCCGTAATCCTTCATCATCCATTGATGAAGCATTCATCACCGAGATATTCCGAATAAGTAGTGAACATCGTTGGCCCCCATTTTGAAATCAAAATGACGTCTCTAAGGTTAAAAGTATCACCGTTCAAATGGATTCCGAGTGCACTTGGGCTGTTCTCGGATCCCATATGAACTCGCCCTATGTGAACACCTTTCCGTGAGTCCCTGGACTCTCCGAAATCGACCTAAGACCGAAATCGACCTAAGACGACCGAAATCGACCTCCGAAATCGACCCTGAGACCGAAATCGACCTCAAATTCACCTTAGTCGACATTTATTAATTATTTTTTCGATATATTATAAACAATTATGTAGTTATGATATACTTTAGTCAATAAAATATATAAAAAAAAAGTTTGTTCTCAACGAAATCGACTTTTCACTCTTCGAAATCGTCTCGTGACCGAAATCGACCTCAAATGCACCGAAATCGACATATATTATTTATTTGGTATATAATAAATAAGTATGTAGATATACTTTAGTCAATAAAATATATAAGAAAAATACTTTGTTTTTACCGCAATCGACTTTTCACTCTCCGAAATCGACCTGAGACCGAAATCGACCAGAGACCGAGATCGACCTGAGACCGAATTCGACATGAGACCGAAATCGACCTCAAATTTACCTAAATCGACAAATATTTTTTAATTCTTTGATATATTATAATCAATATATTTGTTATGATATACCTTAATCAATAGAATATATAGAAAAAAACTTTTCGGTCTTGGGGTCGTCGATTTAGGAGGTTGATTTCTGTCTCGGAGAATGAAAAGTCGATATCGTTGAGAACAAAGTATTTTTTTATGTATTGTTTTGACTAAAGTATATAATAACTACATAATTGTTTATAATACATCGAAACAATAAAAAAAAATGTCGATTAAGTTGAATTTGAGGTCGATTTCGGTCCCATGGTCGATTTCGGTGGTCGATTTCGGTCTTAGGTCGATTTCGGTTGGTCCAGTCTCTTTGAGTACTTTAACGAACAAGATGGCGGCAAATATAGCAACATTGTTAGAATCATTATGTGTACATGGTTTAATCGAGAAGTTTTATGAACAAAAGATTGAATTGGATACTATTCTATCGCTTACTGACACACAACTAATCAACATACGAGTTACGACTATTGGAGATCGTGTAAGAGTTAGGAACGGAGCTCGTGAGTTACTAACAAAAGTGGAACCACGAGGGGCAGATGAATTGAAGCACTGCATTGTCACATATAATGATCAAACCGGCACATGTATCAATGGTATCGTCGTATGTATTAATAAAAGTTTCACATGTCAAGATAAAACTACCACACGTAATAATGACTCCACCTCATGGAATGACGATTCTGTCACACATAATGATGAAACCGTTACATGTATTAGAAATGTCGTCACATGTATGAATAAATGTGTCACATATCAAGGTGAAACTACCACATGGAATGACGATTATGTCACATATAATGATAAAATCGTCACATATATAATAATTGTCGTCACATGTATAAATAAAAAAGCCACACATCAGGGTGAAACTATCCCACGTAAAGATTACTCCCACACAAAATGACTTTTCTGTCACCTGTAATGATAGTACCGACACATGTATTAAGAATGCGATCACACGTATAGAACATTTGGTCACACGTAAAGAACGTTTGGTCACACGTATAGAACGTTTGGTCACACGTATAGAACATGTGGTCACACGTATATAACATTTGGTCACACGTACAGAACATTTGGTTACACGTAAAGATCATTTGGTCACACGTATAGAACATTTCGTCACACGTAAAGAACATTTGATCACACGTATAGAACATTTGGTCACACGTATAGAACATTTGGTCACACGTATAGAACATTTGGTCACACGTATAGAACATTTGGTCACACGTATAGAACGTTTGGTCACACGTATAGAACATTTGGTCACACGTAAAGAACATGTGGTCACACGTATAGAACATTTCGTCACACGTATATGACATTTCGTCACACGTATAGAACATTTGGTCACACGTAAAGAACATTTGGTCACACGTATAGAACATTTGGTCACACGTATAGAACATTTGGTCATACGTAATGACAAGAGCATTACATAGAGCGTATACTGATAAAACCGTCACATGTATTAGAAATGTTGCCACACGCAATGGTGACTCCACCACACAAAATGATTATTCAGTCTTATGTAATTATAAAACAGGCACATGTATTAGAAATGTTTTCACATGGATGGATTAATGTGTCCCATATAAAGGTGAAATTTCCACACGCAATGTTGATTTCACCACACAAAATGATAATTCAGTCTCATGTAATTATAAAACAGGCACATGTATTAGATTTGTCGTCGCATGTATATATAAAAGGGTCACATATTAAGGTGAAAGCGTCATATGTAATGATGTTGCAACTGAACATCAAGTTGTAACATCAAATAAGGCAGTTAAGGCGTTCCATAGAGGTAGGTATTTAGTATAGAAACAGGTATTTACTTCAGATACCGGTCTTTACTATAAAAAGAACTGCTTCACATATGCACATTACAGGTATTTACTATAAAAGGAACTGTTCCACATATGCGCATGAACAATGATGTATTGAAATCTACAGAGACAGGTATTTACTATAAAATAAACTGTTTCACATATGTACAATTACGCTGATGTATTGAAAACTACAGAGACATGTATTTACTATAAAATAAACTGTTTCCCATATGTACATGTACAATGATGAATTGAAAACTACAGAGACAGGTATTTACTATAAAAGGAACTGTTCCACATAGGCGCATGAACAATGATGTATTGAAAACTACAGAGACAGGTATTTACTACAGAGACAGGTATTTACTATAAAAAGAACTGTTTCACACATATACAATGATGTATTGAAAACTACAGAGACAGGTATTTACTATAAAATAAACTGTTAACATATGTACATGTACAATGATGTATTAAAAACTACAGAGACAGGTATTTACTATAAAAGGAACTGTTCCACATAGGCGCATGAGCAATGATGTATTGAAAACTACAGAGACAGGTATTTACTACAGAGACAGGTATTTACTATAAAACGAACTGTTTCACACATGTACAATGATGTTTTGAAAACTACAGAGACAGGTATTTACTACAGAGACAGGTATTTACTACAGAGATAGGTATTTACTACAGAGACAGGTATTTACTATAAAAAGAACTGTTTCACACATGTACAATGATGCATTGAAAACTACAGAGACAGGTATTTACTATAAAATAAACTGATTCCCATATATATACAATTCCGCCGTCTGTCTTAGAAACATCAAACTAAATCTATTTCTGAAATAAACATTTTGTCATATTTTGACATTTCAAATTGCATCGCGCTAACGTAAACGTTCTCTATTGATTGGTGAGTGTTTAACGCCGCTTTCAACAATATTTCAGTTATATCAAGGCGTGTCCTGGATACGTTACCAATTCTACTGGTTATAGATCCTGACACCAGCAGGTCAATCGTTATGCTAACCCCGCAACTCTGAGCCCAAAAGTAGGGCAGCCTTTACTAACAGTGTTAAAGTCTTAGGTACGATGTACTGTGGATATATTCTACAACATTCTCGTCTCTCAATTCGCTTTAATTCGTCGCTTCAAGTTGTAAACATATGAATTGTCTTGTTCTACTGCTGGGTAAACCAGTCTATATTTAGCCAAATCCCGGTCGCGATGCGGGCTATACAGGGGTTGTGACTTCGAAGACCAGTCTGTATTGTTTTGCTGGAGTAGGATTTGAGACCGGGTACATGTACCTACGGGTTCGAGCAATTCTTTATGGGAACTTAAAAACAACCCGATTTCGCAATCGGTGTCAATTGGTGGTATATTCTCGAAACCCCAAAGTGGTTGACCAGTCGGCATTTTATCTAATAGTTGGGCGAACAGGATTCGACCCCTGTTTGCGGGCGGCGAATTTTAACATCACCCCGTATTGGCACCGGCTTCATTGTATAAACTCGACATTTTTTTAGGACACATTTATACTGGCGAGTATAGACCAGTCTGCATTGTGACGTAAGTGGAAGAGTGACCGACTAGAGACGCTGATCAACATGCGCATCCATAGCGTTACACATGGTTCTACACAATCAATCAATTAATCATTGAAGGTTTCGCGGTATTATGAAGTAATGCGCTACAAATTTAAGAAAAGTCATTGCTAAAGATTTAACTTATCTCTGATCCACCGTTACAATGCTGTTCTAAAGGTTAGATTACGCGAATGCGATATTTTATCTGGATGTACACTGCTCGCAAATGTTCTAAGAAAAGTGCGTTTACATAAAAAATGACTCGGGTAGTGTTCAGCCGAATTAATCATAATATGTACCATTATAGTTCAATAAGCATGATCAAACAAAGACAATAACGTTTTATTTCACTGTCAGAAATACGACATTATAGTCTATGAATGTTTAGGAAATCATTATTTGTGTTAAGATTACAATTCGTTGACTACACAGCAGAGGACATATAAGAGACACACACATTCGGTCAAATCATGGTTCCCTTTACAGCCTCATTTCTTCTTTATTTTCTCCTCTTTTTCTGACTTCTGCATATCCTTTCATTCACATATTCTCTTTCTTTAGAGTGTATTTAAAAACAGTAGCATTTATATCTCTCAAGTATACATATGCCAAGTAGGCCACCATCTTCAGTTTGTATTCAAGTTTATACATGTATTTATCATTTATTGTGAGATGCTTTTTTGTATAAATTGCTGGAAATAATTTTATTTTTTAAAAGAAGAATTAACTGTTGAAAAATATCGATGGTCAATGATCTATTTATTGTATCCTCGCTGTTTTTACTTTATCCAGATGCCTTTAATTGCTACAATTGGGTAAAAACGCTCAGTACCTAGTCAATAATATATAATAAAATGGATGTTAGAATAAAGTTACACCGATGAATACATGGATCAATGACAAGATCTAAAGTTTTATCTCACAAATAAATGTGAGCCAATTAGAACCACAACTATTATCATTCATGCCGGAGCTAGAGATTACTAGTTGAGCGCAATCTTCTATGCCGCCAGCATTATTTGGTTCACCTTCATTCCATTTCGAATGAATACCAATCTTTTGTCCAGTGGATGCCCATCGCCACACACCTTCTTCACCATGGTCCCTGGCACCAATCCACCAGCTCATATGCGAACTTCCAACCCAATTATATCCTTCGATCAAAAGGGTGAGGGCAACTGAAGAATATGGTTCCACAAGAGATCCGCCATGGTCTTCACAGTAACTTTGAGCAGAGTACCATGATTTTTGTTTGTTTACATATAGAATACAGGAGTCTAATTGACGTATCCAATCTTCTTTACAATGCATTTTTGCTTTCATTGAATCTATATCCGCTGACTGTTTCTCAATCAATTGGTGCAGAGAATCGTATTTCTGTTGACTTTGTTGTCCCACGAATTCTATTTTATTCATCAACTGTTCAAAGTCAACTTGATGCTTATCTTTCAAATGATCCACTAAATCAAGGGATTGGGTCTTATGGTCATCAATTGTAACTCGAATAACATCCAGTGCCAGTTCCGTATTATTCAGTAACTGTGTTTCAACCAATTGTTGCACAGAATCGCATTTCTGTTGACTTTGTTGTCGCACGAATTCTATCTTATTTATCAACTGTTCAAGGTCAAATTGATGGTTATCTTTCATCTGATCTACTAATTCACGTGTTTCGTTCTCATGGTCATCAACTGATACTCGAATAACGCCCAGTGCTTCAGTAAGATACATCCTCTGTCTCCGCAGCTGTTTCTTTTCCGCTGAGAATGCTGTTATCATAGCCTTTGTCTTTGTTGTAACTTCATTCACCAATCGCTGGATTCCATCTCCAGATGTTTGATTAAGTCCTGGTTGTTGCTTTGACTTGCAACATGCATGATCAGTCTTGTCGTTTTGAATGTTTTGTAGTTTATCCTCTATGTCCGCTATTTCATTTTTAAGAAGTCTGTCAAGACGATATTCCAGGTAGTCAACTTTTGATTCAATGTCAACTTCGGCCAAATGAATTACGCGCACGTTGTAAAATCCAATTACTGCAAACACCAAAACAGCATGAGACATTTTGAAATCCGCCATTTTTCTTATATCAGACTGATACGTGTCTGCATAACACGCACACCAATGAGTAAATACTGAATATGGTATAGCAAACATTATATTTGATATTTCTCAAGTGCCCATATGAACCTCAAGTGTATGAGGCACCTTAGGGGAACCTTAACCTCATAACATTTAAAACGCACGTAACAAGATCATTACTGTATGTCTATTAGTGACGGAAGATTTCTAGAACGTTCGATAAAAATGTGTGGTATTTTGATCATACTCAATTGATGCACAAACGGATATCTCATGTTGATGATTACATGTAAGGTTTGATTTCCCGGATCTTGGCTCGCATATACTAGTACGCAGTTTAATTAGATATATCAACTATCAGCAAAACGTCTATGAAACTGATGTCATTACGTATGTAGATATGAATGAGTATAATTCGACAAAGTTGACCTTACCATGACCTCTGAGTAGAGATATTAGTCGCAAATGACAATTTGGGGTCTGTTTGACTCCCGTAACGGGATCATATAAAGGTATATTGGGGTCTAAATGACGCTCCTAAACGGGATCATATAAATATAAATTGGGGTCAGATTGACTCTCCGTAACGGGATCATATAAAGGTAAATTGGGGTCTGGTTGACTCTCCATAACGGGATCAAATAAAGGTATATTGGGGTCTGGTTGACTCTCCATAACGGGATCATATAAAGGTATATTGGGGTCTAAATGACGCTCCTAAACGGGATCATATAAATATAAATTGGGGTCAGATTGACTCTCCGTCACGGGATCATATAAAGGTAAATTGGGGTCTGGTTGATTCTCCGTTACGGGATCATATAAAGATAGATTGGGGTCTGATTGACTCTCTGTAACAGGATCATATAAAGGTACACACATATATTAGGGTCTGATTGACGCTCCTAAACGGGATCATATAAAGGTAAATTGGGGTCTGGTTAATTCTCCGAAACGGGATTATATAAAGGTAAATTGGGGTCTGGTTGATTCTCCTAAACGGGATCATATAAAGGTATATTGGGGTCTGATTGATTCTCCGAAACGGGATCATATAAAGGTATATTGGGGTCTGATTGACTCTCTGTAACGGGATCTATAAAGGTAAAATGGTGTCTGATTTTCTCTTCGCAACAGGATCATATCAAGTAAATTAGGTTATGATTGTTTATCCGTAACGGAATCATATAAGGGTAATTATGAATCTGATTGATTCTACGCAGCGCGATCATAAAAAGAATAAATTGGGTTCTGGTTGACTCACTGTAACGCGGTCACATAAAGGTAAATATGGGTATGATTGACTCTCCGTAACGCGATCATATCAAGTGAATTGGGTTATAATTGACTCTCCATAACGCGATCATATCAAGTGAATTGGGTTATGATTGACTCTCCGTAACGCGATCATATCAAGTGAATTGGGTTATGATTGATTCTCCGTATCGCGATCATATCAAGCGAATTGGGGTCTGACTGACTCTCCGTAACGCGATCATATCAAATGAATTGGGTTATGATTGACTCGCTGTAACGCAATCATATAAAGGTAAATTGGGGTCTGATTGACTCTCCGTAACGGGATCATATAAAGGGTAAATTGGAGTCTGATTGCCTCTCCGTAAAGGGGGCATATAAAGGTAAATTGGGGTCTGATTGACTCTGCATAACGGAATCATATGAAGGGTAGATGGGGTTCTGGTTGACTCTCCGTAACGGGATCATATAAAGGTAAATTGGGGTCTGATTGTCTCTCCGTGACGGGATCATATAAAGGTAAATTGGGGTCTGATTGTCTCTCCGTGACGGGATCATATAAATGTAAATTGGTGTCTGATTGACTCTCCGTAAAGGGGTCATATACATGTAAATTGGTGTCTGACTTTCTCTTCGCAACATGATCATATCAAGTGCTCGTAATACACATATAAGGGTAAATTGGGGTCACGGCGTGTCCTGGGTAAGTTACCAGTAAAGCTTGTCCGTTTATCCTGACATCAGCCAATCAGTCGTAATATTAACCCCGCAACCTTGCTCGCCAAATAGAGCCGCCATTATGACCATTTTAAAAGTCTTTGGTATGACCCGGCCGATGATCGAACCCACGACGTCTTACATCCGATGCGGACACTCTACCACTACACCATCGATGCGGTACTAGAATAATGTTAGACCTACCAAATGATAGCTTTGCTGTTTTACGCCGCTTTCAACATTGTTTCAGTTATATCACGGCGTGTCCTGGGTAAGTTACTAGTAAAACTGGTCCGTTTATCCTGACATCCGCCATTCTGTCGTTATATTAACCCCGCAAGCCTGACACCAGCCATTCTGTCGTAATATTAACCCCGCAAGTCTGAGCGCCAACTAGGGCAGACGTTGTTACCATTTTTAAAATCTTAAAGACTTTGTCATGACCCGGCCGATGATCGAACTGGCCACGATGTCCCGAACCCTATGCGGACACTCTACCACTACACCATCAAGGCGGTACTAGAATAATGTTAAACTTGCCCAATGTCAAGGATTGAAGAACAATTCAAACAGACAAGGGTTAACATGCTGCTATGAGCCCGTGCGCGCGAAAAGGTACACGTTGGCTTTTGTGAACGGTGTTGATCCAGATGACATTGTGTATCCACACAGTTTGATCAAGATCGTCACTGTTCTTATTTTATTTATTTTCGCGTGTTAGAAGCTTCTGTCAGCTCGTTGAGATTCTGAAGAGACCGAGCACACGTTTAGACCAATCTAAACCTACACTGACAAGAATTGTAATATTGTACCTTTTCGTACGGTTGGACTCAAACGGGAATGTTATACATCTGCGACGTAGAAAACGTGATGGGAACATTGTGGCAAAAGAGGCAAGGACTCACCAGGAGCAGTTAGTCATTTTGCCAACATATTTAATTATTGTTTAATTTATGAAAAAATAAACCATACTTTTGACTTATTGTTTTCATAGTCGTCTGGTGCAGAACTTTTGAATGTAGGAAAGGGTTTAAATGAGTCAAACCGGAAGAAGGTCAATAAGACCTTAACCCGCCAGACGCTTTGCACACGGGCAAGGTTTAACATGCAATAATGAGTGCGCGCGCGAAAAGGTACACGTTGGCCTTTGTGAACGGTGTTGATCCAGATCACATTGTGTATCCAGACAGACTGGTCATAACCTTAACTGCTCATATTTCATTTATGTCCGCGTGTTAGAAGATTATGTCAGCTCGTTGAGATTTTGATGAGACCGAGCAAACGTACAGACCAATCTAAACATACAATGATAAGTAATGACATAAGGTACCTTTTCGCACGGATAGACTCGAATGTCGTCTGCTGCTATTGCGTCAAAATGCGTCTGCAGGTGAGAAAGGGTTAACTGGCATGGGGCTAGTATTACGAATTTCAACCTTCGAGGGTTTTGATTGATTGATTGATTGATTGATCGATTGATTAATTTATTTGACTGATTGATTGATTGAGTGATTTGTTGAGTGATTTATTGATTGATTGATTGAATGATTGATTGGTTGATTAGTTGATTGATTGATTGATTGATTGATTGATTGATTGATTTGTTGATTGATTGATTGATTGATTGGGTTATTAGTTGATTTATTGGTTGATTGATTGATTGATTGATTGATTGCGTGAGTGATTTGTTGATTGATTGATTGAATGATTGATTGATTGATTTGTTGACTGATTTGTTAAGATTGAGCGTCATTTTAACGGTAATTCATGTATATCATGGCGGCTAGTTCACCAAATGTATTTCGTCCTGACTCTACATAAGAGTCATTGCATGAGAAAAAAGTACAAGTTGTCATTTCTGAACAGTGTAGATTCAGATCATCTTGCCAACCTGCACAGTCTAATCAAAATCTACACACGTGGCGGAATTGTATAAGAAACGTGTAAGTTATATGTGAACAGCGTAGATCTGGATCAGATTTTGCGGACGCACAGACTGATGATCTCGGTCTGTTATGTTCATAAAAGCCATATTGTACTCTTTCCGATGGACAGACTCGTCATGATCGATAAGATCGTTCTGTCCTACTCCGGCGGCTGATCTGTAACTTCACTTGTGAAAAACTTGTAAAATAGGTATAACCCTTCCCGACCTGCAGACGCATTTTGACGCAATCATGATGAGCCATTTCTCCTTTGTACACAATGTTTCCATCATTATTTAACAATTAAGCTATCTTTTATGGAGATTTATCAGGTTTTTGTCGCTTTGTTTTCAAAGTCGTCTGCTGCAAATGTGTCGTATGTGGGAACGGTTCAAGCTTGATGCGGTCATGAGTCATCATTTTCGAATGTTTGCAAATAGAGCCGTCCCACGAGAAAACCAACGTTGTGAATTTTCGGTTTGAGGAATCGTTATTCTATAACCCTATCTCCCTGAGGCGGAATGTGTCGGCCCGGATAAGCCTGCGCGGACTGTGCAGACTTATCTGGATCGATACATTGCGCAGAGTTCATGTTTTTTTGTTTTTTTCGTGGAACGGCTCATATGTCTTGGAATCCAACTGTAAATCAAGCCATACAAGAATGTCCATCTGACGCATCAAATCACTGAAATTACTGCGGCGTCGTCCAATCACGGCATGTAATATGTTTGAAGTTAATTACTACGTTTTTGTTCTTCAGTTATATCACGGCGTGTCCAAGGTAAATTACCAGTGCATGTACTACAGGTCTATTTATCTAGACATTATCGAGTCAGTCGTAATGCTAACATCACAATCCTGAGGGCAACGAAGGGATGGTCATTACTGTCATTACTGCCATTACTGTCATTATGTAAGTCTTTTGTATAAGCCGTCCAGGAGAACAAACAAGCGACCTGCCACAACAAAGAATACTCTACCACTACACTCCAGAGACGGTCTGATATTACCTGCTATGAATCATTGAATGTTATACAAGTCACAAAAATAAATTTCGTATGGGTAATGGTTATCCCTTTCCCACATACATGCGCTTTCTGACGCTTCTGCGGTAGACAACTTTTCAAAACATTATGGCAAAAGGAGAAACTGATCATAATGACCAATTTCTCCATTTGCCACAATGTTTTCAACTCAATGATTTCATTTTAATAGTAGCTATTTTTAGACATTTTAACAATATGTTTTCAAAGTCGTCTGCTTCAAATTGTGTGTATGAGGTTATGACTTATAGTACGTTACGGAACAATTATATCATCTTACACAGTGCTTCCCCTCTGATATTTACATTTCTGTTAGTTTGATTGATTTGGGTTCAACGCAATTCTCAACAATTTTTCAGTCATATCACAGCGGCCAGCTCACCTACTAAATATGTTTCTTGGCTTTCTCACACCAGTACTTCATACAACATTATTTCCAAGCAACTGGCTGCTTTTCCACATAGATTGAGAGCCCATTGGTGTAAGACGAATGACGCTTGTCACAACGACGTTTGTCAAACGTCGGAATAAATGTTGGCCGAGCTGGGGTTCGAACTCACAACCCCTGGATTGACAGCCCGCGTCGCTACCGACTGAGCGTGTTTTCTTTTAAAATCGAATCATTACGTATAAGACGACGTGATAGGCGTGTCGATTCAGTGTATTCAAGAACCATCACGTTGTCTTATACGAAATGCAACGCTTTGTCAAGTGTACCAGATTCTTCAATTGCCTGATAAAGTAAGGCGAAAACAAACGTCGATCTGGATCTACAATATTTGCAAATGTGCAAATGTTTAATTTTCTTCATCGGAGCTAATATATAAGTATCCGCGACAAGCGAGATGGGGGTCTTGGTGAGAGCTCTGTGCCCTACAATCCCACACACACATTTGACCATTTGACTTTGTTAAAACAATTGTGTTGTATGCACTGTGATACGTTAGATTGATTTATTGGAGCTTAATAAACGCCGTTTTCAACATTATGTTTTCAATCATATCATGGCGGCCAGTTCACTTACACATGTTTTTCCTAGCTTTCTCACACCAGTACTCCACAAAACATACGTTTTAAACAACTGTTTGCGTTTTCCTTTCCACATAGACTGTTAGCCCATACGTGAAAGACGCATAAAGCTTGTCAAAGTGACTTTTGACAAAGTCGGACAGAATGTTGGCCGAGCTTGGATTAGAACTCACAGACCGCGTCGCTACCGACTGAGCTACCGGCGCTCGGCGTGATGCGTTAGGAATATGTGCCCTTTTCCGTAAGAAAATATACAAGTTTACAAGTTTACAAGTTTATTGAGAAATACAGTGAGCAACATGCCCATGAGTATACAGTATTAAGCAAAGAACATATACACATAAACATAGGCAATACAAACATTACAAGTATTAGCATAACAGCCAGCGTATGAACACACTGTAATTTTATGCAAAACAAAAACTTGTCATTTATTGAAAAATGAAGCATTGTACAAAATACAGTAAAAGCATTGAATGCATATGAAATTGGTATTGTTAAAGCGTTTTAAAGCCTGAAGGGGTCAAAATGCCATTATTTCAAAATACAAAAGTTCGCATCAATTTGTAAACACGTGAATTGCCATGTTCTGCTGTTGGATAGATCAGTAAATATTCAGCCGAGCCCCGATTATGAAGCGTCTATCCAGGGGTTGTGAGTTCGAAGATCAGTCTGTATTTTGCTGAAGTAGGATTTGAGACCGGGTACCTACGGTTCGAGCACTTTTTTATGGGAACTTAAAAAACATACCCGATTTCGCAATCGGTGTCAATTGGTCATATATACTCGAAACCCCAAAGAGGTTGACCAGTCGGCATTTTATCTAATATTCGGGCGTTCAGGATTCGACCCCTGTTTGCGGGCGGCGAATTTCAACATCTCCCCGTATCGCCACCGGCTTCATTTTGTTGTATACACTCGACATTGTAATGAGAACACATTTATACTGGCCAGTCTGCATTGTGACGTAAGTGGAAGAGTGACCGACTAGAGACGCTGATCAACATGCGCATTCATAGCGTTACACATGGTTCTACACAATTAATCAATCAATTAGTGTCGCGAAACATACGGTATTATGAAGTAATGCGCTACACATTCAAGTAAAGTCGACCTCTCAAGGTATTTCATTGCTAAAGATTTGACTTATCTCTGATCCACCGTTATAATGTTGGTTTGAAGGTCAGATTACGAATGCGAACTTTTATCTGGTTGTACACTGCTCGCAATTGTTCTAAGGAAAAGTACGTTTACCTAAAAAATGACTCGTGTAGATTTCAATCAATCATGCTATGTATAATAACAGTTCAATACGCATTATCTAACAAAAACAATAAAGTTTTATTTCACTATCAGAAATACGACATTATAGTCTATGAATGTTTAGGATATCATTATTTGTATTTAGATTACAATTCGTTGACTATAGAGCAGACACACACAATCGGTCAAATCATGGTTCCCTTTACGGCTTCATTTCAACTTTATTTTCTCCTCTTTTTCTGACTTCTGTATATTATTTTGTGCATATTCTCTTTCTTTAGAGTATGTTTAAAAACATTAGCATTGGTATCAAGTTTACATAATACTTCACATATACCAAGTATGACAGCTTCAGTTAATAATTAAGTTTATAAATATCTTAGAGACTTAAGCAGTACTCGCACAGTTTGTGTAGAAAAGGCAGATCCCGCTTATCCTAGTATTCGAACTCGGGACCTTTTGTCACAGATCTACGCTCTACCACTCGCAAATAAAAGGTCGCGTTTTCATACAATTAATATCGTTAACCTTCCTAAATTGAAGATTTAGTGTAGCGCAATTTTCAAAGCCGAGATCATTATCTGGTTGCTTTCCCCACCATTTCAGTACAGTACCAATCTTTCGTCCTGTTGATTCCCATCGCCACACGCCTTCTTCAACACGGTCACTGGCACCAATCCACCATCCATGAGCAGATCTTCCTGTCGAGTTCGATGTCAAAAGGTTGACTGCATCTAAAGCATATGGTTCCACAAGAAATCCGCCATGTTCTTTACAGTAATCTTGAGCATGGAACCATGTCTTTAGTTCAGACTCAACATATAACACACAGGAGTCTAATTGACGTATCCATCCTTCTTTACAATGCATTGCTGCTTTCATTGAATTCGTTATTCTGGTTATTCCCTCAATATTTGATTTCATTGAATCTATATCCGCTGAAAGTTTCTCAACCAATTGTTGCACATAATCGCATTTCTGTTGACTTTGTTGTTGCCCGAATTCTATTTTATTCACTAACTGTTCAAAGTCAACTTGATGCTTATCTTTCAAATGATCCACTAAATCAAGGGATTGGGTCTTCTGGTCATCAACTGATACTCGAATAACGTCCAGTGCTTCAGTAAGATACGTCCTCTGTCTCCGCAGTTGTTTCTTTTCCATTGAGAATGCTGTTATCATAGCCTTTGTCTTTGCTGTAACTTCATTCACCAACCGCTGGATTCCATCTTCGGATGTTTGATTAAGGCCTGGTTGTTGCTCTGTCTTGCAACATGCATGATCAGTCTTGTCGTTTTGAATGTTTCGTAGTTTATCCTCTATGTCCGCTATTTCATTTTTAAGAAGTCTGTCAAGACGATATTCCAGATAGTCCACTTTTGATTCAATGTCAGCTTCGGCCAAATGAATTACGCGCACGTTGTAAAGTCCAATTACTGCAAACACCAAAACAGCATGAGACATTTTGAAATCCGCCATTTTTCTTATATCATAGTGATACGTGTCTGCATAAAACGCACAGCAATGAGTAAATACTGAATATGGTATTGCAAGACATTATATTTGATATTTCTAAAGTGCCCATATGAACCTTAAGTGTATTATGCACATTAGGGGATCCTTAACTTCATAACATTTAAAACGCACGTAGCAAGATCATTTATGTCTATTAGTAACAGGAAGATTTCTAGAACGTTCGATACAAATGTCTGGTATTTTGATCATACTCAATGGATGCACAAACGGATCTCTCATGTTGATGATTACATGTAAGGTTTGATTTCCCGGATCTTGGCTCGCATATACTAGTACGCAGTTTAATTAGATCCATCAACTATCGGCAAAACGTCTATGAAGCTGCTGTCATTTCGTATGTAGATAGGAATGAGTATAATTCGACAAAATTGACCTTATCATGACCTCTGAGTAGAGATATTAATCGCAAATGACAATTTGGGGTCTGATTGACTCTCCGTAACGGGATCATATAAATATAAATTAGGGTCTGATTGACTCTCCTAAACGGGATCATATAAAGGTATATTGGGGTCAGATTGGCACTCTGTAACGTTATCATATAAATATAAATTGGGCTCTGATTGACTCTCCTAAACGGGATCATATAAATATAAATTGTGGTCTGATGGACTCTCCGTAACGGGATCTATAAAGGTAAATTGGTGTCTGATTTTCTCTTCGCAACAGGATCATAGCAAGTGAATTGGGTTATGAGTGTTTATCCGTAACGGAATCATATAAAGGTAATTATGAGTCTGATTGACTCTACGCAGCGCGATCATATAAAGGATGAATTGGGTTCTGGTTGACTCGCTGTAACGCAATCACATAAAGGTAAATATGGGTATGATTGACTCACAGTAACGCGATCATATAAAGGATGAATTGGGTTCTGGTTGACTCGCTGTAACGCAATCACATAAAGGTAAATATGGGTCTGATTGACTCTCCGTAACGCGATCATATAAAGGATGAATTGGGATCTGGTTGACTCACTGTAACGCAATCACATAAAGGTAAATATGGGTCTGATTGACTCACCGTAACGCGATCATATAAAAGATGAATTGGGTTCTGGTTGACTCGCTGTACCGCGATCACATAAAGGTAAATATGGGTATGATTGACTCTCCGTAACGCGATCATATAAAGAATGAATTGGGTTCTGGTTGACTCGCTGTAACGCAATCACATAAAGGTAAATATGGGTCTGATTGACTCACCGTAACGCGATGATATAAAGGATGAATTTGGTTCTGGTTGACTCGCTGTAACGCAATCACATAAAGGTAAATATGGGTCTGATTGACTCTCCGTAACGCGATCATATAAAGAATGAATTGGGTTCTGGTTGACTCGCTGTAACGCAATCACATAAAGGTAAATATGGGTCTGATTGACTCACCGTAACGCGATGATATAAAGGATGAATTTGGTTCTGGTTGACTCGCTGTAACGCAATCACATAAAGGTAAATATGGGTCTGATTGACTCTCCGTTACGCGATCATATAAAGGATGAATTGGGTTCTGATTGACTCGCTGTAACGCAATCACATAAAGGTAAATAATGGTCTGATTGACTCTCCGTATCGAAATCATATAAGGGTAATTATGAGTCTGGTTGACTCTACGTAACGCGATCACATAAAGGTAAATATGGGTCTGATTGACTCTCCGTAACGGTATCATATAAAGTGTAAATTTGTCTTAAACTAATAGATATAAAGTTACATTTTTTTGTCAAAAATACATCTCGAACAAAATGGCATGTAGATGGCGAAGGCTCTGCTGAGACTTGGGTACCATTTCAACAGTTTACAGTGACAACTCCGACCGACTACACGTAATTTAGCCCGAGACGTATCTTCTTACAAAAACATATATAAATGTAGTCTAACTAGTATAACAGCTATGCACATTTAACATGTTTCCACCTGCAGTCGCATTTAGACTCGTCTGAAGCGATACCTATTTGATAAACAGACGTAAGTGCATCAGCTGACAAAACAATACGAGGTGTCGACTCACTACTTAACCGCCAATGCAGTATTAACACTTGCCCACATACGTATGCTTCAGCAACAGACGACATTTGACAACAAAGTGGCACAAGAAGAAATTGTGCATGAAGAGCAATATCTCCTTTTACAAGAATGTCTTCAACTTGATTAAATAAGTGTTTGATTTATAAAAAAGTCTTCATATGTTTGACATCATGTTTTCAAAATCGTCTAGTGCATATTTGTTGTAGGTGGGAAAAGGGTTAAATGATGTCAAACCGGAGGAAGGTCAATAAGACCCCAAATCGCCAGACGCTTTTCACATTTAGCAGTAATATAATTATTGTGCTGCTGTTTTACGCCGCTTTCCACATTGTTTCAGTCATATCACGGCGTGTTCTGGGTAAGTTATCAGTAAAACTGGTCCGTTTATCCTAACACCATCCATTCAGTTGTATCACGGCGTTTCCTGGGTAAGTTATCAGTAACACTGGTCCGTTTATCCTGACACCATCCATTCAGTTGTATCACGGCGTTTCCTGGGTAAGTTATCAGTAACACTGGTCCGTTTATCCTAACACCATCCATTCAGTTGTATCACGGCGTTTCCTGGGTAAGTTATCAGTAAAACTGGTTCGTTTATCCTGACACCATCCATTCAGTTGTATCACGGCGTTTCCTGGGTAAGTTATCAGTAAAACTGGTCCGTTTATCCTGACACTAGCCAGTCAGTCGTAATATTAACCCTGCAACCCTGAGCGCCAAGTAGGGCAGCCATTGTTACCATTTTTAAAGTATTTGGTATGACCCGGCCGATGAACGAACCCACGACATCCAGAATCCTATGCGGACGCTCTACCACTACACCGTCAAGGCAATACTAGAATAATGTTAAACTTGCCAAATGTCAAGGATTAAAGAACAATCCAAACGGACAAGGGTACTAGAATAATGTTAGACTTGACCAATGTCAAGGATTAAAGAACAATCCAAACAGTCAAGGTTTAACATGCTGTTATGAGCCCGTGCGCGCGAAAAGGTACACGTTGGTTTTTGTGATCGGTGTTGATCCAGATCACATTGTGTATCCACACAGTCTGATCAAGATCGTCACTGTTCATACTTTATTTATTTTCGTGGTTTAGAAGCTTCTGTCAGCTCGTTAAGATTCTGATGAGACCGAGCAAACGTACAGACCAATCTACACCTACAATGATAAATAAAATTCACTTTAAAAGACGCAAATACATTGAAAATAAAGTATAAACTCTATATTCTTCATTCAACTGATTGTAAATGAAAAGACTATTAGGTAAATTTTACTTTGAATCCATCGCACTATATTGATTAACGTATGTATTAAAAAGTTCATGTAGAATCAAATGTTATAGGGCATATTCCATTTGGGTCAGAGGCAATCGCATAAGAAGGAGATTATTACATAATAATCACCTTCCAACTAGCGGTGCGCGTATGAATATAGATTTCAATGTTTACCACAGAAAGATGTGTATTTGGAAAATCAAAATCAATTTTAATTTTCAAAGCCACAAAAGCATGAATTATTTGACCATTTAATTGTCCAAACCAGTTTCTACATCAAACTGATTGTACATGAAAACACTATAAAAGGATAATTTCTCTTATAGAGCTGGAAACAAAGTGGCAAAAGGAGCAATTTTTCCGTTTGCCACAATGTCTTCCAAAGTCGTCTGCTGTAGAGGCGTCAGAAAGCGTCTGTATGTGGGAAAGGGTCAACTTGTACTCATGCCGTTAGTGAGGAAAAGTCGGAATGCAGAACCCGCTCGTCACGAGACCTTTAGCCGACGTAGCATATTGTTTGTTAACCCTTTCCCACATACAAACAAATCTGCAGCAGATGACTTTGAAAACATAGTGACACAAATCTGAAAAATCTCAATAGAATAGCTTAATTGTTAACTAAAATTGAAAACATTGTGGCCAAAGGACAAACTTGCACATAATGAGCAATTTCACCTTTGGCAACAATGTTTTTAAAAGTCGTCTGCTGCTATTGCGTCAAAATGCGTCTGCAGGTGGCAAAGGGTTATATGGCATGGGGCTAGTATGACGAATTTCAACCTTCGAGGGTCTGGATTGATTGATTGATGGATTGAGTGATTGATTGGTTGATTGATTGATTGATTGATTGATCGATTTGTTGATTTATTGATTGATTGATTGATTTGTTGGTATTGAGCGTCATTTTAACAGTAATTCATGTATATCAAGGCTGCTAGTTCACCAAATGTATTTCGTCCTGATTGTACATGGGAGTCATTGCATGAGAAAAAAGTACAAGTTGGCATTTCTGAACAGTCTAGATTCAGATCATCTTCCCAACCTGCACAGTCTAATCAAAATCTACACACGTTGACGGAATCGTATAATAAACTTGTGTAAGTTATATGTGAAGAGTGTATATCTGGATACTGTGTGAACGCACAGACCGATCTAAATCGGTTCTGTTCATGAAAGCCATATTGTACTTTTTCACATGGACAGGCTCGTGTCGTGATCGATCAGATTGTTCTGTCCTACTTCGGCGGCTGATCTGTAACTTCACTTGTGGACAACTTGTAAATAGGTTTAACCCTTTCGCGACATGCAGACGGGTTTTGACGCAATATCAGCAGACGACTTTTGAAAACATTGTGGCCGAAGATGAATCGCTCATGATGGCCAATTTCTCCTTTGGCCACACTTTATTCACCTTTATTTAACAATTAAGCTATCATTTATGGAGATTTTTCAGGTTTTTGTCACTTCGTTTTCAAAGTCGTCTGCTGCATATATAAGTAGCCGCGACAAGCGAGATGGGGCCTTGGTGAGAGCTCTACGCCGTACAATCACATACACAGTTGACAGTTTGACTTTGTGAAAACAATTGTGTTGTATGCACTGTGATACGTTAGGTTGATTTATTGGAGCTTAACGTCGTTTTCAACATAATAGTTCAATCATATCATGGCGGCCAGTTTACTAACACGTGTTTTTCCTAGCTGATCTGTAACTTCACTTGTGGACAACTTGAAAATAGGTATAACCCTTTACCGACCTGAAGTGGCATTTTGACGCATTTTGACGCATTTTGACGCATTTTGCCGCAATAGCAGCAGACGACTTTTAAAAAAATGTGGCCAAAGGGGGAAATTGCTCATGATTAGCAATTACTCCTTTGGCCAAAAAATGTTTTTACTTTTATTTAACAATTAAGCTATTCTTTATGGAGATTTCAGGTTTTTGTCACATTGTTTTCAAAGTCGTCGGCTTGATATATAAGTAGCCGCGACAAGCGAGATGGGGCCTTGATGAGAGCTCTGTGCCGTACAATCACATACACAGTTGACAGTTTGACTTTGTGAAAACAATTGTGTTGTATGCAATGTGATACGTTAGGTTGATTGATTGGAGCTTAACGCCGTTTTCAACATAATTGTTCAATCATATCATGGCGGCCAGTTTACTAACACGTGTTTTTCCTAGCTTTCTCACACCAGTACTCCACACAACATACTTTTTAAGGAACTGTTTGCGTTTGCTTTTCCACATAGAATGTTAGCCTATTGGTGAAAGACGAATGACGCTTGTTATAGTGACCCTTAGTCGAAATCGGACAGAATGTTGGCCGAGCTGGGATTCGAACTCACAAAACCTGAATTGACAGCCCGCGTTGCTACCGAATGAGCTACCCGCGCTCGGCATGATGCGTTAGGAATATTTGACATGTTTTCGTAAGAAAATATACTAGTTTACAAGTTTATTGAGAATACAGTGGGCAAAGTACATATTAACATAAACATAGGCAATACAAACATTACATATATTAGCATAACAGCCAGCGTATGAATACACTTTAATTTTATGCAAAACATAAACTTGTCATTTATTGAAAAATGAAGTATTGTACAAATACAGTAAAAACATTGAATGCATATGAAATTGGTATTGTTAAAGCGTTTTAAAGCGTGAAGGGGTCAAAATGCCATTAATTCAAAAAGTTTTCGCATTTCAAATGATCTGAAAACAAGCATTGACACATACTTAATTGATGAAGATATGGTTCTATTCGAAAGTTTGCATTCCTTGCTCTTGACGATTGAGTAACGCTTAAATGTATATTCTGAATTTAAAAAACGACAATTACACTTTGTTTATATCATGCAGTCGAACTTGAGCCGCATAGTTTTGGAATATAGTTTAGGAAAAGCATAAACACAGTCAGAAGAGAAAAACGTCGTTCATGCTCTACGATATACGGGTATAAGTGTTACTTCCGCAAAAATACGCGCTTCTCGTTCATGCTCTACGATATACGGGTATAAGTGTTACTTCCGCAAAAATACGCGCTTCTCGTTCATGCTCTACGATATACGGGTATAATTAAGTGTTATTTCCGCAAAAAAGAAACATAGAAACTACGCGCTTCTCGCTCATGCTCTACGATATACGGGTATAAGTGTTACTTCCGCAAAAATACGCGCTTCTCGTTCATGCTCTACGATATACGGGTATAAGTGTTACTTCCGCAAAAAAGAAACATAGAAGCTACACGCTTCTCGTTCATGCTCTACGATAATTTGTAAATGTAATTGATTGTACGGGTTTAACGCTGTTTTCAATATTTGTTCTGTCATATCGCCGCGGCCGGTTCAGCTACTCTTATGTTTCCTGGCTTTCGCATACCAGTACTCCTCACAACAGTATTTTCCAGGCAACTGACTTCTTTTCCACATAGACTGTTAGTCCATTGGTGGAGGACAAGTGACGCGTTTCGCATTGAAATGTGTCGAACGTCGGAAAGAATGTTGGCCGAGTTGGGGACCGAACTCACAAGCCCTGGAATAATATGGTGAGAACCGGGATGGTTTAATGCTACTTTCAGGAGTAATTCACTTATTTCATGGCGAACGGTTATACAATACATGTGTTTCCTGACTTATTAAGCGATTACTTATTTCCAATAATCGAAATATATGCTGACCAAGTCTTGATTTGAACCCATGACTCCCAATCGATCTTCAAAAATATATCTTAGAGACATCAAATTATATCTATTTCTGAAATAAACATGTTGTCATATTTTGACATTTCAACTTTCATCGCTCTGACGAAAACGTGTGTGCGATTAATTAATTGTTTGGTGTTTAACAACGCTTTCTACAATTTGTCAATTATATCACGGCGTGTTCTGTGCACTTTTACAGTACTACATGTCCATTTATCCTGACATCAGCAAGTCAGTCATTACGTAATGCTAACCCTGCAACTCTGAGCGCAAAGGAGAACAGCCATTACTACAAATGTTAAAGTATTTGGTACGAGTGTGCGAACTACAGCATGCACTGTGGAGATCTTCTACACAATTCTCGTCGCTCAATTCGCTTCAATTTGTCGCATTAACCCGATAATCAATTTGTCGCATTAACCCGATAATCAATTTGTTAAATTTATTAAGCCGTTCCCTGAGACAACCAACATTTTGGACTCTGTGTAATGTAGCGATTCAGATGAGCCTGCGCAGTCCGCACTGGCTAATATGGGCCGACACATTCCGTCTCAGGGGGATAGAGGTATGATTCCTGAAACAGAAAATCCACAGGAGGCAAAAAGTGTATGTCCGATTTGGCTCGCACGGCATGCTTTGGCTGATCCGGGTCGATACTTAACGTAGAGTCCACAATGCAGCTTTTCTCGTGGTACGGCTAATATGAATTGCCATGTTCTGTTCTACTGTTGGGTAGACCAGCCTATATTTAGCCGAACCCCGGTAGCGACGCGGGCTATCCAGGGGTTGTGAGTTCGAAGACCAGTCTGTATTTTATTTTCTGAAGTAGGATTCGAGACCGGGTATCTAGGGTTCGAGTTAGAGTTTCATATGGTTCTACATTATCAATCAATTAGTCACTGAAGATTTCGCGAAACATAATGTATTGGGCAGTTATGCGCTGCTCGTTTAAGAAAAACCGACCTCTAAAGGTATTGCTAATAATAAAGGTCATATTCATTCTCTCTGATCCACCGTTACAATGTTGTTCTGAAGGTCAGATTACGCAAGTAAGAAATTTTATCTGGATGTACATTGCTAGCGAATGTTCTAAGGTGCCTTGACCTGTAAGAAATACTGCTGTAGTGTTCAACCGAATCAATCACGCTATAATAATAGCACAATACACAATAAAACAAACGCTATATTTCGATTTCAAAATGCGAGATTATATTCCATGAATGTTTGCAAAATCATTAATTAGTGTTAAGATTACAATTCGTTGACTACGTAGAAAAGGAAATATAAGAGACACACACATTCGGTCAAATCACGGCTCCCTTTACGGCCTCATTTCTCCATTATTTTCTCCAATTTTTCTGACTTCCGCATATCCTCTTTTCTCATATTCTCTTTCTTTAGAGTATATTTAAAAACAGTAGCATTTATATCAAGTATACATATGCCAAGTAGGCCATCCTCAGTTTGTATTTATAGATGTATTTATCCTTTATTGTGACATGCATTTTTGTATAAATTGTTGGAAATAGTTTTCTGTTTTAAATGAAGATTTAACTGTTCAAAAATAACGATGGTCAATGATCTATTTCTTTTGTCCTCGCTGTTTTTTCTTTATTCAGATGTCTTGAAACTACAATTGGGTAAAAGCACTCAGTATTGTGTCAACAATTTAAAAAAAAAATGGCTGTTAAAATAAAGTTACATCGATGAATCAATGACAAGATCTAACGTTTAATCTCGCAAATAAAATGTTCAAAATTAAGAAGACAATCCTTATCATTCATAGAGGGTCCACTGAATAATAGTTCAGCGCAATCTTCTGAGCCGCCATCATTACTTGGTTCATCTTCACTCCATTTCGGTACAATACCAAGCTTTCGTCCAGTTGATTCCCATCGCCACACTCCTTCTCCAACATGGTCACTGGCACCAATCAAACATCTCCGACCTAATTTTCCTTTCCAATTCCCTCCTTCGATCAGAAGGGTTACGGCAACTGAAGAATATGGTTCCACAAGAAATCCGCCATGTTCCTTACAGTAATCTTGAGCATCGAACCATGTCTTTTTTTCAGTTTCAACATATAACACACAGGAGTCTAATTGACGTATCCAGCCTTCTTTACAATGCATTAAATTCGGCACTCTTGTTATTACGTTAATCATTGATTTCATAGAATCAATATCCGCTGAAAGTTTCTCAACCAATTGTTGCACAGAATCGCATTTCTGTTGACTTTGTTGTCCTACGAGTTCTATTTTATTCATCAACTGTTCAAGGTCAACTTGATGCTTGTCTTTCAAACGATCCACTAAAACACGTGTCTGATTCTCATGGTCATCAATTGTAACTCGAATAACGCCCAGTGCCAGTTCCGTATTATTCAGTAACTGTGTTTCAACCAATTGTTGCACAGAATCGCATTTCTGTTGACTTTGTTGTCGCACGAATTCTATTTTATTTATCAACTGTTCAAAGTCAAATTGGTGGTTATCTTTCATCTGATCTACTAAATCACGTGTTTCGTTCTCATGGTCATCAACTGATACTCGAATAACGCCCATTGCTTCAGTAAGATACGTCCTCTGTCTCCGCAGCTGTTTCTTTTCCGCTGAGAATGCTGTTATCATAGCCTTTGTCTTTGTTGTAACTTCATTCACCAATCGCTGGATTCCATCTCCAGATGTTTGATTAAGTCCTGGTTGTTGCTTTGACTTGCAACATGCATGATCAGTCTTGTCGTTTTGAATGTTTTGTAGTTTATCCTCTATGTCAGCTATTTCATTTTTAAGAAGTCTGTCAAGACGATATTCCAGGTAGTCCACTTTTGATTCAATGTCAACTTCGGCCAAATGAATTACGCGCACGTTGTAAAATCCAATTACTGCAAACACCAAAACAGCATGAGACATTTTGAAATCCGCCATTTTGTCTTATATCAGAGTGATACGTGTCTGCATAACACGCACACCAATGAGTAAATACTGAATATGGTATAACAAAACATTATATTTGATATTTCTCAAGTGCCCACATGAACCTCAAGTGTATGAGGCACCTTAGGGGAACCTTAACCTCATAACATTTAAAACGCACGTAACAAGATCATTACTGTATGTCTATTAGTCATAGAAGATTTTCAGAATGTTCGATAAAAATGTGTGGTATTTTGATCAGATTCAATTGATGCACAAACGGATCTCTCATGTTGATGATTACATGTAAGGTTTGATTTCCCGGATCTTGGCTCGCATATACTAGTACGCAGTTTTATTAGATATATCAACTATCAGCAAAACGTCTATGAAGCTGCTGTCATTACATATATTTTGATATGAATGAGTATAATTCGACACAGTTACCATGACCTCTGAGTAGAGATATTAGTCGCAAATGACAATTTGAGGCCTGTTTGACTCTCCGTAAAGTGATCATACAAAGGTAAATCGGGGTCTTAATGATTTTCCGTAACGGGATCATATAAAGGTAAATCGGGGTCTTAATGACTCTCCGTAACGGGATCATATAAAGGTAAATCGGGGTCTTAATGATTTTCCGTAACGGGATCATATAAAGGTAAATCGGGGTCTTAATGACTCTCCGTAACGGGATCATATAAAGGTAAATCGGGGTCTTAATGATTTTCCGTAACGGGATCATATAAAGGTAAATTAGTGTCTGATTTTCTCTTCGCAACAGGGTCATATCAAGTGAATTGGGATTTGATTGACTCCCTGTAACGGAATCATATAAAGGGTAATTTTGAATCTGATTGACTCTACGTAACGCGATCATATAAAGGGCAAATTGGGTTCTGCTTGACTCGCTGTAACGGGATCACATAAAGGTAAATTGGGGTCTGGTTGACTCGCTGTAACGCGATCACATAAAGGTAAATTGGGGTCTGTTTGACTCGCTGTAACGCGATCACATAAAGGTAAATATGGGTCTGATTGACACTCCGTAACGGGATCATATGAAGGTAAATTTGTGTTGAACTAATAGAGATACAGTTAAAGTATGTTGTTAAATATACATCTCGAACACAATGACAAGTAGACGGACGGCGAAGGCTTTGCTGAGATTTGGGTCTCATGTCAACAGCTTACAGTGTAAACTCTGACCGACTACACGTACTTTAGCCCGAGATGTATCTTCTTACAATATATATATATATATATATATAGTCTAACGTTTATAACATATATGCATATTAAACATGTTCCCACCCCCAGCCGCATTTATATGCATCTGAAGCAGGTGCCTATTTGATAAAGAGACGTAAGTGCAACAGCTGACAAAACAATACGAGGTGTCGACTCATTACTTAACCGCTAATGCAGTATTAACATTTGCCAAATTACGAAAGGGTTTAAATGATGTCAAACCGGTGGAAGGTCAATAAGAACCCAAATCGCCAGACGCTTTTCACATTTAGCAGTAATATAATGATTGTGCTGCTGTTTTACGCCGCTTTCCACATTGTTTCAGTTGTATCACGGCGTTTCCTGGGTAAGTTACCAGTAAAACTGTTCCGTTTATCCTGACACTAGCCATTCAGTCATAATATTAACCCTGCAACCCTGAGCGTCAACTAGGGCAGCCGTTGTTACCATTTTTAAAGTATTTGGTATGACCCGGCCGATAATCGAACCCACGACATCCAGAACCCTTTGCGGACACTCTACCCCTACACCACCGAGGCGGTACTAGAATAATGTTAAACTTGCCCAATGTCAAGGATTGAAGAACAATCCAAACGGACAAGGGTACTAGAATAATGTTAAACTTGCCCAATGTCAAGGATTGAAGAACAATCCAAACGGACAAGGGTACTAGAATAATGTTAAACTTGCCCAATGTCAAGGATTGAAGAACAATCCAAACGGACAAGGGTACTAGAATAATGTTAAACTTGCCCATTGTCAAGGATTGAAGAACAATCCAAGTGGACAAGGGTTAACATGCTGTAATGAGCCGGTGCGCGCGAAAAGGTACACGTTGGTTTTTGTGAACGGTGTTGATCCAGATCACATTGTGTATCCACACAGTCTGATCAAGATCGTCACTGTTCATATTTCATTTATTTTCGCGTGTTAGAAGCTTCTGTCCGCTCGTTGAGATTCTGAAGAGACCGAGCAAACGTATAGACCAATCTAAACCTATAATGATAAGAAATGACATAAGGTACCTTTTAGCACGGATAGACTCGAGTGGGAAAGTTATTAATCCGCGACGTAGAAAACGTGATGGGAACACAAAAACAATCTCGGGATCGTTTTTCTTCACAAATTATTTATCCACAATAGCTGGTTTCTTTCGTAGTATTGCCAATCGTGAGAATATCCATGTTGAAGTAAATTCGAGTAAACTATATCATGATCATATCGAAACAGGGAACATTATATTCTTTAACTCAAGTAGTTACATTTTTGAAAACACTGTGGTAAAGGTGGAGATGAGACATGCTCTTGCTCTACACAGTTCGCAAATGAGTCACAGAAGGTTTTACAAAAGATAGCTTTTGAGAAACAATATCCATTTTGAACCTTTAGCATGAAAGCGAAAGCAGACTTGTATCTATACCTGTAATTTTTGTGCCCTTAAAGCACAACGCAATTATAATGTCATGTTAAGTTCGATGTCTGCTTTCTGGAGATTTAACCCTTTCCCACATACAACAAATCTGCAGCAGACGACGTTGAATACATCTAAGCGAAAACAGGAATTTGTTCTATAAATGAAAGGATAATTTTCGTATAGAGCTGAAAACAAAAATAGTGGCAAAAGGAGAAATTGCTCATTATGAGCAATTTCTCCTTTTGCCACAATGTTTTCCGAAGACGCCTGCATAGAGGCGTCAGATAGCGTCTGTATGGGGGAAATACTTATCCAGTAATCGTGCCGTTAGTGAGGACGACTTTTAAAGCATAGTGACAAAGACCTGAAAAATCTCAATAAAATATAGCTTAATTGTTTAAATAAAGTTGAAAACATTGTGGCCAAAGGACAAAATTGCTCAAAGACGAATGAAGCTTGTCAAAATGACTTTTGTCAAAATCGGACAGAATGTTGGCCGAGCTGGGGATTCGAAGTCACAGCCTGCGTCGCTACCGACTGAGCTACCGGCGCTCGGCGTGATGCGTTTGGAATATTTGCTTTTTTCCGTAAGAAAATATACAAGTTTACAAGTTTATAAGTTTATTGAGAAATACAGTGAGCAACATGCCCATGCGTATACAGTATTAAGCAAAGTACATATTAACATAAACATAGGCAATACAAACATTACAAGTATTAGCATAACAGCCAGCGTATGAATACACAGCAATTTTATGCAAAACATAAATTTGTCATTAATTCAAAAACTCAATAAATTTAAAAATATTTGATCTCTTTCAGTAATTATTAGTCCATTGGTGGAGGACAAGTGACGCGTGTCGCAATGAAATGTGTCGCACGTCGGAAATAGTGTTTTCTAACTGTCTCAAATCAGTACAATATTCGTCAACGGCAATTGACTGAATTCCCTCATAGTACTCGAACTCATGACCCCCACAAGACTCTGCCCATCAGTACCTACATAAATATCTCGCTGGCAAGATTGCAATGCAACAAGTCCCCATAAATATCTCGCTGACAAGATTGCGATGCAACAAGTCCCCATACGTATCTCGCTGGCAAGATTGATATGCAACAGGTCCCCATACATATCTCGCTGGCAAGATTGCGATGCAACAAGTCCCCATGCATATCTCTCTGGCAAACAAGTCCCCATATATATCTCGCTGGCAAGATTGCGATGCAACAAGTCCCCATACATATCTCGCTGGCAAGATTGCGATTCAACAAGTCCCCATGCGTATTTCGCTGCCAAGATTCCGATGCAACAAATCCCCATACGTATCTCGCTGGCAAGATTGATATGCAACAAGTCCCCATACATATCTCGCTGGCAAGATTGCGATGCAACAAGTCCCCATGCGTATCTCTCTGGCAAGATTGCGATGTAACAAGTCCCCATATATATCTCGCTGGCAAGATTGCGATGCAACAAGTCCCCATACATATCTCGCTGGCAAGATTGCGATTCAACAAGTCCCCATGCGTATTTCGCTGGCAAGATTGCGATGCAACAATTCCCCATGCTTGTCTCTCTGGCAAGATTGCGATGCAACAAGTCCCCATACATATCTCGCTGGCAAGATTGCGATGCAACAAGTCCCCATACATATCTCGCTGGCAAGATTGCGATGCAACAAGTCCCCATACATATCTCGCTACCAAGAATGCGATGCAACAAGTCCCCATAAATATCTCGCTGGCAAGATTGCGATGGAACAAGTCCCCATTTTGTCTGAGGCTGCTAATATATATGAAATCTTTCTGAATTCCACAAAGTCAAAATCGGGCGACTCCATGAAATATGCAAAGACATCAAATTAAATATATTGCTGAAACAAACATTTTGTCATATTTCGACATTTCAAATTGCATCGCGCTAACGAAAACGTTCTCTATCGAAAACGAGTGACCGATTGATTGATTGTTTAATGTCTAACAGTAGTAGGATATTACCAGTTCTGGCGCATTTTGATTTCCTACCATATTTCTACCATTTAACTTTTAAACTTTTTTATAGCCAGGGCCCCATACAATTTTTAATTTTTTATCATAATATGGTAAAAAATTTAATGAAAAACGTGCTACCACAAGGATGGTTAAAATAATATGGTAAATATTAACAAAATGAGAGATGGCTTTGGTCACTTCGTAAGGTTAAAAAGGGGTGCAGCTGACTGGGGGACTTGTTGGGTGGGGCGGGGGGTTCTCCTACGGGGATCTCCTACGGGGTTCTCCTACGGGGTTCTCCTACGGGGGTTCTCCTATGGGGGTTCTCCTATGGGGGTTTTCCTACGGGGTTCTCCTACAGGCGCCAATGTCCATAGGCCAGCGTGTGTACACCATCCTCCTGAATGACCCTCTTGTCGTCGTTCGCTGACAAGGCAACCTTATTGATCTCCTCCGTGTACATTACATGCTCATGACTGCGTATCACGTTCATTTTCCTTATCTGCTCCTTTCTACTAAACAGACAGGTTTTGTAGTCATCGAAGCTAATCTCCTTTTTGATTCCCCAAATTTGGGGAATCAAAAATTAAGGGTGCGGCTGCGTTCCACTACACGAGAAAATCATTGTCGGGGAATAGAAGCTAGTGTTTTTTGCATATCACTTATAAGCAATAATAATTTCTCATGCTTTTGAAAATGGTCTTTTTGCATTTTAATAAACATATTAACAAACGTTGTATCTACATAATGCTTGGTAGCAACATCCTGATTATTTAATGGATCACCAACGTTAGAAATTTTGTTTGTGTCCATATTGAGTGTACCTGATGCTGACTTCGTGCCATCCATTCTTAGAAAATTAAGGTCTATATGTTGAAGAGCAATATTTTTTTGTGCATCTACATAATGCTTGGTAGCAGCATCCTGATCATTTAATGGATCAACAACGTTAGCGATTTTGTTTGTGTCCATATTAAGTGAGCCTATTGCTGGCTTACTTCCATCCGTTCTTAAAAAAGTATTGTTTAGGTAAGTCTTCAGTCTACTTACCTCAGAGTCTGTTCTATAATGATCTCTAGAACTACGACCAAATTTATCGACAGGCATTTTTTATAATAACATTTTTTTTTTTTAAATCAGATTGCTGATAATGTTTTGCAAGCTGTCTCCATCTGACAATCGTTTCAAAACATACAAGCATAGATGTCCACATATAACCGTCCCCGCCTTTTGCACTTGATGAGTGTTGTATGTAATTGCCCCCAAATAGTTTATCAACTCAGTGGGTGGATGTAAGCCATAGCTATCAAAATAGAACTTGTTATTTCCATCTTTCCACCATGCAACCCAATGTGTACCACCACCAGTCCTAGTTCCATATTGATCATTTAGGTTGTCGTTGTCATCTAGGTTGAGTATACCACACTCCTCTTTTTTCGAGCGAAGAAGGTCACTTCGTTCATCAATCAACTCATTACGCATAAACACCCCTCTAAAATGTGGTATTTTTAATAACTTGACAGCATCTACCAATTCTAGATTGCTTAATGGTTTGTTTAGTAGGACTACATTGTCAACTGATATGTACATTTTATATTAACTATATTTTTGTTTAGGGTGCGGCTGGGGAACTTGTTGGGAAACAAGTTTCCCCGACGCAACACGTTGCGCCCCACTAAATATCAGAAAGGTCACTTCGTTCCACCCATGAATTAAACGACTCTGGATAACCAAACCACTTTACAAAAGCCTTTTTACCCTTTCTTCGTATTACCTTCTCAATCCTAAACATCTCTTGGTTAGTCTTTTGAAGCTCCTGCTCGTAGAATGTACCTTGAATTTCCTCTTCGTTGTAGTCTCTAATTTTGTATGTTACAGGGTTGGTATACTGAATCTCTGATACTGTAAACACCTCCTCAATCCATCTCGGTGTGTACCCCTTCTCAAACGTCTTCTTCTTTTTAGTAATCCTAACCCTATTACCAACAGCAAATTTTGGTTCTGAGTGACTTATTGACACTTCGTGCCCGACGCGTTGCGTTGACATAGGATACAGATTTCTATACACACGATTTTCATTCTTTTTCATACTAGCTTCTACAGGAGTCATCTTTATCGAAGAATGCTTTGTGATGTTATATTGATCCACAAGATCATTCAATATATTAATGTATTTTTTGGTGGAATTAGCGGTGAAGTACTTCCACATTTGTTCCTTCATTGTTCTGTTCCATCTCTCAACCACAGATGACTTTTCTTCATTCTCCGTACTGTATAGCTCAACAAGGTTTTGTACATTCTTGTTATAGAACTCTTTACCCTTGTCCACCCACATTTTTTTCGGTCTCCGCTCCTTAAAGATCTGTTTCAATGCATCTGCAACAGACTTTCCAGTTTTATCTTTTAGCGGTATCATCCAACCATACTTTGAAAAGATGTCAATTACAGTCAACAAGTACTTGACGTTTTTGTTTTCTCTGGAAAAACTTTGCATGTCTACTAAATCAGCAGCCCAAATTTCATCTATACCATTAACGTAGACTCTTCTTTTTTGAAACTTTGTATTGACTGGCTTATGTAATTCTTTAGCTAATTGGTTAGTCCAAACTATTTGAGCTTTTTTTTTTGTTGGGTGCGGCTGGAGTGAAGCGACCTTCTGCGCCCCACTTCCACACCCATCCCAAAGTTCATCTTAGTTCCAATTATTTTTTGGACGATGCTTCTGTCTAACCTTTCACGTACAGATGGGTTGTAAATTCCATCCAACTCGTTAATCATGCTCTTATCACACACAGTATTCCTCGTGCTGGTGTCTTTATGTTTAGCATAACACACATCATGATGGTATGCAGCTTTATCAACACGATTTATTGGGATGCTCCAAGGCTTAGGAGTCATGTCTATATTCAGCCTTTTGTTAAGCTTTGTTCCAGGGCCAGTAAAGTTATGACCTGGTAGATGCATTTCAAAAGGTAGCTTGTTGATTAGGTTGTTGACAAATCCTTTACCCTCAACATTACAGGGTGCAAGGGTGCGGCTGGGGAACTTGTTGGGTGCGGCTGCGCCCCACTTCCCCCGACATATATTCCCCACAGAGCCTTTGACGAATTGGGTTTTTGTAGAACCGCAAACGCTACATTTACCCTTTTTCATATTTCTTCCATTTTTAGTGACAAGAGTTTCCAAGTCATAAGTATCAGTAAGCTCTCGACATTTTACGCAATACATTGGCACTTGCCCGAAATATTTTGTCATCGTTTTTAATATAAAAAGATATTGTTTATATTAAAAACAATGGAAGTGAAAGATCTCTCGTGGAATGAAATGCAATACAAAAGGTTTAATCACTCTTTACTCCCCAAGTCAATACGGGGAGTAATTATTGGGAAGTCAGGTTGTGGAAAGACTACCTTGCTGTTGAATCTGCTACTCAATACGGGCTGGTTAGACTACAATCAATTATCTATATTTGGTAAAAGTTTGTTTCAACCAGAGTATAGGATATTGAAAAAGGCTTTTGAGGAAAAGCTTCCTAAAGAAGCGATCATTCAGTTATTTAACAATCAGGAGGAGATTATGAGTCTGGATGCTTCCCCGGAAACTATAGTTGAGGAGATGAGTTAAAATTTAAGATACAAAGGGAGCTCTGCGACCTCCAAGTCTGACATCAAATGCAGCTTTTATGAGACGTCAGAGGATGTACCAGATCCACGTGAACTTAATCCAAACAACAAAAACCTTATGATCTTTGATGATCTGTTGCTTGAAAAGCAAAACAAATGTGAGTCATACTACATTCGTGGAAGACATTCAAACGTGGACTGTTTCTATCTATCACAAAACTATTTTAAACTTCCGAGACAGACTATCCGCGAGAATGCAAACTTTATCGTTCTGTTCCCCCAAGATCTTAAGAACATTAACCACATCTACAACGATCATGTCAGCAGTGATATGTCAAACGATGAGTTTAGAATTTTATGCAAAAATACATGGGAACAACCACATGGTTTTGTTGTGATTGACTTGTCTTGTAAGAAACATAATGGAAAGTATAGGAGTGGGTTTGATAATTTTTACATCCCATAAACAGACAGGTTTTGCTAAAACAAATATATATGATATATAAAATGAATGTGGCAAACAATATTGATCTGCTAGTGGGGTGCAGCCGCACCCTAGAACAGATAGCAAAAAATACAGAACCCAAACGCTCATTCCAGATTGTGGTGAGTGATAATAGTACGCATATCAAAACCAGATTTAATCCACCGTTACAACTCAATAGTGGGGCGCAGCCGCACCCTAAGAAGTATGAAATGGCTCTAGTCAACCTAGAGACGTACTACAGCTTTCCAAACATCGATGATACAAACAACGTCTTTAGATACTCTCATGACGGGGGTAATTCATGGGTGAAGATTATTATCCCTATAGGAAGTTATGAAATCGGAGATCTTAACGCAATTATTCAGTTAGAAATGAGGCAAAATGGTCACTATAACATCCACAATGATGATGATTATATTAGATTATTAGCTAATTCTAATACTCAGAAAGCCATACTCACGTTAAAAAACAACTATCAAGTTAATTTTGATAAGGGGCGTAATTCTCTCAGAAATGTTTTAGGATTTAAGGGTAGAATTTACACTGATCTCTATAATGAGTCTGAAAAAGTGGTTGATATTATGTCAATTAATAGTATATTTGTCAACGTAGATATAATTTCAAGCTCATTTGTGAATGGAATATCAAGACCTATAATATATAGCTTTTTCCCTAACGTATCACCTGGAGAGAAAATCATTGAAAACCCGAAAAACTTGGTGTATCTTCCTGTAACGATGGACACGATCAGTAAAATGGATACAATTTTAACAGATCAAGACGGAAAACAGCTTAATCTCCGAGGAGAACAGTTGACCATGCGATTTCATATGCGAGAAATTTGATTTAAAAAAAGAATATTGTATAAAATGAGTTATACGAATGTAAAAGTGTCAATTTCAGACGGTCAAAAGGAGAAGCTTAAATCAGGTCTTCAATCTGAAGAAGCTGTTTCTATAAAATTAAGCCATCACGATTTGAGTGGAGAAGATATACTCGCACTAACAAAGGCTCAAGTCACTAAAATGACAAAAGCTTATCAAGATGGAAAGGGGGTAACGTTCAAGATGAGTAAAACTCAAATCAGACATAATCTTAAAGTGGAAGGAGGATTTCTCGGACTACTAGCAGGTTTAGCATCTAAAGTAGCTCCCTTTCTAATGAAATCAGTTCTCCCATCCTTAAGTATTGGAGCTCTGTCAGGATTAGCTAGTACGGGTGTGTCAAAGTTAATGAGAAGTGGGGCGCAGCCGCACCCAAATGGATTATACCTTAAAAAGGGTGGATGTGTTTGTCAGGTAGAAACAGACGGAAAAGGACTCTATTTGGGGCAATCGAGTGGTTCCGGGTTTGAATCAGTGGGGGATGGTTTGTATCTGAAACAGGAGGGTGGTCTTTATAGTGGGGCGCAGCCGCACCCTAATGGACGGGGGTTATTACTTGGTAAAAACAGCCCCTTCAGTGGTATCCCACTCTTAGGATTGCTTTTGTAGTGGCACCTTACGGTGCCCCCACGCGTTGCGTTGGGGCGCAACGTACGTCGGGGGGAAAAGGTCACTTGGAACGGAGTGACCTCCTTGTTCCACATGTCCCCCAGCCGCACCCTATATGATTTAAAAACATATAATCATATATAAAATTATGGAATGCAATTTAGGACATGAATATCGTTTACAGAGAATAAGTGAAATTCAGAAGTTGCTTGAAAATGAACGCGATAAGCGACAGACTCTGAGTAAAAAGTATCATCGTGTATTTAACACGATATCATATATTTATACGGGTCTCATAACTGTTAGTATGGGGCTTGGTGTAAGTGGAATTGGTTTACTTTCAACCATTATCGCAGCTCCAGTAGTTGTTGCTATGGAAGCTGCAGCTCTAGGGATAGGATTACTTACCATCGGTGGAAGTTTTATAAATAAGAAACTTTCCTCAAAGGCGGAAAAACATTTACAGATTAAGATAATGGCAGAATCAAGCCTAGCCACAATCCAAGATTTTATTTCAAAGGCTCTTATAGACGACTATATGTCAGATGAAGAGTTTAGCTTGATAGCTTCTGAGTTAGACAAGTTCAACAAGATGAAAGAAGAGTTGAAACTAAGATCCAAAAAAGTCATAGAACAAGAATGTGAAAAAGCAACAAAGTCTTTCAGCAAAATGTTTGAAAAGAACGCAACACGTGCCAATCAGAACAAGAAAACGTGATGAGAAACGTGATGAAAAACGTGATGAAAAACGTGATGAAAAACGTGATAAAGATAATCTAGCCTCATTAAAAATGTCGTTTTTAAAAATAACAGACCCGAAGAAGAGGTATTTTATTGTTCAAGAGTTCCTCAAAACTAGACGGAATATTCAGCAAAGTAATATTTCTGAACGCGTAGATGAACGGGAGTTGCAAGGTAATCTCTCAAAGTTCTTTAAACCTGTGACATCAAATCAACGGGAGTTGACGGAGGATATTCTTAGTGAGCTTAAACCTATAAAACAAGGGATTAAGGCGGTGCAGCAAGCTACACAAGAGATTCCAACGGCAATCCAATCGATAACGTTTCCTCAGTTTCCAAGTATTCAGATGTTAGAGAAAAAAGATCCTAGTGGGGCGCAGCCGCACCCTACAACAGAGACCAGCTTTATTGGTCCCATTGCGGAACAGTACTTAAGAAAGTTTGCATCAAAGGATGATGTTGATAAGACCTATGGGATATATGACAAACATGGCAACTTCTTCATTGGTGATCAGCAACTGACAATTGTTGATGAGAGTTTATTTATTGGAAATAAAGAATATGAGGGGTCACCAGGTCTATGGGAATTATTGATGAGTAAGAAACCAGATCCTAATATTTACACGGATCAAGACTATAATAATTATGCTGAGATAATACACAGCACCAACACATTACACAGGGGTAATAACCCTAATGTTAACCAACCAAAGGCGAGTAAGAGTTGGAAGTGGAAAAATCTCTTGAAAACGATGTGGCAGGCGCAAAACGTGAGTGCTCACTCCACATCTATCGGAAGTGGTCTGGAACGAGGCGGCGCAGCCAGCTGCACAAGTGACCTTCTCCCCAACGCAGACGATTTGGTGGCTAGGTTGGATCTCCTGATGGCAAGCAAGTCAGCGGGAAACACTGGAGTAAACGATGAGATTTTATCAATTTTGAATCACTTGAAGAGTCAAAACATCGTGAGTGATGAATTATATAAAAGAATCTTGTTACTATAAAAAAAGTATGTTAATCATAAATCATCATGGATATGAAAACCGTTATGCCTATGGAGGATCGGGAATCTTTGAGTCTTTAGCAAATGTAGTTGGAAGAGTATTCTCATCCACTGCAGCGAAGACTATAGGTAATGTTAGTTCGAATCTGGTTAAAGAAGGTGCAAAGAAGGCTTTACAGGCAGGACAGAAGGCGGCCCTCGATGCGGGTACAACTCTCGTTAAAAAGGGGGTGACCAAGTTGCTTAGTGGGGCGCAGCCGCTCCCTATGGAGCCCTGGCGAGAAGGGTCACTTCGTTCCAACTCTAGTAGGCCACAGCCGCTCCCAGCACTCAATCCTAAATCGCACGCAATCCTATCTAAATACGCCAACCTGGCACCTAGTGGGGTGGCACAAGAAGGTCACTTCGTTCCAAGTGCCCGACGCGTTGCGTTGCGAAGAAGCTCACACCACACCCCGCGTCATAGTGGGGCGCAGCCGCACCCTAACATTAATAACTTAATAAATGGTTATGGGGTTAGTGGGGCGCAGCCGCAAATTTGTCAAAGACAAATTCGGGGAACAAGTTCCCACCCTAATAGGAATCAAAACGCTATTGCAATACAAGATCTTGTTCGAAGGATGAATAGCATGTAGTGGGGCGCAGCCGCACCCTAAGAATGTATTTTTGTTTTAACTTGTGGAAAATGAGTTAAAAAAATATCTTGTTATTATAAAAATGGACATTCTAAATTTTACCGAGACACCTCATAGTAGATGAAAGTATTGAAGAATATCAATATCATGAGTATGAATCTGTTACGGGGACGAGTCTAAACAATCCTGGGGAGATCAGGCTTAACATTGAGACACAGGATTTATTCACTCATCCGAGTGAGTCCTATCTCATTGTTGAGGGTCGACTTGTAAGATCTGATACAGGGGGTCAATATAATAATCTTAACAACATTACCCTTACAAACAATGCAATTATGTATCTGTTTAGTAATATTAAATATCAGCTTTCTTCGCAAGAGATTGAATCTATCAACTCCCCAGGACAAGGAACCACGATGTTGGGATTGTTAAAATACCCCAACGACTTTAGCAAAAGTCAGGGTTTGAATCAGTTATGGTGTAAGGACAATGGAATTAACGCAAAGTGGGATGCTGATGACGCAGGGTATAATGCAGGATATGCAATTAGACAACAATATCTCATCGGATCCCCAACACCTAAAGGAACTTTTAGCTTTCGAATCCCCCTAAAACATATCTTCGGTTTCTGTGAAGATTATACCAAAATCATTTACGGTCTTAAGCAAACGCTAACACTTGTTAGGAAAGGAAACGATGATGCAATCTTTAGAAGCGCTGCGGATGCAGGAGGAGGAGCAGGTACTTTACCAGAAGCTGGTAAGGTAATTCTTGATAAGGTTTCTTGGTTTATGCCACACGTGTTACCAGCTGACAGCGAAAAGTTTCAGCTTTACAAGACAATTGAGTCTAAGGCAACTCTACCAGTTGCTTACCGTATGAGACAATGTGAAAGTATTTCTGTGCCTCCAACCACAAACTTTACCTGGAGACTGAGTGTTAAGTCTTCATCGGAAAAACCACGTTGGGTTATTGTTGCATTTCAAACTAATAAAGATAGTGACCAAACGACAAATCCAGCTGTTTTTGACAATCTTAATGTGAGGAATATGTATGTCATGTTGAACTCAAGTAAATACCCAGCTGCTGATTACAATGTATCATTTCCTAAGCAACAGTTTAGTCGATTGTATGGAGATGCCGTATCCTTCAGATCCAAGTTTTATAGCATGAATGAAATGGTAAGTAACCCTAACATCACTCCAAGTGATTACAAGGATCTATACCCACTCTTTGTGTTTGATGTGAGCAAGCAGAGTGAAAGGTTAAAGATCTCTGTAACTGACATCCAAGTCAAAGCCCAATTTAATGAAAATGTACCTGCTAATACACAAGCCTTTGCTATGGTTATTTCAGACAGAATGCTCTCTTTTCAGTCAGACGGAAATAAGATGAGTGTTATATATTAGTAGGATATTAATATAAATATATATTGAAATTTTTGTTATGTTATATGCGCTGGAGCGAAGTGACCTTCTCACCGCATATAACATGTAAATATTGGAAGGGTTAATGGGGAATATATGTCGGGGGAAGTGGGGCGCAGCCGCACCCAACAAGTTCCCCAGCCGCACCCTAATGAGGAATATAGATTTACGTTTGAAGAGCATGATCATACAGTTTGTATAAACATGATCATACAGTCATACAGATTGTTAAATTTATCCTCAAATTTATTCTCTAAAATGATCATACAGTCATACAGTGTGTTAAATTTATCCTCAAATTTATTCTCTAAATGTGTTATTAAGGTTATAATATCCTGTGTAGTAGTAGTAGTAGTAGGCGGAACACCTACAATAGTAATTTTATACAAATTATTCCATACCCTTCCATTCCAAAATGTTATTATTCTGGGGGACTTACCTATAAATTGTGATGCTTTGTAAATTGAAGAAAATGTAATTTCATCACCTGTTTTAACACTTTTTAACACAACTTGTTTGGGGTTTTTTCTAATTGTTTTTAATCGGCTCGATTTTTCTTCTTTTGTTTTTTCGGGTTGTGGAGACTCCTCTAATAACAACCCCTTTTCTTTTAACAACTCAACCAACTGTTTTTTGTTGTATTGTGAGTATCCCTTAATTTTATTTTGACGAAGAATTTCTCTTAACTCTGGAAGTTTGGCACCTTGCGGTGCCCGAAGCGTAGCTGTATTTATCATTTTATTATAATATTGTTTTCTTTAGCTCATTTTAAGAAAAATTAAATTAAAATGATAAAACTGCATTGCTTAGAACAAGAAGGTCACTTCGTTCCAAGTGTGGGGGCACCAACGTAACCTTCTTACTATGTTCTAAGTTGTAAAGAAAAAAAATGAAAATGAGTTAAAGAAAACAATATTATAATAAAAGTAATATAAAAATGAATAACAACACTGTGAAAGATTTAAAAGCTATGGCTAAAGAACGTGGCTATAAGGGATATTCTGCTTTGCGCAAAGCAGAGTTAGTAAATTTGTTAGGGCGCGGCTGTGCCCCACTAGAAGGTGTCAATCAACCATTAACGGTTGTGGAGGTTGTGGGGCGCGCCCTACAGGCGGAGCCTGCGGTGGCACGCAGTGCCCTACCAGACATAGAACCTTTAATAGACATAGAACCGCATGTAATGAATAAAAGTATACCAAACATAAAAACCTTTAACGTCTATGAAAGTATACCAAACATAGAAGTAGCTCCTCTACAGCCTCATGTAGTAATTAAGGATCAAAATCTGGCTGCACCACCTTTAACTTTAAAAGTAAAAAATAAGTTAAACAAGCAAATTCAGAGAATCATGGTCCCCCGCCAGGGTCAAGGTCACAAAAATTGGTATTGATGGAAAGGGGTTGTCACAAGGAATACACATGTGAAATATGAAAGCAGTACCTATTACGGTTCAGAAGTAAGGGCCATAACTCCGTGAAAAATCATCCAACCGGAACGCAAACACGATATGCGCATCTACACTTGGTGGTGATCCTTCCTATGAAGTTTCATCAAATTCCAAAAAGCGGTTGCAGAGAAATAGCCCGGAAAAATGAATTTAGTCATACATAGCCGGATGGTGGGGTAAAGGGCCATAACTCCGTGAAAAATCATCCAACTGGAACGCAAACACGATATGCGCATCTACACTTGGTGGTGATCCTTCCTATGAAGTTTCATAAAATTCCAAAAAGCGGTTGCAGAGAAATAGCCCGGAAATGAATTTAGTCATACATAGCCTGATGGTGGAGTAAAGGGCCATAACTCCGTGAAAAATAATCCAACCGGAACGCAAACACGATATGCGCATCTACACTTGGTGGTGATCCTTCCTATGAAGTTTCATAAAATTCCAAAAAGCGGTTGCAGAGAAATAGCCCGGAAATGAATTTAGTCATACATAGCCTGATGGTGGGGTAAAGGGCCATAACTCCGTGCAAAATAATCCAACCGGAACGCAAACACGATATGCGCATCTACACTTGGTGGTGATCCTTCCTATGAAGTTTCATCAAATTCCAAAAAGCGGTTGCAGAGAAATAGCCCGGAAATGAATTTAGTCATACATAGTGGTAAAGGGCCATAACTCCGTGAAAAATAATCCAACCGGAACGCAAACACGATATGCGCATCTACACTTGGTGGTGATCCTTCCTATGAAATTTCATCAAATTCGAAAAAGCGGTTGCAGAGAAATAGCCCGGAAACGAAAGTGTGACAGCGTGACTGACGGACTGACGGACTGACGGACTGACGGACTGACTGACGAATGAGAAATAATAGTCCCCAGCTTTCGCTAAAGCGGGGGACAATAATTGGTATAATTGGTTAGTTGATCATGTGCCAACTCCTCCAAAAGTAATTTCAAACCAATTTAACTCATTTAAGGAAAAGGTTAAAGGTTTGTTTAATGGGGCGCAACCGCACCCTAAAAAGCAGGAACAATTTGTATTTAAGGAAAGTAGGTCAGCTTTAAAAAGATTTACTATACAATACGAAATTAAAGGAAGAAGCGGTTACATTCCAGAAACATTTTTAAATGCTGTAAAGTTTAATGCTGTTAAGCTTATTTCCGCAAACCGCATGACAAAAATTAAAGTAATTCTTAACTGTAAGATGGAAAAGCCCAGTATATTAACAGATGATGTTATTTTAGAATCTGCATCGTTTCACTCTAATATTGAGGTTAATTTAGAAGGAACAGATGCAAGTGAGCTATATTCCACAATTACTGATAGAATTATGAAAGCATTATCAAACTTTCAAAGACAGGGTAGTAATTGGATCTTTAAAGAAATTATTAGTTTGGAGCTTCATACAGTCAAGTATAAACCACTGCGAGGTAACTCTTATATTCCACTTCCCGAAAAGCTTGCATTGAAAAAGGCAATCATCAACATGAAAAACGAGGATGATATGTGCTTTAAGTGGAGTGTTGTTAGAGCGTTGAATTTGATAGAGCGTGATAATGAGCGTATTTCAAAACTATTAAAACAACAATCGGAAGAACTCAACTGGGACAAGATTACATTCCCAGTTGACCTTAAAACCATAGATAGGTTTGAAAAACAAAATGTCACCATCTCTGTCAATGTTTTCGGTTATGAAAATGGAGACGTCTATCCTCTTAGGATTAGTAGAAATGTTGGGTGCGCCCCAACGTTCCCCATTAACCTTTTACTTATAGATAATGGGGAAAAACAACATTACTGCCTCAATAAGAGCATGAGCAGATTGTTGTCCATACAAATGAGTAAAGATGGACATACAAGACATTACTGCCTCCGATGCCTTAACTCTTTTATCTCAGAGGAATCCTTAGGTAAGCATAAAGAGTACTGCGACTCAAATGATGCTGTAAAAATTGAAATGCCGAAGGAAGGATCAACCTTAAAATTTAAACACTTTTTCAAACAAATGAGAGTGCCTTTTGTAGTGTATGCCGATTTTGAAAGCTTCACCCAAAAGTTGGATACAACCCAACCCAATCCAAAAAACAGCTACACCAAGCAGTATCAGAAGCATACTCCTAGTGGGTTTTGCTACTATATCAAGTGTTTTGATGATGAGGTTTCCCTAAACCTAAAGCAAAATCCTGTCATTTACACGAAGCAATCTGAAAATGAGGATGTATCTCAAATCTTTGTTGAAAGTTTGGAACAAAACATTAAAGACATCTACAAAAAATGTGGACATGCAAAGATGATTATTACATCAAAGGAGCAAAAGGCTTTCGAGAAGGCAACATTATGCTGGATATGTCAAGGAGATTTGGATACTGATAGGGTAAGAGATCACTGTCATTTCTCTGGTAAGTATCGAGGAGCTGCTCATAATACTTGCAACCTCAAGTACCAAAAACCAAAGTTTACTCCTGTTATATTCCACAACCTGAGTGGGTATGACAGTCATTTGTTCATCAAGAATCTTGGAAAAAGTGAAGGAAACATTAATTGCATCCCTAACAACGAAGAGAAGTACATCTCATTCACCAAAGAGTATGTAATTGACAGTTTCACCAACAAAGCAGGAGAAGAAAAGGAAATAAAACATCAGCTGCGGTTTATTGACAGCTTTAAGTTCATGCCATCTAGTTTAGATAAACTGGTAGGCAACCTTCAGAAAAATCAATTTGTAAACTTAAAAAGCAATTTTGTAAATGATCAAATTATAAACTTAAAAAGCAATTTTGTAAATAATCCTAAGGGCTCGTCCCTCTCGTTTCAGGGCTCGTCCCTCGCTAAGAAGTTAAGTTTACTAACACGAAAAGGTGTCTATCCCTATGACTATGTCGATGGTCTTGAAAAGTTGGCTGAAACACAGTTACCTCCAAAGAAAGAGTTCTATTCCAAGTTAAGTGGTGATAACATTTCAAACAAAGACTATGTGCACGCACAACAGGTCTGGAAAGAGTTTGAATGTAAGACGATGAGAGACTATCATGATCTCTATCTTACATCAGATGTATTGCTTCTAGCAGATGTCTTTGAAACTTTTAGAGATGTTTGTATGAAAAACTACTCATTAGATCCTGCTTGGTACTATACAACACCAGGTTTGTCTTGGGATGCTGCATTAAAGTACACCAAAGTTGAGTTAGAACTGTTAACCGATCCTGATATGTTACTTATGATTGAAAAAGGAATTAGAGGAGGTGTTAGCAGTATCATGACTCGACATGGAAAGGCTAATAATAAATACATGGGAGATGAGTTTGATCCTAAAAAGGGTAGTACGTATTTACAGTATCTAGATGCAAACAATCTGTATGGATGGGCTATGAGCAAACCTTTACCCACAAGCGGTTTTGAGTGGATGAGTGATGATGAATTAAATAATTGGAAAAAGGAAAAGTGCATTCTCGAAGTAGATTTAGAGTATTCTAAAGAGCTACATGATTTACATAACGACTACCCTCTAGCCCCAGAACGAGTCACTGTAAAAGTGAGCTCTGCGACCTCCAATAAGGTTGAAAAACTTATCCCTAATCTCAATAACAAAACTAAATACGTAGTGCATTACGAAAATCTTAAGCTATATGAAAGCTTGGGTTTAAAAATAACAAAAAATTATAGAGGTATTAAATTTATCGAAAGTACTTGGCTCAAAAAGTACATTGATCTCAACACATCTCTTCGAGCTAAAGCAACCAATGACTTTGAAAAGGACTTTTTTAAGCTCATGAACAATTCTGTTTTTGGAAAAACTATGGAAAACATCCGAAATAGGGTTGACATTAGACTTGTAAATGATGAAAGTAATGCTTTAAAGCTTTCAGCAAAGCCAAACTACAAACATTGTACCATCTTTAATGAAAACTTAATAGCTGTTCATTTGAAAAAGACCAAGATTAGGTTTGACAAGCCGGTTTACTTGGGGATGTGTATTCTTGACCTTAGCAAAACCTTGATGTATGACTTTCATTACAATTACATCAAAACAAAATATAATGAGGGTGCTAAGCTATTGTTTACTGACACTGACAGTTTAGCATATGAAATTAAAACTGAAGACTTTTACAAAGATATAAGTCCAGATGTAAATGATATGTTTGATACAAGTGGAATACCAAACAGTCATCCCTCTTGTATACAAACTGGTATAAACAAAAAAGTGGTTGGTATGTTTAAAGATGAATGTGGAGGCAAAATTATGCATGAGTTCGTTGGATTAAGAGCAAAATTATATTCGTATAAAATGTTTGAGGGTGAGGAAGAAAAGAAATGTAAAGGTGTTAAGCAAAGTGTAGTTAAAAAGGAGATTAGCTTCGATGACTACAAAACCTGTCTGTTTAGTAGAAAGGAGCAGATAAGGAAAATGAACGTGATACGCAGTCATGAGCATGTAATGTACACGGAGGAGATCAATAAGGTTGCCTTGTCAGCGAACGACGACAAGAGGGTCATTCAGGAGGATGGTGTACACACGCTGGCCTATGGACATTGGCGCCTGTAGGAGAACCCCGTAGGAAAACCCCCATAGGAGAACCCCCATAGGAGAACCCCCGTAGGAGAACCCCGTAGGAGAACCCCGTAGGAGAACCCCCGTAGGAGAACCCCCCGCCCCACCCAACAAGTCCCCCAGTCAGCTGCACCCCTTTTTAACCTTACGAAGTGACCAAAGCCATCTCTCATTTTGTTAATATTTACCATATTATTTTAACCATCCTTGTGGTAGCACGTTTTTCATTAAATTTTTTACCATATTATGATAAAAAATTAAAAATTGTATGGGGCCCTGGCTATAAAAAAGTTTAAAAGTTAAATGGTAGAAATATGGTAGGAAATCAAAATGCGCCAGAACTGGTAATATCCTACTACTTCTAACGCCGCTTTCAACAATAGTTCAGTTATATCACGGCGTGTCCTGGATGCGTTACCAGTTCTACTGATTATACATCCTGACACCAGCAGGTCAATCGTAATGCTAACCCCGCAACTCTGAGCCCAAAAGGATGGCATCCGTAACTAACAGTGTTAAAGTCTTTGGTACTATTGTGCGAACTACAGCATGTACTGTGGAGATCTTCTACAACATTCTCGTCTCTCAATTCGCTTCAATTTGTAAACATATGAATTGTCATGTTCTACTGCTGGGTAGACCAGTCTGTATTTAGCCGAAGTAGGATTTGAGACCGGGTACCTAAGGTTCGAGCACTTTTTTATGGGAACTTAAAAAACAACCCGATTGGTCGTATATACTCGAAACCAAAAAGTAGTTGACTAGTCGGCATTTTATCTGATATTTGGGCGTTCAGGATACGATCCCTGATTTTAACATCACCCCGGTTGAAATTAATAACTTTGATGAATTGAACAGCCATCGGAAGTGATCAAGGCTATCGATTTTAATGTGTTGTATAAACTCGACATTCAAAATGAAGACATATGGATGGATATTTTCTAATGGCGAGTAGACCAGTCTGCATTGTGACGTAAGCGGAAGTGTTACCGACTAGAGATGCTGATCAACATGCGCATCCATAGAGTTTCACATGGTTCTACACAATCAATCAATTAGTCACTGAAGGTTTTGAGAAATATAACTTATTGTGCAGTTATAAGCTGCACATTTAAGGAAAATCGACCTTTCAAGGTATTTCATTGTTAAAGATTTAACTAATCTCTGATTCACCGTTACAATGTTTGTCTGTAGGTCATATTACGCGAACGCGAACTTTTATCTGGATGTACACTACTCGCAAATGTTCGAAGAAAACCTAAGAAATGACTCGTGTATTGTTCAACCCAACCAATCACGCTATACAATAATAGTTCAAACAAAAACTACGCAGCAGAGAACATATAGGAGACACACACATACGGTCACATCATGGCTCCCTTTACGGCCTCATTTCTTTTTTATTTTCTCCTCTTTTTATGACTTCTGCATATCCTTTTTTCACATATTGTATTTCTTAAGAGTATATTTAAAGAACAGTAGCATTTATATCAAGTATACATATGCCAAGTAGGCCACCATCTTCAGTTTATATTAAAGTTTATACATGTATTTATCATTTCTTGGGATATGTTTTTTTTGTATAAATTGTTGGAAATAATTTTTTGTATAAATTGTTGGAAATAATTTTCTTTATTAAAAGAATAATTAACTGTTGAAAATTAACGATGGTCAATGATTTGTTTCTTTTGTCCTCGCTGTTTTTACTCTATTCAGATGTCTTGAAACTACACTTGGGTAAAAGCACTTAGTATATATATAGAAAACAATATAAAGAAAATGGATGTTAGAATAAAGTTATATGAATACATGAATACATGAATCAAGGACTAGATCTAAAGATTTATCTCGCAAATAAAAGTTGGCAGATCCGCATTACACTCATAATCATTCATGAGGGAGCTAGGGAGTGCTAGTACAGCGCAATCTTCTGCGCCGAGTGCATCATTTGGTTCACCTTCCTTCCATTTCGGTACAATACCAATATTTCGTCCAGTTGATTCCCATTGCCATACACCTTCTTCATCACGGTCACTGGCACCAATCCACGTTTCCCATCTTCCCATCTCATTCCGTCCTTCGATTAAAAGAGCCAGGGCAGCTGAAGAGTTTGGTTCCACTAGAGATCCGCCATGTTCTTTACAGTAATCTTGAGCACCACACCATGACTTAGTTTCAGAGTCAACATATAAAACACAGGAGTCCAATTGACGTTTCCAACCTTCTTCACAACGTATTGCTGCTTTCATTGATTTCATTATTTTGGCTATTCCGTCAATATTTGATTTCATTGAATCCATATCCGCTGTAAGTTTCTCAACCAATTGTTGCACAGAATCGCATTTCTGTTGACTTTGTTGTCCCACGAATTCTATTTTATTCATCAACTGTTCAAAGTCAACTTGATGCTTATCTTTCAAATGATCCACTAAATCAAGGGATTGGGTCTTATGGTCATCAATTGTAACTCGAATAACATCCAGTGCCAGTTCCGTATTATTCAGTAACTGTGTTTCAACCAATTGTTGCACAGAATCGCATTTCTGTTGACTTTGTTGTCGCACGAATTCTATCTTATTTATCAACTGTTCAAAGTCAAACTGATGGTTATCTTTCATCTGATCTACTAATTCACGTGTTTCGTTCTCATGGTCATCAACTGATACTCGAATAACGCCCAGTGCTGCAGTAAGATACGTCCTCTGTCTCCGCAGCTGTTTCTTTTCCGTTGAGAATGCTGTTATCATAGCCTTTGTCTTTGTTGTAACTTCATTCACCAATCGCTGGATTCCATCTCCGGATGTTTGATTAAGGCCTGGTTGTTGCTCTGTCTTGCAACATGCATGATCAGTCTTGTCGTTTTGAATGTTTTGTATTTTATCCTCTATGTCCGCTATTTTATTTCCAAAAATCTTGTCAAGACGATATTCCAGGTAGTCCACTTGTGATTCAATGTCAGCTTCGGCCAAATGAATTACGCGCACGTTGTAAAATCCAATTACGGCAAACACCAAAGCAGCATGAGACATTTGGAAATCCGCCAATTTTCTTATATCGAAGTGATACGTGACTGTGTTATGCCGTTAAATTTGACAATTTAGTTCTTGCATTTCACTATGACTTTATCTATTAACTATGTATAATTTGAATGTTGATGATGATTTGAAATATGTATAAGTTTCGATAATGCTGTCAAAACAGCGTGTCAAGAAACATCAAACGGATATCTGATGTTTGTTAAGTTATTATATGTAATTGTTATTCAATCAACCTTACTTAATTATATCCCCTTTCTCAGACATTTCGACTTAAAAGTTAACAATAGAGTTATCAATGACATATGTCGCCTTGAGCTGTTTTAGCAGTGATTGGCATGGCTTATGTTATTGATAAATGTATAACGGTTTAACCAATGGCTAATGTTGAGTTGATTGATCATGCTATTTGATTGGTCAGTTAATCAAACCGAATTTGATTAACTGACCAATCAGATAGCATGATCAATCAACTCAACATTACGGGTCTAGATGTTAATTCCGCAAATAAGAAACATATTAGCTACTCGCTCCACGTTAATGCTCTATGCTAATTTGTAAATTGAATTGATTGTTTGGTTTTCAATATTTGTCACGGCGGCCAGTTCATCCACTCATATGTTTCCTGGCTTTCGCATACCAGTACTTCTCACAACAGTATTTTCAAGCAACTGGCTGCTTTTCCACATAGACTGTTAGTCCATTGGTGGAGGACAAGTGACGCGTGTCGCATTGAAATGTGTCTAACGTCGGAAATAATGTTGACCGAGCTAGGGACCGAACTCACAAGCCCTGGAATGGTGGTGAGAACCGCGATTAATTGATTGCATGGAATTTAATCCTACTTTCAAGAGTAATTGACTTATGTCACGGCGAACGGAACAACACTACATGTGTTTCCTGACTGTCTCAAATCAGTACTCCACACAATATTCATCAAAGTCAATCGACTAAATCTCCCCATAGTATGTTCTGAGCCCATTTATGAAAGACGAATACCTCATTTAGCAATGACTTATTTTTAATAATCGAAAGAAATATGTTGACCAAGTCTTGATTCGAACTCATGACCCCCACTCGACTCTGCCCATAAGTACCTACATAAATATCTCGCTGGCAAAATTGCGATGCAACAAGTGCCCATACGTATCTCGCTGGCAAGATTGCGATGTAACAAGTCCCCATACGTATCTCGCTAGCAAGATTGCGATGAACAAGTACCCACACATATCTCTGGCAAAATTGCGATGCAACAAGTCCCCATACATATCTCTCTGGCAAGATTGCGATGTAACAAGTCCCCATACATATCTCTCTGGCAAGATTGCGATGTAACAAGTACCCATACATATCTCTGGCAAGATTGCGATGCAACAAGTCCCCATACATATCTCTCTGGCAAGATTGCGATGTAACAAGTCCCCATACATATATCTCTGGCAAGATTGCGATGTAGCAAGTCATGAATGCGCACGCAGACCTGTATCTACACTTGTATACGCTGAGATGTGTGTTCCTTTAAAGCACAACGCAATTATAGGGTCATGTTAAGTTAACATTTATCTAATTCCACGTTCAATGTCTGCTTAAAAGAGATTTAACCCTTTCCCACATACAACAATTCTGCAGCAGACGACTTTGAAAACATCTAAGCAAAAACAGGAATTGTTTCTATAAATGAAAGGATATTTTTCTTATAGAGCTGAAAACATAGTAGCAAAAAGAGAAATTGCTATTTATGAGCAATTTCTCCTTTTGCCACAATGTTTTCCAAAAACGTCTGCTGTAGAGGTGTCAGAAAGCGTCTGCATGTTGGAAAGGGTTAACTAGTACTCGTGCCGTTAGTGAGGATAAGTCCCAAATGCAGAACCCGTTCGTCAGGAGACCTTTAGCCGACGTAGCATAGTGTCTGTTAACCCTTTCCCACATACAACAAATCTGCAGCAGACGATTTTGAAAACATAGTGACAAAAATCTGAAAAATCTCAATAAAATATAGCTTAATTGTTAAATAAAGTTGAAAACATTGTGGCCAAAGGACAAAATTGCTCATAATGAGCAATTTCTCCTTTGGCCAAAAACTGTTTTCACTTTTATTTATCTTTTATGGAGATTTCAGGTTTTTGTCACTTTGTTTTCAAAGTCGTCTGCTACATATATAAGTAGCCGCGACAATGGAGATGGGGTATTGGTGAGAGCTCTGTGTCGTACAATCGCGTACACATTTGACAATTTGACTTTGTTAAAAACAAGTTGTGATACGTTAGGTTTATTGATTGGAACTAAACGCCGTTTTCAATAATATTTGTTCAATCATATCACGGCGGCCAGTTTACTAACACGTGTTTTTCCTAGCTGATCTGTAACTTCACTTGTAGACAACTTGAAAATAGGTACAACCCTTTACCGACCTGCAGAGGCATTTTGACGCAATAGCAGCAGACGACTTTTAAAAAAATTGTGGCCAAAGGGGAAATTGTTCATGATGAGCAATTTCTCCTTTGGCCAAAAACTGTTTTCACTTTTATTTAACAATTAAGCTATCTTTTATGGAGATTTCAGGTTTTTGTCACTTTGTTTTCAAAGTCATCTGCTACATATATAAGTAGCCGCGACAAGCGAGATGGGGCCTTGGTGAGAGCTCTGTGCCCTACAATCACATACACAGTTGACAGTTTGACTTTGTGAAAACAATTGTGTTGTATGCACTGTGATACGTTAGGTTGATTGATTGGAGCTTAACGTCGTTTTCAACATAATTGTTCAATCATATCACGGCGGCCAGTTCACTAACACGTGTTTTTCCTGGCTTTCTCACACCAGTACTCCACACAACATACTTTTTAAACAACTGTTTGCGTTTTCTTTTCCACATAGACTGTTAGCCCATAGGTGAAAGACGAATGAAGCTTGTCAAGGTGACTTTTGTCAAAATCGGACAGAATGTTCGCCGAACTGGGATTTAAACTCACAGCCTGCGTCGCTACCGGCTGAGCTACCGGCGCTCGGCGTGATGCGTTTGGAATATTTCCCTTTTCCGTAAGAAAATATACAAGTTTACAAGTTTATAAGTTTATAAGTTTATTGAGAAATACAGTGAGCAATATGCCCATGCGTATACAGTATTAAGCAAAGTACATATTAACATAAACATACAAACATTACAAGTATTAGCATAACAGCCAGCGTATGAATACACTGCAAATTTATGCAAAACATAAATTTGTCATTTATTGAAAAATGAAGTATTGTACAAAATACAGTAAAAACATTGAATGCATATGAAATTGGTATTGTTAAAGCGTTTTAAAGCGTGAAGGGGTCAAAATGCCATTAATTCAAAAAAAAAATCGTATTTCAAATGATCTGAAAACAAGCATTGACACATTCTTAATTAATTTAGATTCAATAAATTGAAAAATATTTGGTCTCTTAAAGTAATACTTTTTTTATAAATTTCTTTCTTAATTATATATAAATAAAATGAATTTCATGTTCGATTGGTTTCAAACAAACTTTACTCTTTTATTCGAAATTTAAGATTGTGCCATCTACCAGAATCAATGTTCCGAAAGTCTCGATCTAGTTAAAGCAATTGTAAACTTTTCGATGTCATAAATATATGGTTCTATTCGAAAGTTTGCATCCTTTGCTTTTGGCGATTCATTAATGTTTAAATGCCTGTTCTGAATAAAAAAAAAAGCCAATTACACTTTGTTTATATCATGCAGTCGAGTTTGAGTTTTAGTTTTGGAAAAACATAAACACAGTTAGAAAATAAAAAACGTCAAGAACTTGATATAATCACGCAATCACAATGCTCTACGACATACGGGTCTAGATGTTACTTCCGTAAATAAGAAACATAGTAGCTACTCGCTCCACGTTAATGCTCTATGATATTTTGTAAATTGAATTGATTGTTTGGTTTTCGATATATTTTCAGTCATATCGCGGCGGCCAAGTTCAGCTACTCAAATGTTTCCTGGCTTTCGCTTACCAGTACTCCTTACAAAAGTATTTCCAAGCAACTGGCTGCTTTTCCACATAGACTGTTAGTCCATTGGTGGATGACAAGTGACGCGTGTCACATTGACTTGTGTCGAACGTCGGCAAGAATTTTGGTCGAGCCGGGGACCGAACTCACAAGCCCTGGAATGATATGGTGAGAACCGCGATTAATTGATTTCATGGAATTTAATCATAGCTTCAAGAGTAATTCACTTATGTCATAGCGAACGGAACAACAATGTATGTTTTTTCTGACTGTTTCAAATCATTACTCCACACAATAGTCATCAAAGTCAAAATCTTCAGTTTGTATTAAAGTTTATACATGTATTTATCATTTATTGTGACATGCTTTTTTGTATAAATTGTTGGAAATAATTATCGTTTTTAAAAGAAGAATTAACTGTTTAAAAATATCGATGGAGAACGATCTATTTCCTTTGTCCTCGTTGTTTTTACTTTATTCAGATGTCTTGAAACTACACTTGGGTAAAAGCACTTAGTATATATATAGAAAACAATATAAAGAAAATGGATGTTAGAATAAAGTTACACCGATGAATACATGAATCAAGGACTAGATCTAAAGTTTTATCCCGCAAATAAAAGTTGGCAGATCCGCATTACACTCATAATCATTCATGAGGGAGCTAGGGAGTGCTAGTACAGCGCAATCTTCTCCGCCGAGTGCATCATTTGGTTCACCTTCCTTCCATTTCGGTACAATACCAATATTTCGTCCAGTTGATTCCCATTGCCATACACCTTCTTCATCACGGTCACTGGCACCAATCCACGTTTCCCATCTTCCCATCTCATTCCGTCCTTCGATTAAAAGAGCCAGAGCAGCTGAAGAGTTTGGTTCCACTAGAGATCCGCCATGTTCTTTACAGTAATCTTGAGCACCAAACCATGACTTAGTTTCAGAGTCAACATATAAAACACAGGAGTCCAATTGAAGTTTCCAACCATATTTACAACGCATTGCTGCTTTCATTGATTTCATTATTCTGGCTATTCCGTCAATATTTGATTTCATTGAATCCATATCCGCTGACTGTTTCTCAACCAATTGTTGCACAGAATCGTATTTCTGTTGACTTTGTTGTCCCACGAGTTCTATTTTATTCATCAACTGTTCAAAGTCAACTTGATGCTTATCTTTCAAATGATCCACTAAATCAAGGGATTGGGTCTTATGGTCATCAATTGTAACTCGAATAACATCCAGTGCCAGTTCCGTATTATTCAGTAACTGTGTTTCAACCAATTGTTGCACAGAATCGCATTTCTGTTGACTTTGTTGTCGCACGAATTCTATCTTATTTATCAACTGTTCAAAGTCAAATTGATGGTTATCTTTCATCTGATCTACTAATTCACGTGTTTCGTTCTCATGGTCATCAACTGATACTCGAATAACGCCCAGTGCTGCAGTAAGATACTTCCTCTGTCTCCGCAGCTGTTTCTTTTCCGTTGAGAATGCTGTTATCATAGCCTTTGTCTTTGTTGTAACTTCATTCACCAATCGCTGGATTCCATCTCCGGATGTTTGATTAAGGCCTGGTTGTTGCTCTGTCTTGCAACATGCATGATCAGTCTTGTCGTTTTGAATGTTTTGTATTTTATCCTCTATGTCCGCTATTTTATTTCCAAAAACCTTGTCAAGACGATATTCCAGGTAGTCCACTTGTGATTCAATGTCAGCTTCGGCCAAATGAATTACGCGCACGTTGTAAAATCCAATTACGGCAAACACCAAAACAGCATGAGACATTTTGAAATCCGCCATTTTTCTTATATCGGAGTGATACGTGACTGCCTAAAACGCACACCAATGAGTAAATACTAAATATGGTATTGCAAGACATTATATTTGATATTTCTCAAGTGCCCGTATGAACCTCAAGTACATTATGCACATTAGGGAAACGTTAACATCATAACATTTAAAACGCACGTAACAAGATCATAACTGTATGTCTATTAGTGACAGAAGATTTCTAGAACGTTCGATAAAAATGGGTGGTATTTTGATCAGACGGATGCACAAACGGATCTCTGATGATTTGCGTTTTCTTTTCCACATAGACTGTTAGCCCATAAGTGAAAGACGAATGAAGATTGTCAAAGTGAATTTTGTCAAAATCGGACAGAATGTTGGCCGAGCTGGGATTCGAACTCACAGCCTGCGTCACTACCGACTGGGCTACCGGCACTCGGCGTTATGCGTTTGGAATATTTGCCCTTTTTCCGTAAGAAAATATACAAGTTTACAAGTTTATAAGTTTATTGAGAAATACAGTGAGCAATATGCCCATACGTATACAGTATTAAGCAAAGTAGGCCTACATATTAACATAAACATACAAACATTACAAGTATTAGCATAACAACCAGCGTATGAATACACTGTTACTTATGCAAAATATAAATTTGTCATTTATTGAAAAATGAAGTATTGTACAAAATACAGTAAAAACATTGAATGCATATGCAATTGGTATTGTTAAAGCATTTTAAAGTTTAAGGGGGTCAAAATGCCATTAATTCAAAAGGATTTCGCATTTCAAATGATCTGAAATCAAGCATTGACATATTCCTAATTAATTTAGACTCAATTTGGTCTCTTTCAGTTATACTTTTTTTTATAAATTTCTTTCATAATTCTTAATATTATGTTCATATATAAATAAAATGAATTTCATGTTCGATTGGTTTCAAACAAACTTTACTCTTCTATTGGAAATTTAAGATTGTACCATCTACCAGAATCAATGTTCCGAAAGTCTCGATCTAGTTAAAGCAATTGTTAACTTATCAATGTCATAAAGATATGGTTCTATTCGAAAGTTTGCATTCTTTGCTTTTAACGATTAATTAACGCTAATATGCCTATTCTGGGTTTAAACAACGACAATTACACTTTGTTTATATCATGCAGTCGAATTTGAGCTATAGTTTTGGAATATAGTTTTGGAAAAACATAAACACAGTCAGGAGAGAAAGCTGAGCTTGATATAATCACGCAACCACAATGCTATACGACATACGGGTCTAGATGTTACTTCCGTAAATAAGAAACATATTAGCTACTCGCTCCACGTTAATGCTCTATGATATTTTGTAAATTGAATTGATTGTTTGGTTTTCAATATTTGTTGAGTCATATCACGGCGACCAGTTCATCCACTCATATGTTTCCTGGCTTTCGCATACCAGTACTTCTCACAACAGTATTTTCAAGCAACTGGCTGCTTTTCCACATAGACTGTTAGTCCATTGGTGGAGGACAAGTAACGCGTGTCGCATTGAAATGTGTCTAACGTCGGAAATAATGTTGACCGAGCTAGGGACCGAACTCACAAGCCCTTGAATGGTGGTGAGAACCGCGATTAGTTGATTGCATGGAATTTAATCCTACTTCCGGCGAACGGAACAACACTACATGTGTTTCCTGACTGTCTCAAATCAGTACTCCACACAATTTCATCAAAGTCAATCGACTAAATCTCCCCATAGTATGTTCTGAGCCCATTTATGAAAGACGAATACCTCATTTAGCAATGACTTATTTTTAATAATCGAAAGAAATATGTTGACCAAGTCTTGATTCGAACTCATGACCCCCACTCGACTCTGCCAATCAGTACCTACATAAATATCTCGCTGGCAAAATTGCGATGCAACAAGTGCCCATACGTATCTCGCTGGCAAGATTGCGATGTAACAAGTCCCCATACGTATCTCGCAAGCAAAATACCGATGAACAAGTACCCATACATATCTCTGGCAAAATTGCGATGCAACAAGCCCTTATACATATCTCTCTGGCAAGATTGCGATATAACAAGTCCCCATACATATCTCTCTGGCAAGATTGCGATGTAACAAGTGCCCTTACATATCTCTGGCAAGATTGCGATGCAACAAGTCCCCATACATATCTCTCTGGCAAGATTGCGATGCAACAAGACCCCATACATATCTCTGGCAAGATTGCGATGCAACAAGTTGCCATTTTGTCTGAGGCAAAATCTGGCGACTCCATGAAATATGAGCTTTTTAATATTTTGATTTATGAACTATGCTGATCTCAGGTGAGACAGCTCGTAAGGAGCTGACTCACCTGAATCTGTATTGTTTGCACAAACCTCAATATTGCCATTGGCGCTGAAAGAGTTAATACACATTACGCTGATGTATTGAAAACTACAGAGGTATATGGAACGCCGTAACTGCCTTAGTTGACGTTACAACTTGATTTTCAGTTGCAACATCATTACATATGACGCTTTCACCTTTATATGGGACCCTTGTATATATACATGCGACAACAAATCTAATACATGTGCCTGTTTTATAATTACATGAGACTGAATAATCATTTTGTGTGGTGAAATCAACATTGCGTGTGGCAATTTCACCTTTATATGGGACACATTAATCCATACATGTGACGAAATGTTCTATACGTTTGACGAAATGTTCTATACGTGTGACGAAATGTTCTTTACGTGTGACCAAATGTTCTTTACGTGTGACCAAATGTTCTATACGTTTGACCAAATGTTCTATACGTGTGACGAAATGTTCTATACGTGTGACGAAATATTCTTTACGTGTGACCAAATGTTCTATACGTGTGGCGATTCGATCTATATATGGGCGAGTTCAGATGGGCTTCGCTAGGATAGAGAAATGATGTCATGTCTAAATATAGATTCAGAAAATTATGCGCACTAATGCTTTCCATCTGAACGGTATTTCCTCGTCTTAGTAGTAAACCATTCGGAACTCTCGGGTAATTCCGTAATCCTTCATCATCCATTGATGAAGCATTCATCACCGAGATATTCCGAATAAGTAGTGAACATCGTTGGCCCCCATTTTGAAATCAAAATGACGTCTCTAAGGTTAAAAGTATCACCGTTCAAATGGATTCCGAGTGCACTTGGGCTGTTCTCGGATCCCATATGAACTCGCCCTATGTGAACACCTTTCCGTGAGTCCCTGGACTCTCCGAAATCGACCTAAGACCGAAATCGACCTAAGACGACCGAAATCGACCTCCGAAATCGACCCTGAGACCGAAATCGACCTCAAATTCACCTTAGTCGACATTTATTAATTATTTTTTCGATATATTATAAACAATTATGTAGTTATGATATACTTTAGTCAATAAAATATATAAAAAAAAAGTTTGTTCTCAACGAAATCGACTTTTCACTCTTCGAAATCGTCTCGTGACCGAAATCGACCTCAAATGCACCGAAATCGACATATATTATTTATTTGGTATATAATAAATAAGTATGTAGATATACTTTAGTCAATAAAATATATAAGAAAAATACTTTGTTTTTACCGCAATCGACTTTTCACTCTCCGAAATCGACCTGAGACCGAAATCGACCAGAGACCGAGATCGACCTGAGACCGAATTCGACATGAGACCGAAATCGACCTCAAATTTACCTAAATCGACAAATATTTTTTAATTCTTTGATATATTATAATCAATATATTTGTTATGATATACCTTAATCAATAGAATATATAGAAAAAAACTTTTCGGTCTTGGGGTCGTCGATTTAGGAGGTTGATTTCTGTCTCGGAGAATGAAAAGTCGATATCGTTGAGAACAAAGTATTTTTTTATGTATTGTTTTGACTAAAGTATATAATAACTACATAATTGTTTATAATACATCGAAACAATAAAAAAAAATGTCGATTAAGTTGAATTTGAGGTCGATTTCGGTCCCATGGTCGATTTCGGTGGTCGATTTCGGTCTTAGGTCGATTTCGGTTGGTCCAGTCTCTTTGAGTACTTTAACGAACAAGATGGCGGCAAATATAAGAACATTGTTAGAATCATTATGTGTACATGGTTTAATCGAGAAGTTTTATGAACAAAATATTGAATTGGATACTATTCTATCGCTTACTGACACACAACTAATCAACATACGAGTTACGACTATTGGAGATCGTGTAAGAGTTAGGAACGGAGCTCGTGAGTTACTAACAAAAGTGGAACCACGAGGGGCAGATGAATTGAAGCACTGCATTGTCACATATAATGATCAAACCGGCACATGTATCAATGGTATCGTCGTATGTATTAATAAAAGTTTCACATGTCAAGATGAAACTACCAAACGTAATGTTGACTCCACCTCATGGAATGACGAGTCTGTCACACATAATGATGAAACCGTTACATGTATTAGAAATGTCGTCACATGTATGAATAAATGTGTCACATATCAAGGTGAAACTACCACATGGAATGACGATTATGTCACATATAATGATAAAATCGTCACATATATAATAATTGTCGTCACATGTATAAATAAAAAAGCCACACATCAGGGTGAAACTATCCCACGTAAAGATTACTCCCACACAAAATGACTTTTCTGTCACCTGTAATGATAGTACCGACACATGTATTAAGAATGCGATCACACGTATAGAACATTTGGTCACACGTAAAGAACGTTTGGTCACACGTATAGAACGTTTGGTCACACGTATAGAACATGTGGTCACACGTATATAACATTTGGTCACACGTACAGAACATTTGGTTACACGTAAAGATCATTTGGTCACACGTATAGAACATTTCGTCACACGTAAAGAACATTTGATCACACGTATAGAACATTTGGTCACACGTATAGAACATTTGGTCACACGTATAGAACATTTGGTCACACGTATAGAACATTTGGTCACACGTATAGAACGTTTGGTCACACGTATAGAACATTTGGTCACACGTAAAGAACATGTGGTCACACGTATAGAACATTTCGTCACACGTATATGACATTTCGTCACACGTATAGAACATTTGGTCACACGTAAAGAACATTTGGTCACACGTATAGAACATTTGGTCACACGTATAGAACATTTGGTCATACGTAATGACAAGAGCATTACATAGAGCGTATACTGATAAAACCGTCACATGTATTAGAAATGTTGCCACACGCAATGGTGACTCCACCACACAAAATGATTATTCAGTCTTATGTAATTATAAAACAGGCACATGTATTAGAAATGTTTTCACATGGATGGATTAATGTGTCCCATATAAAGGTGAAATTGCCACACGCAATGTTGATTTCACCACACAAAATGATAATTCAGTCTCATGTAATTATAAAACAGGCACATGTATTAGATTTGTCGTCGCATGTATATATAAAAGGGTCACATATTAAGGTGAAAGCGTCATATGTAATGATGTTGCAACTGAACATCAAGTTGTAACGTCAAATAAGGCAGTTAAGGCGTTCCATAGAGGTAGGTATTTAGTATAGAAACAGGTATTTACTTCAGATACCGGTCTTTACTATAAAAAGAACTGCTTCACATATGCACATTACAGGTATTTACTATAAAAGGAACTGTTCCACATATGCGCATGAACAATGATGTATTGAAATCTACAGAGACAGGTATTTACTATAAAATAAACTGTTTCACATATGTACAATTACGCTGATGTATTGAAAACTACAGAGACATGTATTTACTATAAAATAAACTGTTTCCCATATGTACATGTACAATGATGTATTGAAAACTACAGAGACAGGTATTTACTATAAAAGGAACTGTTCCACATAGGCGCATGAACAATGATGTATTGAAAACTACAGAGACAGGTATTTACTATAAAAAGAACTGTTAACATATGTACATGTACAATGATGTATTAAAAACTACAGAGACAGGTATTTACTATAAAAGGAACTGTTCCACATAGGCGCATGAGCAATGATGTATTGAAAACTACAGAGACAGGTATTTACTACAGAGACAGGTATTTACTATAAAACGAACTGTTTCACACATGTACAATGATGTTTTGAAAACTACAGAGACAGGTATTTACTACAGAGACAGGTATTTACTACATAGATAGGTACTTACTACAGAGACAGGTATTTACTATAAAAAGAACTGTTTCACACATGTACAATGATGCATTGAAAACTACAGAGACAGGTATTTACTATAAAATAAACTGATTCCCATATATATACAATTCCGCCGTCTGTCTTAGAAACATCAAACTAAATCTATTTCTGAAATAAACATTTTGTCATATTTTGACATTTCAAATTGCATCGCGCTAACGAAAACGTTCTCTATTGATTGGTGAGTGTTTAACGCCGCTTTCAACAATATTTCAGTTATATCAAGGCGTGTCCTGGATACGTTACCAATTCTACTGGTTATAGATCCTGACACCAGCAGGTCAATCGTTATGCTAACCCCGCAACTCTGAGCCCAAAAGTAGGGCAGCCTTTACTAACAGTGTTAAAGTCTTAGGTACGATGTACTGTGGATATATTCTACAACATTCTCGTCTCTCAATTCGCTTTAATTCGTCGCTTCAAGTTGTAAACATATGAATTGTCTTGTTCTACTGCTGGGTAAACCAGTCTATATTTAGCCAAATCCCGGTCGCGATGCGGGCTATACAGGGGTTGTGAGTTCGAAGACCAGTCTGTATTGTTTTGCTGGAGTAGGATTTGAGACCGGGTACATGTACCTACGGGTTCGAGCACTTCTTTATGGGAACTTAAAAACAACCCGATTTCGCAATCGGTGTCAATTGGTGGTATATTCTCGAAACCCCAAAGTGGTTGACCAGTCGGCATTTTATCTAATAGTTGGGCGAACAGGATTCGACCCCTGTTTGCGGGCGGCGAATTTTAACATCACCCCGTATTGGCACCGGCTTCATTATTCATTGTATAAACTCGACATTTTTTTAGGACACATTTATACTGGCGAGTATAGACCAGTCTGCATTGTGACGTAAGTGGAAGAGTGACCGACTAGAGACGCTGATCAACATGCGCATCCATAGCGTTACACATGGTTCTACACAATCAATCAATTAATCATTGAAGGTTTCGCGGTATTATGAAGTAATGCGCTACAAATTTAAGAAAAGTCATTGCTAAAGATTTAACTTATCTCTGATCCACCGTTACAATGCTGTTCTAAAGGTTAGATTACGCGAATGCGATATTTTATCTGGATGTACACTGCTCGCAAATGTTCTAAGAAAAGTGCGTTTACATAAAAAATGACTCGGGTAGTGTTCAGCCGAATTAATCATACTATGTACCATTATAGTTCAATAAGCATGATCAAACAAAGACAATAACGTTTTATTTCACTGTCAGAAATACGACATTATAGTCTATGAATGTTTAGGAAATCATTATTTGTGTTAAGATTACAATTCGTTGACTACACAGCAGAGGACATATAAGAGACACACACATTCGGTCAAATCATGGTTCCCTTTACAGCCTCATTTCTTCTTTATTTTCTCCTCTTTTTCTGACTTCTGCATATCCTTTCATTCACATATTCTCTTTCTTTAGAGTGTATTTAAAAACAGTAGCATTTATATCTCTCAAGTATACATATGCTAAGTAGGCCACCATCTTCAGTTTGTATTCAAGTTTATACATGTATTTATCATTTATTGTGAGATGCTTTTTTGTATAAATTGCTGGAAATAATTTTATTTTTTAAAAGAAGAATTAACTGTTGAAAAATATCGATGGTCAATGATCTATTTATTGTATCCTCGCTGTTTTTACTTTATCCAGATGCCTTTAATTGCTACAATTGGGTAAAAACGCTCAGTACCTAGTCAATAATATATAACAAGACGAATTTTGATGCAGAGCATCAAAGGACGCCGCGCATGATTTTGAAGCATGACTTAAAGGAAGCAGATGTAGTTCAGTACATTTAAATAACGTGTGAAAACAGACAGGATGTAAATATTTCGAACAAGAAGGCCAAATGTCCCTTTATCATAACCAAAAAGGCCAAGATGTGCCTATATTGCTCACCTGGCTACCATAGCCTATAATAAAAGGTTACCATACAACATGAAGTTTCTTAATTTTTTACCAATACACGGTTTCAAATCTGCTCTAACTAGATCAATGAGATAAAAAAAAACATCACATAGGTGCTTAAATATTAACATGTAATGTCTCTAGTTATAAATTAAGTGTGACACAAGCTTTGGAAGGAGAGGGTGAAGTATATTCTCCTTCGTGTTTATCAGAAGTATGATAACAACAAGAGGCCCAAGAGGGCCTGTATCGCTCCACTGCCAATTAAATCTTCAAACAGCCCCGCGCCCTGGTTGCCATGTTTTTTACCAATCAACATGGCTTGAAGGAATCTGATAGAGGGTCATATATATATATATATAAAAGATTTTTTAAGTTTTCACTATAACCATATTATAAGGCAAAAATAGCTCTGCCCTCTGGCGGCCATAGTTTTCGACCAATCAACTTGGCTCGAAAAAATCTGAAAGAAGGTCACCCAAGCAACATTTCTACACAATTATTTGAAAATCGGCCTGATACCTACGGAGGAGAAGAAGATTTTTTAAGTCTTCACTACTACAAAATTATTTGAAAATCGGCCTGATACCTACGGAGGAGAAGAAGATTTTTTAAGTCTTCATTGTTTTTTCTTTCGGAAACCAGAATTTTGCATGGATCCCAAACAGTTTGAGGAACTAAGGAGAGATCATTGAGAGGATACTTCCTATGAAGTTTCATCCTAATTGGTCCAGTGGTTAGGTAGGAGAAACAGTTTGAAGCAAAACGTTTACGGACGGACGGACGCACGCATGCACGCACGTACGTCCAAAAGGCGTTTGTTGGGTGTTTTCCTTTGATGTTCTCTTGTTGGGTATACCCAACAAGCACATGGTTTATTCCGTAATTATCCCCCCTTTACGGAATAAATAGCAATAATATGTTAATTAGATACCCATAACACAATTGTATAAAAAAAAAAACACTTATCAAAGTGTCTTATAAGGGTGGTGGCTGGGGTTTACGAAAAAACACTATCCAACAAGATTACTCTCGTAAGTACGCACTCACGCACGGACGCACTCACGCACGCACGAACGCAGGACGGACGATTCCCCATGACATAAGCTCGACTGGCTTTCAGCCAGTGGAGTTAAAAACGGAAGTATATAAACAAAAAATACGATATCGCAAATTTCTGAGATAACGAGAAAAAAAATATATCAAAAAAAATAATCGAGAAATCGAAATGTTCGAACATATTGATATTTTTTTTTTTTTTTTTTTTTTTTTTTTTTTTTTTTTTTTCGATATCTCGAACTTTCCGATATCTCGAACTTTTCGAAAAAGAAAATTATATTTTTGTTTCGATATCTCGAACTTTCCGATATCTCGAACTTACCAATTTTTTTTCATATTTTTTCCGATATCTCGAAAATTTCGGTATCTCAAACTTGTCGATATCTCGTACTTGTCGATATCTCGAACTTTCCGATAAAGTTCGAGATATCGAGATTTTTTTTTTTAAAGATAATCGAAAAGTTATTGGAAAGTTCGAGATATCGAGAAGAAAAAAAAAAAAAAAAAAAAAAAAAAAAAAAAAAAAATCGAGATATCGGAAAGTTCGAGATATCGAAAGTTCGAGATATTGGAAAGTTCGAGATATCGAAAGTTTCGAGATATCGATATGTTCGATTTGTCAATAAATTTTCATCGAGTCATCGGTATGTTCGAGATAATTATTTGACCAATAAGACATTCGTTTTTTGCGTGTACAATGACCTCAGACAAATTTCGTACCTAAACCTCTTAATTTGCGAATGTCTAATCGAATGTCTAATGTCTAACTGATCAATTAGACATTCGTTTTTTTAATGTACATTGATCTCTGATGAATTTGGTACATAAATCTCTTAATTTGCGAATGTCTAATCGAATGTCTAATGTCTAATTGACCAATTAGACATTCGTTTTTTTAATGTACATTGATCTCTGATTAATTTGGTACCTAAATCTCTTAATTTGCGAATGTCTAATCGAATGTCTAATGTCTAACTGATCAATTAGACATTCGTTTTTTGCATGTATAATGACCTCCGACGAATTTGGTACCTAAATCCCTTAATTTGCGAATGTCTAATCGAATGTCTAATGTCTAACTGACCAATTAGACATTTGTTTTTTGGATGTACAATGACCTCCGACGAATTTCGTACTTAAATCTCGTAATTTGCGAATGTCTAATGTCTAACTGACCAATTAGACATTCGTTTTTTAATGTACAATGACCTCCGACGAATTTGGGTTATAGATCTTGTAATTTGCGAATGTCTAATCGAATGTCTAATGTCTAACTGACCAATTAGACATTTGTTTTTTGAATGTATAATGATCTCTGACGAATTTGGAACCTAAGTATAGTAATTTGCGAATGTCTAATCGAATGTCTAATGTCTAACTGACCAATTAGACATTCGTTTTTTTAATGTACAATGACCTCCGACGAATTTGGGTTATAGATCTTGTAATTTGCGAATGTCTAATCGAATGTCTAATGTCTAACTGACCAATTAGACATTCGTTTTTTGAATGTACTATGATCTCTGACGAATTTCGAACCTAAGTATAGTAATTTGCGAATGTCTAATCGAATGTCTTATGTCTAACTGACCAATTAGACATTCTTTTTTTTGCACGTACAATGACCTCCGACGAATTTGGTACCTAAATCTCTTAATTTGCGAATGTCTAATCGAATGTCTAATGTCTAACTGACCAATTAGACATTCGTTTTTTGAATGTAGAATGACCTCCGAGGAATTTGGTACCTAAATCTCTTAATTTGCGAATGTCTAATCGAATGTCTAATGTCTAACTGACCAATTAGACATTCGTTTTTTGAATGTAGAATGACCTTCGAGGAATAAGTATAGTAATTTGCGAATGTCTAATCGAATGTCTAATGTCTAACTGACCAATTAGACATTCGTTTGTTGCACGTACAATGACCTCCGACGAATTTGGTACCTAAATCTCTTAATTTGCGAATGTCTAATCGAATGTCTAATGTCTAACTGACCAATTAGACATTCGTTTTTTGATTGTACGTTGACCTACGACGAATTTGGAACCTAAATATCGTAATTCGCGAATGTCTAATCGAATGTCTTATGTCTAACTGACCAATTAGACATTCGTTTTTTGCATGTACAATGACCTCCGACGAATTTGGTACCTAAATCCCTTAATTTGCGAATGTCTAATCGAATGTCTAATGTCTAACTGACCAATTAGACATTCGTTTTTTGAATGTACAATGACCTCCGACGAATTTGGGTTATAGATCTTGTAATTTGCGAATGTCTAATGTCGAATTAGACATTCGATATTTAACATTTGCGATTTTTCTGAACGTCTAATTGAATGTCTAATGTCTAATTAGACATTCGATAATCAAAATTAGCGAATGTCTAATCGAATGTCTAACGTCTAATTAGACATTCGAATAATTTTTTTGAATGTCTAATGTCTAACGTCTAATGCTCTGCCAACTTCACACACTTTTATAAATAGGCAAAAACATCCGGCGAATTTTGGGCCCGTAAACTAAACAATTAAAAACGCGTAGCCTAGAAAGTTTGGGAAAAGTGAACTTTTTCTCTGAGCTTTGATGAATTGGGTCAGGGCCGTAAACCAAACAATCAAAAACAGCGTAGCCTAGACAGTTGGGGAAAAGTTATTAAATACAAATTAAATGTGTATAAAGTTTTGTAATAACGGTAGAAGACAAACGTATTTTGTATCTTGTTGTTTCTTAAATCAGTTAATACAATTTATTGATTCATAAAGGTTGTTTTTTTCAATCAAACAACAGAGGTTTTTTTAACAATAATAACATTGGTTTCTCCCTTTTCGATTACGTCACCCCATGGTACAAAATTAAAACCTATCCCATACTGACGCCGCGCTCCCACGCGGCGTCAATAAAATGGATGTTAGAATAAAGTTACACCGATGAATACATGGATCAATGACAAGATCTAAAGTTTTATCTCACAAATAAATGTGAGCCAATTAGAACCACAACTATTATCATTCATGCCGGAGCTAGAGATTACTAGTTGAGCGCAATCTTCTATGCCGCCAGCATTATTTGGTTCACCTTCATTCCATTTCGGTTGAATACCAATCTTTTGTCCAGTGGATTCCCATCGCCACACACCTTCTTCACCATGGTCCCTGGCACCAATCCACCAGCTCATATGCGAACTTCCAACCCAATTATATCCTTCGATCAAAAGGGTGAGGGCAACTGAAGAATATGGTTCCACAAGAGATCCGCCATGGTCTTCACAGTAACTTTGAGCAGAGTACCATGATTTTTGTTTGTTTACATATAGAATACAGGAGTCTAATTGACGTATCCAATCTTCTTTACAATGCATTTTTGCTTTCATTGAATCTATATCCGCTGACTGTTTCTCAATCAATTGGTGCAGAGAATCGTATTTCTGTTGACTTTGTTGTCCCACGAATTCTATTTTATTCATCAACTGTTCAAAGTCAACTTGATGCTTATCTTTCAAATGATCCACTAAATCAAGGGATTGGGTCTTATGGTCATCAATTGTAACTCGAATAACATCCAGTGCCAGTTCCGTATTATTCAGTAACTGTGTTTCAACCAATTGTTGCACAGAATCGCATTTCTGTTGACTTTGTTGTCGCACGAATTCTATCTTATTTATCAACTGTTCAAAGTCAAATTGATGGTTATCTTTCATCTGATCTACTAATTCACGTGTTTCGTTCTCATGGTCATCAACTGATACTCGAATAACGCCCAGTGCTTCAGTAAGATACATCCTCTGTCTCCGCAGCTGTTTCTTTTCCGCTGAGAATGCTGTTATCATAGCCTTTGTCTTTGTTGTAACTTCATTCACCAATCGCTGGATTCCATCTCCAGATGTTTGATTAAGTCCTGGTTGTTGCTTTGACTTGCAACATGCATGATCAGTCTTGTCGTTTTGAATGTTTTGTAGTTTATCCTCTATGTCCGCTATTTCATTTTTAAGAAGTCTGTCAAGACGATATTCCAGGTAGTCAACTTTTGATTCAATGTCAACTTCGGCCAAATGAATTACGCGCACGTTGTAAAATCCAATTACTGCAAACACCAAAACAGCATGAGACATTTTGAAATCCGCCATTTTTCTTATATCAGACTGATACGTGTCTGCATAACACGCACACCAATGAGTAAATACTGAATATGGTATAGCAAACATTATATTTGATATTTCTCAAGTGCCCATATGAACCTCAAGTGTATGAGGCACCTTAGGGGAACCTTAACCTCATAACATTTAAAACGCACGTAACAAGATCATTACTGTATGTCTATTAGTGACGGAAGATTTCTAGAACGTTCGATAAAAATGTGTGGTATTTTGATCATACTCAATTGATGCACAAACGGATCTCTCATGTTGATGATTACATGTAAGGTTTGATTTCCCGGATCTTGGCTCGCATATACTAGTACGCAGTTTAATTAGATATATCAACTATCAGCAAAACGTCTATGAAGCTGATGTCATTAATGATGTAGATATGAATGAGTATAATTCGACAAAGTTGACCTTACCATGACCTCTGAGTAGAGATATTAGTCGCAAATGACAATTTGGGGTCTGTTTGACTCCCGTAACGGGATCATATAAAGGTATATTGGGGTCTAAATGACGCTCCTAAACGGGATCATATAAATATAAATTGGGGTCAGATTGACACTCTGTAACGGGATCATATAAAGGTAAATTGGGGTCTGATTGACTCTCCGTAACGGGATCATATAAAGGTAAATTGGGGTCTGGTTGACTCACCATAACGGGATCATATAAAGGTATATTGGGGTCTGGTTGACTCTCCATAACGGGATCATATAAAGGTATATTGGGGTCTGGTTGATTCTCCGTTACGGGATCATATAAAGATAGATTGGGGTCTGATTGACTCTCTGTAACGGGATCATATAAAGGTACACACATATATTAGGGTCTGATTGACGCTCCTAAACGGGATCATATAAAGGTAAATTGGGGTCTGGTTAATTCTCCGAAACGGGATCATATAAAGGTAAATTGGGGTCTGGTTGATTCTCCTAAACGGGATCATATAAAGGTATATTGGGGTCTGATTGATTCTCCGAAACGGGATCATATAAAGGTATATTGGGGTCTGATTGACTCTCTGTAACGGGATCTATAAAGGTAAAATGGTGTCTGATTTTCTCTTCGCAACAGGATCATATCAAGTAAATTAGGTTATGATTGTTTATCCGTAACGGAATCATATAAGGGTAATTATGAATCTGATTGATTCTACGCAGCGCGATCATAAAAAGAATAAATTGGGTTCTGGTTGACTCACTGTAACGCGGTCACATAAAGGTAAATATGGGTATGATTGACTCTCCGTAACGCGATCATATCAAGTGAATTGGGTTATAATTGACTCTCCGTAACGCGATCATATCAAGTGAATTGGGTTATGATTGACTCTCCGTAACGCGATCATATCAAGTGAATTGGGTTATGATTGACTCTCCGTATCGCGATCATATCAAGCGAATTGGGGTCTGATTGACTCTCCGTAACGCGATCATATCAAATGAATTGGGTTATGATTGACTCGCTGTAACGCAATCATATAAAGGTAAATTGGGGTCTGATTGACTCTCCGTAACGGGATCATATAAAGGGTAAATTGGAGTCTGATTGCCTCTCCGTAAAGGGGGCATATAAAGGTAAATTGGGGTCTGATTGACTCTGCATAACGGAATCATGTGAAGGGTAGATGGGGTTCTGGTTGACTCTCCGTAACGGGATCATATAAAGGTAAATTGGGGTCTGATTGACTCTCCGTGACGGGATCATATAAAGGTAAATTGGGGTCTGATTGTCTCTCCGTGACGGGATCATATAAAGGTAAATTGGGGTCTGATTGTCTCTCCGTGACGGGATCATATAAATGTAAATTGGTGTCTGATTGACTCTCCGTAAAGGGGTCATATACATGTAAATTGGTGTCTGACTTTCTCTTCGCAACATGATCATATCAAGTGCTCGTAATACACATATAAGAGTAAATTGGGGTCACGGCGTGTCCTGGGTAAGTTACCAGTAAAGCTTGTCCGTTTATCCTGACATCAGCCAATCAGTCGTAATATTAACCCCGCAACCTTGCTCGCCAAATAGAGCCGCCATTATGACCATTTTAAAAGTCTTTGGTATGACCCGGCCGATGATCGAACCCACGACGTCTTACATCCGATGCGGACACTCTACCACTACACCATCGATGCGGTACTAGAATAATGTTAGACCTACCAAATGATAGTTTTGCTGTTTTACGCCGCGTTCAACATTGTTTCAGTTATATCACGGCGTGTCCTGGGTAAGTTACTAGTAAAACTGGTCCGTTTATCCTGACATCCGCCATTCTGTCGTAATATTAACCCCGCAAGCCTGACACCAGCCATTCTGTCTAATATTAACCCCGCAAGTCTGAGCGCCAACTAGGGCAGACGTTGTTACCATTTTTAAAATCTTAAAGACTTTGTCATGACCCGGCCGATGATCGAACTGGCCACGATGTCCCGAACCCTATGCGGACACTCTACCACTACACCATCAAGGCGGTACTAGAATAATGTTAAACTTGCCCAATGTCAAGGATTGAAGAACAATTCAAACAGACAAGGGTTAACATGCTGCTATGAGCCCGTGCGCGCGAAAAGGTACACGTAAGCTTTTGTGAACGGTGTTGATCCAGATGACATTGTGTATCCACACAGGCTGATCAAGATCGTCACTGTTCTTATTTTATTTATTTTCGTGTGTTAGAAGCTTCTGTCAGCTGTAAACCTACAATGATAAGAATTATAATATTGTACCTTTTCGTACGGTTGGACTCAAACGGGAATGTTATACATCTGCGACGTAGAAAACGTGATGGGAACATTGTGGCAAAAGAGGCAAGTACTCACCAGGAGCAGTTAGTCATTTTGCCAACATGTTTAATTATTGTTTAATTTATGAAAAAATAAACCATACTTTTGACTTATTGTTTTCATAGTCGTCTGGTGCAGAACTTTTGAATGTAGGAAAGGGTTTAAATGAGTCAAACCGGAAGAAGGTCAATAAGACCTTAACCCGCCAGACGCTTTGCACACGGGCAAGGTTTAACATGCAATAATGAGTGCGCGCGCGAAAAGGTACACGTTGGCCTTTGTGAACGGTGTTGATCCAGATCACATTGTGTATCCAGACAGACTGGTCATAACCTTAACTGCTCATATTTCATTTATGTCCGCGTGTTAGAAGATTATGTCAGCTCGTTGAGATTTTGATGAGACCGAGCAAACGTACAGACCAATCTAAACATACAATGATAAGAAATGACATAAGGTACCTTTTCGCACGGATAGACTCGAATGTCGTCTGCTGCTATTGCGTCAAAATGCGTCTGCGGGTGAGAAAGGGTTAACTGGCATGGGGCTAGTATTACGAATTTCAACCTTCGAGGGTTTTGATTGATTGATTGATTGATTGATCGATTGATTAATTTATTTGACTGATTGATTGATTGAGTGATTTGTTGAGTGATTTATTGATTGATTGATTGAATGATTGATTGGTTGATTAGTTGATTGATTGATTGATTGATTGATTGATTGAGTGATTTGTTGATTGATTGATTGGTTGATTAGTTGATTGATTGATTGATTGATTGATTGATTGATTGCGTGAGTGATTTGTTGATTGATTGATTGAATGATTGATTGATTGATTTGTTGACTGATTTGTTAAGATTGAGCGTCATTTTAACGGTAACTCATGTATATCATGGCGGCTAGTTCACCAAATGTATTTCGTCCTGACTCTACATAAGAGTCATTGCATGAGAAAAAAGTACAAGTTGTCATTTCTGAACAGTGTAGATTCAGATCATCTTGCCAACCTGCACAGTCTAATCAAAATCTACACACGTGGCGGAATTGTATAATAAACGTGTAAGTTATATGTGAACAGCGTAGATCTGGATCAGATTTTGCGGACGCACAGACTGATGATCTCGGTCTGTTATGTTCATAAAAGCCATATTGTACTCTTTCCGATGGACAGACTCGTCATGATCGATAAGATCGTTCTGTCCTACTCCGGCGGCTGATCTGTAACTTCACTTGTGAAAAACTTGTAAAATAGGTATAACCCTTCCCGACCTGCAGACGCATTTTGACGCAATCATGATAAGCCATTTCTCCTTTGTACACAATGTTTCCATCATTATTTAACAATTAAGCTATCTTTTATGGAGATTTATCAGGTTTTTGTCGCTTTGTTTTCAAAGTCGTCTGCTGCAAATGTGTCGTATGTGGGAACGGTTCAAGCTTGATGCGGTCATGAGTCATCATTTTCGAATGTTTGCAAATAGAGCCGTCCCACGAGAAAACCAACGTTGTGAATTTTCGGTTTGAGGAATCGTTATTCTATAACCCTATCTCCCTGAGGCGGAATGTGTCGGCCCGGATAAGCCTGCGCGGACTGTGCAGACTTATCTGGGTCGATACATTGCGCAGAGTTCATGTTTTTTTGTTTTTTTCGTGGAACGGCTCATATGTCTTGGAATCCAACTGTAAATCAAGCCATACAAGAATGTCCATCTGACGCATCAAATCACTGAAATTACTGCGGCGTCGTCCAATCACGGCATGTAATATGTCTGAAGTTAATTACTACGTTTTTGTTCTTCAGTTATATCACGGCGTGTCCAAGGTAAATTACCAGTGCATGTACTACAGGTCTATTTATCTAGACATTATCGAGTCAGTCGTAATGCTAACATCACAATCCTGAGGGCAACGAAGGGATGGTCATTACTGTCATTACTGCCATTACTGTCATTATGTAAGTCTTTTGTATAAGCCGTCCAGGAGAACGAACAAGCGACCTGCCACAACAAAGAATAATCTACCACTACACTCCAGAGACGGTCTGATATTACCTGCTATGAATCATTGAATGTTATACAAGTCACAAAAATAAATTTCGTAGGGGTAATGGTTATCCCTTTCCCACATACATGCGCTTTCTGACGCATCTGCGGTAGACAACTTTTCAAAACATTATGGCAAAAGGAGAAACTGATCATAATGACCAATTTCTCCATTTGCCACAATGTTTTCAACTCAATAATTTCATTTTAATAGTAGCTATTTTGGACATTTTAACAATATGTTTTCAAAGTCGTCTGTTTAAGATTGTTTGTATGAGGTTATGACTTATAGTACGTTACGGAACAATTATATCATCTTACACAGTGCTTCCCCTCTGATATTTACATTTCTGTTAGTTTGATTGATTTGGGTTTAACGCAATTCTCAACAATGTTTCAGTCATATCACAGCGGCCAGCTCACCTACTAAATATGTTTCTTGGCTTTCTCACACCAGTACTTCATACAACATTATTTCCAAGCAACTGGCTGCTTTTCCACATAGATTGAGAGCCCATTGGTGTAAGACGAATGACGCTTGTCACAACAACTTTTGTCAAATGTCGGAATAAATGTTGGCCGAGCTGGGGTTCGAACTCACAACCCCTGGATTGACAGCCCGCGTCGCTACCGACTGAGCTACCGGGGCTCGGCATTTCTGTTAGTAACCGCTTCGCTAACGCAAATCATTATGAGCAGTTCATCCTTCATATGTTTTCACACCAAAGAAAAGCATGCTCCAGTGCGTGGTTTTTTTTAAAAGCGAATCATTACGTATAAGACGACGTGATGGGCGTGTCGAATCAGTGTATTCAAGAACCATCACGTTGTCTTATACGAAATGCAACGCTTTGTCAGGTGTACCAGACTCTTCAATTGCCTGATAAAGTAAGGCGAAAACAAACGTCGATCTGGTTCTACAATATTTGCAAATGTGCAAATGTTTAATTTTCTTCATCGGAGCTAATATATAAGTATCCGCGACAAGCGAGATGGGGCCTTGGTGAGAGCTCTGTGCCCTACAATCACACACACATTTGACCATTTGACTTTGTTAAAACAATTGTGCTGTATGCACTGTGATACGTTAGGTTGATTTATTGGAGCTTAATAAACGCCGTTTTAAACATTATGTTTTCAATCATATCATGGCGGCCAGTTCACTTACACATGTTTTTCCTAGCTTTCTCACACCAGTACTCCACAAAACATACGTTTTAAACAACTGTTTGCGTTTTCCTTTCCACATAAACTGTTAGCCCATACGTGAAAAGACGCATAAAGCTTGTCAAAGTGACTTTTGTCAAAATCGGACAGAATGTTGGCCGAGCTGGGATTTGAACTCGCAGCCCGCGTCGCTACCGACTGAGCTACCGGCGCTCGGCGTGATACGTTAGGAATATTTGCCCTTTTTCCGTAAGAAAATATACAAGTTTACAAGTTTACAAGTTTATTGAGAAATACAGTGAGCAACATGCCCATGAGTATACAGTATTAAGCAAAGAACATATACACATAAACATAGGCAATACAAACATTACAAGTATTAGCATAACAGCCAGCGTATGAATACACTGTAACTTATGCAAAACAAGAACTTGTCATTTATTGAAAAATGAAGTATTGTACAAAATACAGTTAAAACATTGAATGCATATGAACTTGGTATTGTTAAAGCCTTTTAAAGCGTGAAGGGGTCAAAATGCCATTAATTCAAAATACAAAAGTTTTCACAATTCGTCTACAACATTCTCGTCCCTCAATTCGCTTCAATTTGTCGCATCAATTTGTAAACACATGAATTGCCATGTTCTGCTTTTGGATAGACCAGTATATATTCAGCCGAGCCCCGGTTACGAAGCGGGCTATCCAAGGGTTGTGAGTTCGAAGATCAGTCTGTATTTTGCTGAAGTAGGATTTGAGAACGTGTACCTAAGTTTCGAGCACTATTTTGTGGGAACTTAAAAAACAACCCGATTTTGCAATCGGTGTCAATTGGTCGTATAAACTCGAAACCCCGAAGCGGTTGACTAGTCGGCATTTTATCTGAGATTTGGGCGTTCAGGATTCGATCCCTGTTTGCGGGTGGGGAACTTTAATATCACCCCGTATCGCCACCGGCTTCAATATGTATAAACTCGACATTGTTATGAGGAAATATGGGTTGAAATGATTAACTTTGATGAATTGAACAGCCATCGTTTCGACTGAAGTGATCTGGGCTATTGGCTTCAATGTGTTGTATAAACTCGACATTGTTATGAGGAAATATGGGTTGAAATTATTAACTTTGATGAATTGAACAGCCATCGTTTCGACTGAAGTGATCTGGGCTATTGGCTTCAATGTGTTGTATAAACTCGACATTGTTATGAGGAAATATGGGTTGAAATGATTAACTTTGATGAATTGAACAGCCATCGTTTCGACTGAAGTGATCTGGGCTATTGGCTTCAATGTGTTGTATAAACTCGACATTGTTATGAGGAAATATGGGTTGAAATGATTAACTTTGATGAATTGAACAGCCATCGTTTCGACTGAAGTGATCTGGGCTATTGGCATCAATGTGTTGTATAAACTCGACATTGTAATGAGGAAATATGGGTTGAAATGATTAACTTTGATGAATTTAACAGCCATCGCTTCGACTGAAGTGATCTGGGCTATTGGCATCAATATGTTGTATAAACTCGACTTTCCAAATGGAGACATATGATTGGATTTTTTCTACTGGCGAGTAGACCAGTCTGCATTGTGACGTAAGCTGAAGTGTGACCTACTAGAGATGCTGATCAACATGTTTCACATGGTTCTACACTATCAATAAATTAGTCATTGAAGGTTTCGCGAAATATAAGGTATTTGTGCAGTTATGCGCTACGAATTAAAGAAAAGTCGACCGCTCAACGTATTTTATTGCTAAAGATTTAAATTATCTCTGATCCACCGTTACAATGTTGGTTTGAGATTACGCGAATGCGACCTTATATCTGGATGTACACTGCTCGCAAATATTCTAAGAAAAGTACGTTTACCTAAAAAAAATGACTCGTGTAGATTTCAATCAATCATGCTATGTATAATAACAGTTCAATACGCATTATCAAACAAAAACGTTTTATTTCACTGTCAGAACTACATTATAGTCTATGAATGTTTAGGAAAGCATTAATAAGTGTTAAGATTACAATTCGTTGACTATACAGCAGAGGACATATATAAGAGACACACACATTCGGTCAAATCTTGGTTCCCTTTACGGCTTCATTTCTTCTTTATTTTCTCCTCTTTTTCTGACTTCTGTATATTCTTTTGTGCATATTCTCTTTCTTTAGAGTATGTTTAGAAACATTAGCATTTATATCAAGTTTACATAATACTTCACATATACCAAGTAGGACAGCTTCAGTTAATAATTAAGTTTATAAATGTCTTAGAGACTTAAGCTGTACTCGCACAGTTTGTGTGGAAAAATCCTAAAGGCAGATTCCGCTTATCCTAGTATTCGAACCAAAGATCTACGCTCTACCACTGCACGGCTGTTTTCGAAAAACTTTATCTAAAGTTTTATCTCGCAGATAAAAGGTCGTAGTTCCTTACAATTAATATCGTTAACCTTCCTTACGTGAAGACTTAGTGTAGCGCAATTTTCAACGCCGCCCGTATTATTTGGTTCATTTTCAAACCATTTCAGTACAGTACCAATCTTTCGTCCTGTTGATTCCCATCGCCACACGCCTTCTTCAACACGGTCACTGGCACCAATCCACCGGTGATAAGATGATATTCCTGTATATTTCAATATCAAAAGGTTGACTGCATCTAAAGAATATGGTTCCACAAGAAATCCGCCATGTTCTTTACAGTAAACCTGAGCATGGAACCATGTCTTTTGTTCAGTGTCAACATATAACACACAGGAGTCCAATTGACGTATCCAACCTTCTTCACAATGTATTGCTGATTTCATTAGATTCATTATTGTGGTTATTCTATCAATATTTGATTTCATTGAATCCATATTCGCTGAAAGTTTCTCAACCAATTGTTGCACAGAATCGCATTTCTGTTGACTTTGTTGTCCCACGAATTCTGTTTTATTCATCAACTGTTCAAAGTCAACTTGATGCTTATCTTTCAAATGATTCACTAAATCAAGGGATTGGGTCTTATGGTCATCAATTGTAACTCGAATAACATCCAGTGCCAGTTCCGTATTATTCAGTAACTGTGTTTCAACCAATTGTTGCACAGAATCGCATTTCTGTTGACTTTGTTGTCGCACGAATTCTATCTTATTTATCAACTGTTCAAAGTCAAATTGATGGTTATCTTTCATCTGATCTACTAATTCACGTGTTTCGTTCTCATGGTCATCAACTGATACTCGAATAACGCCCAGTGCTGCAGTAAGATACGTCCTCTGTCTCCGCAGCTGTTTCTTTTCCGTTGAGAATGCTGTTATCATAGCCTTTGTCTTTGTTGTAACTTCATTCACCAATCGCTGGATTCCATCTCCGGATGTTTGATTAAGGCCTGGTTGTTGCTCTGTCTTGCAACATGCATGATCCGTCTTGTCGTTTTGAATGTTTTGTATTTCATTCTCTATGTCCGCTATTTTATTTCCAAAAACCTTGTCAAGACGATATTCCAGATAGTCCATTTGTGATTCAATGTCAGCTTCGGCCAAATGAATTACGCGCACGTTGTAAAGTCCAATTACAGCAAACACCAAAACAGCATGAGACATTTTGAAATCCGCCATTTTTTCTTATATCAGACTGATACGTGTCTGCATAACACGCACACCAATGAGTAAATACTGAATATGGTATAGCAAGACATTATATTTGATATTTCTCAAGTGCCCATTTGAACCTCAAGTGTATGAGGCACGTTAGGGGAACCTTAACCTCATAACATTTAAAACGCACGTAACAAGATCATTACTGTATGTCTATTAGTGACGGAAGATTTCTAGAACGTTCGATAAAAATGTCTGGTATTTTGATCAGACTCAATGGATGCACAAACGGATCTCTCATGTTGATGATTACATGTAAGGTTTGATTTCCCGGATCTTGGCTCGCATATACTAGTCCGCAGTTTAATTAGATCAACTATCAGCAAAACGTCTATGAAGCTGATGTCATTACGTATGTAGGTATGTAGATATGAATGAGTATAATTCGACAAAGTTGACCTTACCATGATCTCTGAGTAGAGATATTAGTCGCAAATGACAATTTGGGGTCCGATTAACACTCTGTAACGGGATCATATAAAGGTAAATTGGGGTCTGATTGACTCTCCGTAACGGGATCATATAAAGGTAAATTGGGGTCTGATTGACTCTCCGTAACGGGATCATATAAAGATAAATTTGGGTCTGATTGACTCTCCGTAAAGGGGTCATATAAAGGTAAATTGGGGTCTGATTGACTCTCTGTAACGGGATCATATAAATATATATTGGGGTCTGGTTGATACTCCGTAACGGGATCATATAAAGGTATATTGGGGTCTAATTTACTCTCCGTATGGGATCATATAAAGGTATATTGGGGTCTGGTTGATTCTCCGTAGCGGGATCATATAAAGATAGATTGGGGTCTGGTTGATTCTCCGAAACGGGATCATATAAAGGTATATTGGGGTCTGATTGAATCTCTGTAACGTGATATATAAAGGTAAATTGGTGTCTGATTTTCTCTTCGCAACAGGATAATATCAAGAAAATTGGGTTATGATTGTTTATACGTAACGTAATCATATAAGGGTAATTATGAATCTGATTGATTCTACGCAGCGCGATCATATAAAGAATAAATTGGGTTATGATTGACTCTCCGTAACGCGATCATATAAAGGGTAAATTGGGGTCTGGTTGACTCTCTGTAACGGGATCATATTAAGTGTAAATTGGGGTCTGGTTGACTCTCCGTAACGCGATCATATGAAGTGTAAATTGGTTTCTGGTTGACTCGCTGTAACGCAATCACTTAAAGGTAAGTATGGGTCTGATTGAATTTCCGTAACGCGATCATATCAAGTGAATTGGGTTATGATTGACTCTCCGTAACGCGATCATATCATGAGTGAATTGGGTTATGATTGACTCTCCGTATCGCGATCATATCAAGTGAATTGGGTTATGATTGACTCTCCGTAATGCGATCATATAAAGTGAATTGGGTTATGATTGACTCTCCGTAACGCGATCATATCAAGTGAATTGAGTTATGATTGACTCTCCGTATCGCGATCATATAAAGTGTAAATTGGGGTCTGGTTGACTCTCCGTAACGCGATCATATGAAGTGTAAATTGGTTTCTGGTTGACTCGCTGTAACGCAATCACTTAAAGGTAAATATGGGTCTGATTGAATTTCCGTAACGCGATCATATCAAGTGAATTGGGTTATGATTGACTCTCCGTAACGCGATCATATCATGAGTGAATTGGGTTATTATTGACTCTCCGTATCGCGATCATATCAAGTGAATTGGGTTATGATTGACTCTCCGTAATGCGATCATATAAAGTGAATTGGGTTATGATTGACTCTACGTAACGCGATCATATCAAGTGAATTGAGTTATGATTGACTCTCCGTATCGCGATCATATAAAGTGTAAATTGGGTTCTGGTTGACTCGCTGTATCGCGATCATATAAAGTGTAAATTAGGTTATGGTTGACTTGCTGTAACGCGATCATATAAAGTGTATATTGGATTCTCGTTGACTCGCTGTAACGCGATCATATAAAGTGTAATTTGGGTTCTGGTTGACTCGCTGTAACGCGATCACTTAAAGGTAAATATGGGTCTGATTGACTCTCCATAACGGAATCATATAAAGGGTAAATTGGAGTCTGATTTCCTCTCCGTAACGGGATCATATAAATGTAAATTGGTGTCTGACTTTCTCTTCGCAACATGATCATATCAAGGGCTCGTAATACGAAAAAAAACATAAATGTTTTTTTTTCGCTTAAAGGTAACGGGCGTGAGATTTTTATTTTCTTTTTTTCAATAACCCATGAAGCTTTTTGAAATGAAACTGGAAAAATCCATGGGGGCCGCCATTTTGGATATGTATAAAAAGCAGACGTAAAACACAGATTGAAAATTATTGTCGGCTTTTTAATCATTTTTTTTAAAATCTGTATTTTGGGTATGTATAAAATGAGCAGAAAAACACGGATTGAAAATTATTGTGATCTTTCTAATCAATTTTTTTAAAATCGATATTTAAGATCATTAAAGTGGTGGAATTAACATTTGTACGAAAAGTTAAAAATAAATGGAAATCTATAAGAAATATGTTTTCCCGTTCGTCAAAAAAACGACAGCATTAGCCTTCTACGCCCGAAACTAAATTTTGACTGTATCGTAGCCAAAGAAGGACGTGACGTCATTTCCGTTACACTTCATCTTGGCGTAACGTCAATGGAGCGACGTCGTTTCCCGCACAAAAGTGGTATCAACATGAAAGACCCCAAATTCCTATACATGAGCTATTGACGCAATCATTCAAAGTATAATTATTTATCAAACATTGTGGCAAAAGGATAACTTTCTCATAAGGAGAAAAGAAAAGGGCTGATCTATTTGCTTCTTTACCATAATGCAGGTGATCGATTAAGGATCATCTTGGCCCTCATGTTTTAACCTCGTTCATTATAAATGTATTCCTTGATTTTCTGAAAGTCTTTACTTTATTATTTTCTGTTCGTAATAATAGACGACAGCAATACGAATTGCAAATATGTTTTGATAATGCAAAACACATGACATTAACATTATTATTGTCTTGTCAATTACTTATAAATCCTTTTTTATGGCCAAAGTATGCTCTTTAATTTTTGTTTATAATTATCTTGCGTTTTTTCGTAAATAGGTAGCACCTATAGATATATTAAACATATAAGGGTAAATTGGGGTCACGGCGTGTCCTGTGTAAGTAACCAGTAAAGCTGGTCCGTTTATCCTGACACCAGCCAATCAGTCGTAATATTAACCCCGCAACCTTGCTCGCCAAATAGGGCCGCCATTATGACCATTTTAATAGTCTTTGGTATGACCCGGCCGATGATCGAACCCAAGACGTCTTACATCCGATGCGGACACTCTACCACAACACCATCGACGCGTTACTAGAATAATGTTAGACTTACCAAAGGTAGTTTTGCTTTTTTACGCCGCTTTCAACATTGTTTCAGTTATATCACGGCGTGTCCTGGGTAAGTTACTAGTAAAACTGGTCCGTTTATCCTGACGCCAGCCATTCAGTCGTAATATTAACCCCGCAAGCCTGACACCAGCCATTCAGTCGTACTATTAACCCCGCAAGCCTGACACCAGCCATTCAGTCGTACTATTAACCCCGCAAGCCTGACACCAGCCATTCAGTCGTAATATTAACCCCGCAAGCCTGACACCAGCCATTCAGTCGTAATATTAACCCCGCAAGCCTGACACCAGCCATTCAGTCGTAATATTAACCCCGCAAGCCTGAAACCAGCCATTCAGTCGTACTATTAACCCCGCAAGCCTGACACCAGTCATTCAGTCGTAATTAACTCCGCAAGCCTGACACCAGCCATTCAGTCGTAATATTAACCCCGCAAGCCTGACACCAGCCATTCAGTCGTACTATTAACCCCGCAAGCCTGACACCAGCCATTCAGTCGTACTATTAACCCCGCAAGCCTGACACCAGCCATTCAGTCGTACTATTATCCCCGTAAGCCTGACACCAGCCATTCAGTCGTAATTAACTCCGCAAGCCTGACACCAGCCATTCAGTCGTAATATTAACCCCGCAAGCCTGACACCAGCCATTCAGTCGTACTATTAACCCCGCAAGCCTGACACCAGCCATTCAGTCGTACTATTAACCCCGCAAGCCTGACACCAGCCATTCAGTCGTACTATTAACCCCGCAAGCCTGACACCAGCCATTCAGTCGTAATATTAACCCCGCAAGCCTGACACCAGCCATTCAGTCGTACTATTAACCCCGCAAGCCTGACACCAGCTATTCAGTCGTACTATTAACCCCGCAAGCCTGACACCAGCCATTCTGTCGTACTATTAACCCCGCAAGCCTGACACCAGCCATTCAGTCGTACTATTAACCCCGCAAGCCTGACACCAGCCATTCAGTCGTAATATTAACCCCGCAAGCCTGACACCAGCCATTCAGTCGTAATATTAACCCCGCAAGCCTGACACCAGCCATTCAGTCGTAATATTAACCCCGCAAGCCTGACACCAGCCATTCAATCGTAATATTAACCCCGCAAGCCTGACACCAGCCATTCAGTCGTAATATTAACCCCGCAAGCCTGACACCAGCCATTCAATCGTAATACTAACCCCGCAAGCCTGACACCAGCCATTCAGTCGTAAAATTAACCACGCAAGCCTGACACCAGCCATTCAGTCGTAATATTAACCCCGCAAGCCTGACACCAGCCATTCAGTCGTAATATTAACCCAGCAAGCCTACCACCAGCCATTCAGTCGTAATATTAACCCCGCAAGCCTGAGCGCCAACTAGGGCAGCCGTTGTTACCATTTTTAAAATCTTAAAGACTTTGTCATGACCCGGCCGATGATCGAACTGGCCACGATGTCCCGAACCCTATGCGGACACTCTACCACTACACCATCAAGGCGGTACTAGAATAATGTTAAACTTGCCCAATGTCAAGGATTGAAGAACAATTCAAACAGACTAGGGTTAACATGCTGCTATGAGCCCGTGCGCGCGAAAAGGTACACGTAAGCTTTTGTGAACGGTGTTGATCCAGATGACATTGTGTATCCACACAGGCTGATCAAGATCTTCTCTGTTCTTATTTTATTTATTTTCGCGTGTTAGAAGCTTCTGTCAGCTCGTTGAGATTCTGAAGAGACCGAGCACACGTTTAGACCAATCTAAACCTACACTGATAAGAATTGTAATATTGTACCTTTTCGCACGGTTGGACTCAAACGGGAATGTTGTATACATCTGCGACGTAGAAAACGTGATGGGAACATTGTGGCAAAAGAGGCAAGTACTCACCAGGAGCAGTTAGTCATTTTGCCAACATATTTAATAATTGTTTAATTTATGAAAAAATAAACCATACTTTTGACTTATCGTTTTCATAGTCGTCTGGTGCAGAACTTTTGAATGTGGGAAAGGGTTTAAATGAGTCAAACCGGACGAAGGTCAATAAGACCATAACCCGTCCGTCGCTTTGCACACGGGCAAGGTTTAACATGCAATAATGAGCCCGTGCGCGCGAAAAGGTACACGTTGGCCTTTGTTAACGATGTTGATCCAGATCACATTGTGTATCCACACAGTCAATGTTCATATTTTATTTATTTTCGCGTGTTAGAAGCTTCTGTCCGCTCGTTGAGATTCTGAAGAGACCGAGCAAACGTACAGACCAATCTAAACCTACTATGATAAGAAATGACATAAGGTACCTTTTCGCACGGATAGACTCGAGTGGGAATGTTATAAATCTGCGACGTAGAACACGTGATGGGAACACAAAAACAATCTCGTGATCGTTTTTCTTCACAAATTATTTATCCACAATAGCTGGTTTCTTTCGTAGTATTGCCAATCGTGAAAATATCCATGTTGAAGTAAATTCGAGTAAATTATATCATGATCATATCGAAACAGGGACAATTCTATTCTTTATCTCAGGTAGCAATATTTTTTAAAACACTGTGGTAAAGGTGGAAATGAGACATGCTCTTGCTCTACACAGTTAGCCAATGAGTCACAGAAGGCATTATAAATTATAACTTTTGCCAACCTGCACAGTCTTATCAAAATCTACACACGCTGACGGAATCGTATAAAAAACTTTTGCAAGTTATATGTGAAGAGTGTATATCTGGATCAGACTGTGTGGACGCACAGACTGATCTCGATCTGTTATGTTCATAAAAGCCATATTGTACTCTTTCCGATGGACAGGCTCGTATCATGATCGATCAGATCGTTCTGTCCTACTCCGGCGGCTGATCTGTAACTTCACTGGTGGAAAACTTGAAAATAGCTATAACCATTGTCCTACTACGGCGGCTGATCTGTAACTTCACTTGTGAAAAACCTGTAAATAGGTATAACCATTGTCCTACTCCGGCGGCTGATCTGTAACTTCACTTGTGGACAACTTGTAAATAGGTTTAACCATTGTCCTACTCCGGCTGCTGATCTGTAACTTCACTTATGAAAAACCTGTAAATAGGTATAACCATTATCCTACTCCGGCGGCTGATCTGTAACTTCACTTGTGAAAAACCTGTAAATAGGTATAACCATTGTCCTACTCCGGCGGCTGATCTGTAACTTCACTTGTGGACAACTTGTAAATAGGTTTAACCATTGTCCTACTCCGGCTTCAGATCTGTAACTTCACTTATGAAAAACCTGTAAATAGGTATAACCATTGTCCTACTCCGGCGGCTGATCTGTAACTTCACTTGTGAAAAACCTGTAAATAGGTATAACCATTGTCCTACTCCGGCGGCTGATCTGTAACTTCACTTGTGGACAACTTGTAAATAGGTTTAACCATTGTCCTACTCCGGCTGCTGATCTGTAACTTCACTTATGAAAAACCTGTAAATAGGTATAACCATTATCCTACTCCGGCGGCTGATCTGTAACTTCACTTGTGAAAAACCTGTAAATAGGTATAACCATTGTCCTATTCCGGCGGCTGATCTGTAACTGCACTTGTGAAAAACCTGTAAATAGGTTTAACCATTGTCCTACTCCGGCGGCTGATCTGTAACTGCACTTGTGAAAAACCTGTAAATAGGTTTAACCATTGTCCTACTCCGGCGGCTGATCTGTAACTTCACTTGGGAAAAACCTGTAAATAGGTTTAACCATTGTCCTACTCCGGCGGCTGATCTGTAACTTCACTTGTGGACAACTTGAAAATAGGTATAACCATTGTCCTACTCCGGCGTTTGATCTGTAACTTCACTTGTGGAAAACCTGTAAATAGGTTTAACCAATGTCCTACTCCGGCGGCTGATCTGTAACTTCACTTGTGGACAACTTGTAAATAGGTATAACCATTGTCCTACTCCGGCTGCTGATCTGTAACTTCACTTGTGGACAACTTGAAAATAGGTATAACCATTGTCCTACTCCGGCGGCTGATCTGTAACTTCACTTGTGGACAACTTGTAAATAGGTATAACCATTGTCCTACTCCGGCGGCTGATCTGTAACTTCACTTGTGCACAACTTGATAATAGGTATAACCATTGTCCTACTCCGGCTGCTGATCTGTAACTTCACTTATGAAAAACCTGTAAATAGGTATAACCATTGTCCTACTCCGGCGGCTGATCTGTAACTTCACTTGTGCACAACTTGATAATAGGTATAACCATTGTCCTACTCCGGCTGCTGATCTGTAACTTCACTTGTGGACAACTTGTAAATAGGTATAACCATTGTCCTACTCCGGCTGCTGATCTGTAACTTCACTTGTGGACAACTTGTAAATAGGTATAACCATTGTCCTACTCCGGCTGCTGATCTGTAACTTCACTTGTGGACAACTTGTAAATAGGTATAACCATTGTCCTACTCCGGCTGCTGATCTGTAACTTCACTTGTGGACAACTTGAAAATAGGTATAACCATTGTCCTACTCCGGCGGCTGATCTGTAACTTCACTTGTTGACAACTTGTAAATAGGTATAACCATTGTCCTACTCCGGCGGCTGATCTGTAACTTCACTTGTGCACAACTTGATAATAGGTATAACCATTGTCCTACTCCGGCTTCTGATCTGTAACTTCACTTATGAAAAACCTGTAAATAGGTATAACCATTGTCCTACTCCGGCGGCTGATCTGTAACTTCACTTGTGCACAACTTGATAATAGGTATAACCATTGTCCTACTCCGGCTGCTGATCTGTAACTTCACTTGTGGACAACTGGTAAATAGGTATAACCATTGTCCTACTCCGGCTGCTGATCTGTAACTTCACTTGTGGACAACTTGTAAATAGGTATAATCATTGTCCTACTCCGGCTGCTGATCTGTAACTTCACTTGTGGACAACTTGTAAATATGTATAACCATTGTCCTACTACGGCTGCTGATCTGTAACTTCACTTGTGGACAACTTGTAAATATGTATAACCATTGTCCTACTACGGCTGCTGATCTGTAACTTCACTTGTGGACAACTTGTAAATATGTATAACCATTGTCCTACTACGGCTGCTGATCTGTAACTTCACTTGTGGACAACCTGTAAATAGGTATAACCATTATCCTACTCCGGCGGCTGATCTGTAACTTCACTTGTGATAAACCTGTAAATAGGTATAACCATTGTCCTATTCCGGCGGCTGATCTGTAACTGCACTTGTGAAAAACCTGTAAATAGGTTTAACCATTGTCCTACTCCGGCGGCTGATCTGTAACTGCACTTGTGAAAAACCTGTAAATAGGTTTAACCATTGTCCTACTCCGGCGGCTGATCTGTAACTTCACTTGTGAAAAACCTGTAAATAGGTATAACCATTGTCCTACTCCGGCGGCTGATCTGTAACTGCACTTGTGAAAAACCTGTAAATAGGTTTAACCATTGTCCTACTCCGGCGGCTGATCTGTAACTTCACTTGTGGACAACTTGAAGATAGGTATAACCATTGTCCTACTCCGGCGTTTGATCTGTAACTTCACTTGTGGAAAACCTGTAAATAGGTTTAACCATTGTCCTACTCCGGCGGCTGATCTGTAACTTCACTTGTGGACAACTTGTAAATAGGTATAACCATTGTCCTAAACCGGCTGCTGATCTGTAACTTCACTTGTGGACAACTTGAAAATAGGTATAACCATTGTCCTACTCCGGCGGCTGATCTGTAACTTCACTTGTGGACAACGTGTAAATAGGTATAACCATTGTCCTACTCCGGCGGCTGATCTGTAACTTCACTTGTGCACAACTTGATAATAGGTATAACCATTGTCCTACTCCGGCTGCTGATCTGTAACTTCACTTATGAAAAACCTGTAAATAGGTATAACCATTGTCCTACTCCGGCGGCTGATCTGTAACTTCACTTGTGCACAACTTGATAATAGGTATAACCATTGTCCTACTCCGGCTGCTGATCTGTAACTTCACTTGTGGACAACTTGTAAATAGGTATAACCATTGTCCTACTCCGGCTGCTGATCTGTAACTTCACTTGTGGACAACTTGTAAATAGGTATAACCATTGTCCTACTCCGGCTGCTGATCTGTAACTTCACTTGTGGACAACTTGTAAATAGGTATAACCATTGTCCTACTCCGGCTGCTGATCTGTAACTTCACTTGTGGACAACTTGAAAATAGGTATAACCATTGTCCTACTCCGGCGGCTGATCTGTAACTTCACTTGTGGACAACTTGTAAATAGGTATAACCATTGTCCTACTCCGGCGGCTGATCTGTAACTTCACTTGTGCACAACTTGATAATAGGTATAACCATTGTCCTACTCCGGCTGCTGATCTGTAACTTCACTTATGAAAAACCTGTAAATAGGTATAACCATTGTCCTACTCCGGCGGCTGATCTGTAACTTCACTTGTGCACAACTTGATAATAGGTATAACCATTGTCCTACTCCGGCTGCTGATCTGTAACTTCACTTGTGGACAACTTGTAAATAGGTATAACCATTGTCCTACTCCGGCTGCTGATCTGTAACTTCACTTGTGGACAACTTGTAAATAGGTATAACCATTGTCCTATTCCGGCTGCTGATCTGTAACTTCACTTGTGGACAACTTGTAAATATGTATAACCATTGTCCTACTACGGCTGCTGATCTGTAACTTCACTTGTGGACAACTTGTAAATATGTATAACCATTGTCCTACTACGGCTGCTGACCTGTAACTTCACTTGTGGACAACTTGTAAATATGTATAACCATTGTCCTACTATGGCTGCTGATCTGTAACTTCACTTGTGGACAACTTGTAAATATGTATAACCATTGTCCTACTACGGCTGCTGATCTGTTACTTCACTTGTGGACAACTTGTAAATATGTATAACCATTGTCCTACTCCGGCTGCTGATCTGTAACTTCACTTGTGGACAACTTGTAAATAGGTATAACCATTGTCCTACTCCGGCTGCTGATCTGTAACTTCACTTGTGGACAACTTGTAAATATGTATAACTATTGTCCTACTACGGCTGCTGATCTGTAACTTCACTTGTGGAGAACTTGTAAATAGGTATAACCATTGTCCTACTACGGCTGCTGATCTGTAACTTCACTTGTGGACAACTTGTAAATAGGTATAACCATTGTCCTACTACGGCTGCTGATCTGTAACTTCACTTGTGGACAACTTGTAAATAGGTATAACCATTGTCCTACTCCGGCTGCTGATCTGTAACTTCACTTGTGGACAACTTGTAAATAGGTATAACCATTGTCCTACTCCGGCTGCTGATCTGTAACTTCACTTGTGGACAACTTGTAAATAGGTATAACCATTGTCCTACTACGGCTGCTGATCTGTAACTTCACTTGTGGACAACTTGTAAATATGTATAACCATTGTCCTACTCCGGCTGCTGATCTGTAACTTCACTTGTGGACAACTTGTAAATAGGTATAACCATTGTCCTACTCCGGCTGCTGATCTGTAACTTCACTTGTGGACAACTTGTAAATATGTATAACCATTGTCCTACTACGGCTGCTGATCTGTAACTTCACTTATGAAAAACCTGTAAATAGGTATAACCATTGTCCTACTCCGGCGGCTGATCTGTAACTGCACTTGTGGACAACTTGTAAATAGGTATAACCATTGTCCTACTCCGGCTGCTGATCTGTAACTTCACTTGTGGACAACTTGTAAATAGGTATAACCATTATCCTACTCCGGCGGCTGATCTGTAACTTCACTTGTGGACAACTTGTAAATAGGTATAACCATTGTCCTACTCCGGCGGCTGATCTGTAACTTCACTTGTGGACAACTTGTAAATATGTATAACCATTGTCCTACTACGGCTGCTGATCTGTAACTTCACTTGTGGACAACTTTTAAATATGTATAACCATTGTCCTACTCCGGCTGCTGATCTGTAACTTCACTTGTGGACAACTTGTAAATATGTATAACCATTGTCCTACTCCGGCTGCTGATCTGTAACTTCACTTGTGGACAACTTGTAAATAGGTATAACCATTGTCCTACTCCGGCTGCTGATCTGTAACTTCACTTGTGGACAACTTGTAAATATGTATAACCATTGTCCTACTACGGCTGCTGATCTGTAACTTCACTTATGAAAAACCTGTAAATAGGTATAACCATTGTCCTACTCCGGCTGCTGATCTGTAACTTCACTTGTGGACAACTTGTAAATAGGTATAACCATTGTCCTACTCCGGCTGCTGATCTGTAACTTCACTTGTGGACAACTTGTAAATAGGTATAACCATTGTCCTACTCCGGCTGCTGATCTGTAACTTCACTTGTGGACAACTTGAAAATAGGTATAACCATTGTCCTACTCCGGCGGCTGATCTGTAACTTCACTTGTGGACAACTTGTAAATAGGTATAACCATTGTCCTACTCCGGCGGCTGATCTGTAACTTCACTTGTGCACAACTTGATAATAGGTATAACCATTGTCCTACTCCGGCTGCTGATCTGTAACTTCACTTATGAAAAACCTGTAAATAGGTATAACCATTGTCCTACTCCGGCGGCTGATCTGTAACTTCACTTGTGCACAACTTGATAATAGGTATAACCATTGTCCTACTCCGGCTGCTGATCTGTAACTTCACTTGTGGACAACTTGTAAATAGGTATAACCATTGTCCTACTCCGGCTGCTGATCTGTAACTTCACTTGTGGACAACTTGTAAATAGGTATAACCATTGTCCTATTCCGGCTGCTGATCTGTAACTTCACTTGTGGACAACTTGTAAATATGTATAACCATTGTCCTACTACGGCTGCTGATCTGTAACTTCACTTGTGGACAACTTGTAAATATGTATAACCATTGTCCTACTACGGCTGCTGATCTGTAACTTCACTTGTGGACAACTTGTAAATATGTATAACCATTGTCCTACTACGGCTGCTGATCTGTAACTTCACTTGTGGACAACTTGTAAATATGTATAACCATTGTCCTACTACGGCTGCTGGTCTGTTACTTCACTTGTGGACAACTTGTAAATATGTATAACCATTGTCCTACTCCGGCTGCTGATCTGTAACTTCACTTGTGGACAACTTGTAAATAGGTATAACCATTGTCCTACTCCGGCTGCTGATCTGTAACTTCACTTGTGGACAACTTGTAAATATGTATAACTATTGTCCTACTACGGCTGCTGATCTGTAACTTCACTTGTGGACAACTTGTAAATAGGTATAACCATTGTCCTACTACGGCTGCTGATCTGTAACTTCACTTGTGGACAACTTGTAAATAGGTATAACCATTGTCCTACTACGGCTGCTGATCTGTAACTTCACTTGTGGACAACTTGTAAATATGTATAACCATTGTCCTACTCCGGCTGCTGATCTGTAACTTCACTTGTGGACAACTTGTAAATATGTATAACCATTGTCCTACTCCGGCTGCTGATCTGTAACTTCACTTGTGGACAACTTGTAAATAGGTATAACCATTGTCCTACTCCGGCTGCTGATCTGTAACTTCACTTGTGGACAACTTGTAAATATGTATAACCATTGTCCTACTACGGCTGCTGATCTGTAACTTCACTTATGAAAAACCTGTAAATAGGTATAACCATTGTCCTACTCCGGCGGCTGATCTGTAACTGCACTTGTGGACAACTTGTAAATAGGTATAACCATTGTCCTACTCCGGCTGCTGATCTGTAACTTCACTTGTGGACAACTTGTAAATAGGTATAACCATTATCCTACTCCGGCGTCTGATCTGTAACTTCACTTGTGGACAACTTGTAAATAGGTATAACCATTGTCCTACTCCGGCGGCTGATCTGTAACTTCACTTGTGGACAACTTGTAAATATGTATAACCATTGTCCTACTACGGCTGCTGATCTGTAACTTCACTTGTGGACAACTTTTAAATATGTATAACCATTGTCCTACTACGGCTGCTGATCTGTAACTTCACTTGTGGACAACTTGTAAATATGTATAACCATTGTCCTACTACGGCTGCTGATCTGTAACTTCACTTGTGGACAACTTGTAAATAGGTATAACCATTGTCCTACTCCGGCTGCTGATCTGTAACTTCACTTGTGGACAACTTGTAAATAGGTATAACCATTGTCCTACTCCGGCTGCTGATCTGTAACTTCACTTGTGGACAACTTGTAAATATGTATAACCATTGTCCTACTACGGCTACTGATCTGTAACTTCACTTATGAAAAACCTGTAAATAGGTATAACCATTGTCCTACTCCGGCGGCTGATCTGTAACTGCACTTGTGGACAACTTGTAAATAGGTATAACCATTGTCCTACTCCGGCTGCTGATCTGTAACTTCACTTGTGGACAACTTGTAAATAGGTATAACCATTATCCTACTCCGGCGGCTGATCTGTAACTTCACTTGTGGACAACTTGTAAATATGTATAACCATTGTCCTACTACGGCTGCTGATCTGTAACTTCACTTGTGGACAACTTGTAAATAGGTATAACCATTATCCTACTCCGGCGGCTGATCTGTAACTTCACTTGTGGACAACTTGTAAATATGTATAACCATTATCCTACTCCGGCTGCTGATCTGTAACTTCACTTGTGGACAACTTGTAAATAGGTATAACCATTATCCTACTCCGGCGGCTGATCTGTAACTTCACTTGAGGACAACTTGTAAATAGGTATAACCATTGTCCTACTCCGGCGGCTGATCTGTAACTTCACTTGTGGACAACTTGTAAATATGTATAACCATTATCCTACTCCGGCGGCTGATCTGTAACTTCACTTGAGGACAACTTGTAAATAGGTATAACCATTGTCCTACTACGGCGGCTGATCTGTAACTTCACTTGAGGACAACTTGTAAATAGGTATAACCATTGTCCTACTCCGGCTGCTGATCTGTAACTTCACTTGTGGACAACTTGTAAATACGTATAACCCTTTCCCGACATGTAGACGGATGTTGACGCAATATCAGCAGACGACTTTTGAAAACATTGTGGCCGAAGATGAATTGCTCATGAAGACCAATTTCTCCTTTGGCCACAATTTGTTCACCTTTATTTAACAATTAAGCTTTCATTTATGGAGATTTTTCAGGTTGTTGTCACTTTGTTTTCAAAGTCGTCTGCTGCATATATAAGTATCCGCGACAAGCGAGATGGTGCCTTGGTGATAGCTCTGTGCCCTACAATCACACACACACACACACACACACACACACATTTGACCATTTGACTTTGTTAAAACAATTGTGTTGTATGCACTGTGGATACGTTAGGTTGATTTAATGGAGCTTAATGCCGTTTTTACCAATATTTGTTCAATCATATCACGGCGGCCAGTTCACTAACACGTGTTTTTCCTAGCTGATCTGTAACTTCACTTGTGGACAACTTGAAAATAGGTATAACCCTTAACCGACCTGCAGAGATATTTTGACGCATTTTGACGCAATAGCAGCAGATGACTTTTGAAAACATTGTGGCCAAAGGCTAAATCGCTCATGATGAGCAATTTCTCCTTTGGCCACAATGTTTTCACCTTCATTTTACAACTAAGCTATCTTTTATGGAGATTTTTCAGCTTTTTGTCATCATGTTTTCAAAGTCGTCTGCTGCAGATTTGTCGTATGTGGGCAAATGGTTTAAGCGTGATGCGGTCATGAGTCATCATTTTCGATTTTTTGCAAAAAGAGCCGTCCCGCGAGAAAACCAACGTTGTAGACTCTGCGTAAAGCATCGACTCGGATCAGTATAAGCATGCTGCGCAGGCTCACCCTTATTAGGCTTATCTGGGTCGATACCTTACGCAGAGGCCATACAATTGGTTTTCTCGTGGAACGCCTCACATGTCCATGTCTTGGAATCCCATTGTAAATCAAGCCATACAAGAATGTCCATATGTCTGCATCAAATCACTGAACACTTGGTTCAAATTACCGTGGCGTCGTCCAATCACGACATGTTACATGTGTGAAGTTAATTACACCCCGTTCACTCATTATCTGTCTCCCAGCAGCCTTGCCTAAGACTTTACCTTCACCATCTCTTACGCGACTATACTTACATACCATAATATGCGTTAGTATGAACATCCGTTGTAATCAATGAAGACGGAGATTAACCTGTACGTTCGTGCAGTCTAATTCTGGTCTACGATATTCTCTAGGTTCGTGATTTGTGACTCAATCAATGTGAAATTACCTGTTAGTATGGTGTTATACGTTTTTGTTTTTTTTTTAGTTATATCACGGCGTTTTCTGGGTAAGTTCCCACAGTACATGTACTTCTGGTCTATTTATCTTGACATTATCGAGTCAGTCGTAATGCTAACATAGCAATCCTGAGGGCAACAAAGGGATAGCCATTACTGCCATTACTGCCATTACTGCCATTACTGCCATTACTGCCATTACTGCCATTGTGTAAGTATTTGGTATTACCCGGACAGGGGAACGAACAAGCGACCTGCCACAACAAAGAATACTCTACCACTTCACTCGACCTGCCACAACAAAGAATGCTCTACCACTTCACTCGACCTGCCACAACAAAGAATACTCTACCACTTCACTCGACCTGCCACAACAAAGAATACTCTACCACTTCACTCCAGAGGCGGTCTGATATTACCTGCTATGAATCATTGAATGTTATACAAGTCACACAAATAAGTTTCGTAGGGGTAATGGTGATCCTTTCCCACATACATACGATTGTTGACGCCACTGCAGTAGACAACTTTTGAAAATATTGTGGCAATAGGAGGAATTGCTCATGATGAGCAATTTCTCCATTTGCCACAATGTTTCCAACTCTACTCAATAATTACATTTGCATTCGTAGATATTTTGGACAGTTTAACATGATGCTTTCAAAGTCGTCTGCTGCAGATTGTTTGTATGAGGGTATGGCTTATATGACGTTACAAAACAATTGTATCATCTTACACAGTGCTTCCCCTCTGATATTTACATTTCTGTTAGTTTGATTGATTTCGGTTTAACGCAATTTTCAACAATTTTTCAGTCATATCACAGCGGCCAGCTCACTTACTCATATGTTTCTTGGCTTTCTCACACCAGTACTTCATACAACATTATTTCCAAGCAACTGGCTGCTTTTCCACATAGAATGATAGCCCATTGGTGGAAGACGAATGACGCTTGTCACAACGACGTTTGTCAAACGTCGGAATAAATGTTGGCCGAGCTGGGGTTCGAACTCACAACCCCTGGATTGACGGCCCGCGTCGCTACCGACTGAGCTATCGGGGCTCGGCATTTCTGTTAGTAACCGCTTCGCTAACGCAAACCATTATGAGCAGTTCATCCTTCATATGTTTTCACACCAAAGAAGAGCATGCTCCAGTGCGTGTTTTCTTTTAAAAGCGAATCATTACGTTTAAGACGACGTGATGGGCGTGTCGAATCCGTGTATTCAAGAACCATCAAGTTGTCTTATACGAAATGCAACGCTTTGTCAAGTGTACCAGATTCTTCAATTGCCTGATAAAGTAAGGCGAAAACAAACGTCGATCTGGATCTATAATATTTGCAAATGTGAAAATGTTTAATTTTCTTCATCGGAGCTAATATATAAGTATCCGCGACAAGCGAGATGGGGGCCTTGGTTAGAGCTCTGTGCCCTACAATCACACACACATTTGACCATTTGACTTTGTTAAAACAATTGTGTTGTATGCATTGTGATACGTTAGGGTGATTTATTGGAGCTTAATAAACGCCGTTTTCAACATTATGTTTTCAATCATATCATGGCGGCCAGTTCACTTACACATGTTTTTCCTAGCTTTCTCACACCAGTACTCCACAAAACATACGTTTTAAACAACTGTTTGCGTTTTCCTTTCCACATAGACTGTTAGCCCATACGTGAAAGACGGATAAAGCTTGTCAAAGTGACTTTTGACAAAGTCGGACAGAATGTTGGCCGAGCTGGGATTCGAACTCACAGACCGCGTCGCTACCGACTGAGCTACCGGCGCTCGGCGTGATGCGTTAGGAATATTTGCCCTTTTTCCGTAAGAAAATATACAAGTTTACAAGTTTACAAGTTTATTGAGAAATACAGTGAGCAACATGCCCATGAGTATACAGTATTAAGCAAAGAACATATACACATAAACATAGGCAATACAAACATTACAAGTATTAGCATAACAGCCAGCGTATGAACACACTGTAATTTTATGCAAAACAAAAACTTGTCATTTATTGAAAAATGAAGCATTGTACAAAATACAGTAAAAGCATTGAATGCATATGAAATTGGTATTGTTAAAGCGTTTTAAAGCCTGAAGGGGTCAAAATGCCATTATTTCAAAATACAAAAGTTCGCATCAATTTGTAAACACATGAATTGCCATGTTCTGCTGTTGGATAGATCAGTAAATATTCAGCCGAGCCCCGATTACGAAGCGTCTATCCAGGGGTTGTGAGTTCGAAGATCAGTCTGTATTTTGCTGAAGTAGGATTTGAGACCGGGTACCTACGGTTCGAGCACTTTTTTATGGGAACTTAAAAAACATACCCGATGTCGCAATCGGTGTCAATTGGTCATATATACTCGAAACCCCAAAGAGGTTGACCAGTCATTTTAACTAACATTCGGGCGTTCAGGATTCGACCCCTGTTTGCGGGCAGCGAATTTCAACATCACCCCGTATCGCCACCGGGTTCATTTTGTTGTATAAACTCGACATTGTAATGAGGACACATTTATACTGGCCAGTCTGCATTGTGACGTAAGCGGAAGAGTGACCGACTTGAGACGCTGATCAACATGCGCATCCATAGCGTTACACATGGTTCTACACAATCAATCAATCAATTAGTGTCGCGAAACATACTGTATTATGAAGTAATGCGCTACACATTTAAGAAAAGTCGACCTCTCAAGGTATTTCATTACTAAAGATTTGACTTATCTCTGATCCATCGATACAATGTTGGTCTGAAGGTCAGATTACGCGAATGCGAACTTTTATCTGGTTGTACACTGCTTGCAAATGTTCTAAGAAAAGTACGTTTACCTAATAAATGACTCGTGTAGATTTCAATCAATCATGCTATGTACAATAACAGTTCAATACGCATTATCTAACAAAAACAATAACGTTTTATTTCACTGTCAGAAATACGACATTATAGTCTATGAATGTTTAGGATATCATTATTTGTATTTAGATTCCAATTCGTTGACTACAGAGCAGAGGACATATAAGAGGCACACACAATCGGTCAAATCATGGTTCCCTTTACGGCTTCATTTCAACTTTATTTTCTCCTCTTTTTCTGACTTCTGTATATTCTTTTGTGCATATTCTCTTTCTTTAGAGTATGTTTAGAAACATTAGCATTGGTATCAAGTTTACATAATACTTCACATATACCAAGTATGACAGCTTCAGTTAATAATTAAGTTTATAAATATCTTAGAGACTTAAGCAGTACTCGCACAGTTTGTGTAGAAAAGGCAGATCCCGCTTATCCTAGTATTCGAACTCGGGACCTTTTGTCACAGATCTACGCTCTACCACTGCACGGCTGTTTTCGAAAAACTGTATCTAAATTTTTATCTCGCAGATAAAAGGTCGCGTTTTCATACAATTAATATTGTTAACCTTCGTTAATTGAAGATTTAGTGTAGCGCAGTTTTCAAAGCCACCATCATAACTTGGTTCATTTTTCACCCATTTCAGTACAGTACCAATCTTTCGTCCTGTTGATTCCCATCGCCACACGCCTTCTTCAACACGGTCACTGGCACCAATCCACCATCCATAAGCAGATCTTCCTGTCGAGTTCGATGTCAAAAGGTTGACTGCATCTAAAGCATATGGTTCCACAAGAAATCCGCCATGTTCTTTACAGTAATCTTGAGCATGGAACCATGTCTTTTTTTCAGTGTCAACATATAAAACACAGGAGTCCAATTGACGTATCCATCCTTCTTTACAATGCATTGCTGCTTTCATTGAATTCGTTATTCTGGTTATTCCCTCAATATTTGATTTCATTGAATCTATATCCGCTGAAAGTTTCTCAACCAATTGTTGACTTTGTTGTTGCCCGAATTCTATTTTATTCACTAATTGTTCAAAGTCAACTTGATGCTTATCTTTCAAATGATTCACTAAATCAAGGGATTGGGTCTTCTGGTCATCAACTGATACTCGAATAACGCCCAGTGCTTCAGTAAGATACGTCCTCTGTCTCCGCAGCTGCTTCTTTTCCGTTGAGAATGCTGTTATCATAGCCTTTGTCTTTGCTGTAACTTCATTCACCAATCTCTGGATTCCATCTCCAGTTGTTTGATTAAGGCCTGGTTGTTGCTCTTTCTTGCAACATGCATGATCAGTCTTGTCGTTTTGAATGTTTTGTATTTTATCCTCTATGTCCGCTATTTTATTTTCAAAAACCTTGTCAAGACGATATTCCAGGTAGTCCACTTTTGATTCAATGTCAGCTTCGGCCAAATGAATTACGCGCACGTTGTAAAGTCCAATTACTGCAAACACCAAAACAGCATGAGACATTTTGAAATCCGCCATTTTTCTTATATCATAGTGATACGTGTCTGCATAAAACGCACAGCAATGAGTAAATACTGAATATGGTATTGCAAGACATTATATTTGATATTTCTCAAGTGCCCGTATGAACCTTAAGTGTATTATGCACATTAGGGGATCCTTAACTTCATAACATTTAAAACGCACGTAACAAGATCATTACTGTATGTCTATTAGTGACAGAAGATTTCTAGAACGTTCGATACAAATGTCTGGTATTTTGGTCAGACTCAATGGATGCACAAACGGATCTCTCATGTTGATGATTACATGTAAGGTTTGATTTCCCGGATTTTGGCTCGCATATACTAGTACGCAGTTTAATTAGATCCATCAACTATCGGCAAAACGTCTATGAAGCTGCTGTCATTTCGTATGTATATATGAATGAGGATAATTCGACAAAGTTGACCTTACCATGACCTCTGAGTAGAGATATTAATCGCAAATGACAATTTGGGGTCTGATTGACTTTCCGTAACGGGATCATATAAATATAAATTAGGGTCTGATTGACTCTCCTAAACGGGATCATATAAAGGTATATTGGGGTCAGATTGGCACTCTGTAACGTTATCATATAAATATAAATTGGGCTCTGATTGACTCTCCTAAACAGGATCATAAAAATATAAATTGGGGTCTGATGGACTCTCCGTAACGGGATCATATACATATAAATTGGGGTCAGATTGACTGACTCTCCGAAACGGGATCATATAAAGGTAAATTTGGGTCTGTTTTACTCTCCGAAACGGGATCATATAAAGGTAAATTTGGGTCTGATTGACTCTCCTTAACAGGATCATAAAAATATAAATTGGGGTCTGATGGACTCTCCGTAACGGGATCATATACATATAAATTGGGGTCAGATTGACTCTCCAAAACGGGCTCATATAAAAGCTAAATTGGGGTCTGGTTGACTCTCAATAACGCGATCATATAAAGGTGAATTGCGGTCTGATTGACTCTTCGTAACGGGATCATATAGAGGCTAAATTGGGGTCTGGTTGACTCTCCATAACGGGATCATATAAAGGTATATTGCGGTCTGAATGACTCTCCGTAACGGGATCATATACAGGGTAAATTAGGGTCTGGTTGACTCTCCATAACGGGATCATATAAAGGTAAATTGGGGTCTGATTTTCTCCTCTCAACGGGATCATATCAAGTGAATTGGGTTATGATTGATTCTCCGTAACTGAATCATATAAAGGGTATTTATGAGTTTAATTAACTCTACGTAACGCGATCATATAAAGGATGAATTGGGTTCTGGTTGACTCGTTGTAACGCGATCATATAAAAGATAATTATGCGTCTGATTGACTCTACGTAACACGAGCACATAAAGGGTAAATTGGGGTTTGATTGATTCTACGTAACGCGATCATATAAAGGGTAATTATGAGTCTGATTGACTCTACGTAACACGATCACATAAAGGGTAAATTGGGGTCTGATTGACTCGCTGTAACGCGATCACATAAAGGGTAAGTATGAGTCTGATTGACTCTACGTAACACGATCACATAAAGGGTAAATTTGGGTCTGATTGACTCGCTGTAACGCGATCACATGAAGGTAAATTGGGGTCAGGTTAACTCGCTGTAACGGGATCACATAAAGGTAAATATGGGTCTGATTGACTCTACGTAACGCGATCATATGTAGGTTAATTTGTGTTGAACTAATAGAGATATAGTTATAGTATTTTGTCAAAAATACATCTCGAACAAAATGACATGTAAACGGACGACGAAGGCTCTGTTGAGACGTGGGTCTCATTTCAACTGTTAACAGTGTAAACTTCGTCCGACTACACGTACATGTAATTTAGACCGAGACGTATCTTCTTATAAAAACATTATATATATATATATATATATAGTCTGACTTGTATAAAATATATGCACATTTAATATGTTTAGACGCATCTGAAGCAGCTACCTATTTGATAAACATACGTAAATGCATCAGCTGACAAAACAATACGAGGTGTCGACTCACTACTTAACCGCCAATGCAGTATTAACACTTGCCCACATACGTATGCTTCTGCAACAGACGTGGCACAAGAAGAAATTGCGCATGAAGATCAATTTCTCCTTTTACAAAAACGTTTTCAACTTGATTCAATAAGTATTTGATTTATAAAAAATGTTTCCATATGTTTGACATCATGTTTTCAAAATCAGCTGGTGCAGATTGTGTTGTATGTGGGAAAAGGGTTAAATGTTTCAAACCGGTAGAAGGTCAATAAGACCCCAAATCGCCAGACGCTGTTCACATTTAGCAGTAATATAATGATTGTGTTGCTTTTGTATGCCGCTTTTTCAGTTGTATCACGGCGTTTCCTGGGTAAGTTACCAGTAAAACTGGTCCGTTTATCCTGACACTAGCCAGTCAGTCATAATATTAACCCTGCAACCCTGAGCGCCAAGTAGGGCAGCCAGTTTTACCATTTTTAAAGTATTTGGCATGACCCGACCGATGATCGAACCCACGACGTCCCGAACCCTATGTGGACACTCTACCACTACACCACCATTGCGGTACTAGAATAATGTTTAAACTTGACCAATGTCAAGGATTGAAGAACAATCCAAACGGACAAGGGTACTAGAATAATGTTAAACTTGACCAATGTCAAGGATTGAAGAACAATCCAAACGGACAAGGGTACTAGAATAATGTTAAACTTGACCAATGTCAAGGATTGAAGAACAATCCAAACGGACAAGGGTACTAGAATAATGTTAAACTTGACCAATGTCAAGGATTGAAGAACAATCCAAACGGACAAGGGTACTAGAATAATGTTTAAACTTGACCAATGTCAAGGATTGAAGAACAATCCAAACGGACAAGGGTACTAGAATAATGTTAGACTTGCCCAATGTCAATTCAATTTCAACTTTTATTTACCCATAATACAAATACATGTATAATATAGGGAAACATAAAACAAAAAAAGTATCGACTTTATAAAATTGGGGAAAGCCGACACATTGTTAGTGCGTTAATGTCATTATATGTTCTTACTTAAATGTTTAACTCTAGCATTTCTGCGATGTGTATGAGGAAACAAGGTAATATCACAAGATACCACCCTAGTTTCCTCATATTACTGTTAGACTTTGAAATTTCAATTTGAGATAAACAGAAAGCCACCAAATATAACCCACAAAAAAAAAAACAAAAAAAAACAACAACATAGATCATCGTGAAGAACAATCCAAACAGACAAGGTTTAAAATGCTATAATGAGCCCGTGCGCGCGAAAAACGAATGACGCTTGTTAATGTGACTTTTGTCAAAATCGTACAGAATGTTGGCCGAGTTTGGATTCGAACTCACAACCTCTGGATTGACAGACCAACTGAGCTACCGGGTTCGGCGTGATGCGTTAGTAATACTTGCCATTTTATCGTAAGAAAAAAAATACTAGATTACAAGTTTATTGAGATATATAGTGAGCAACATGCCCATGAGTATACAGTATTTAAGCAAAGAACATATTAACATAAACATAGACAATACAAACATTACAAATATTAGCATAATAGCCAGCGTATGAATACACTGTAATTTTATGCAAAACATAAACTTGTCATTTATTTCCAAAATGTTCAATCTAGTTAAAGCAATTGTAAACGTATCGATGTCATAAAGATATGGTTCTATTCAAAAGTTTGCATTCTTTGCTCTTGGCGATTCATTAACGTTTGCATGCCTATTCTGAATAGACGGCATTTGTCATGGAGTGGTACTTGAGTTGTAGTTTCGTACACACAGTCTTGAAATAAAATCGGTGAGGGAATTAACGTCATGAACTTGGTATAATCACGCAGCTAAAATGATCTACAATATACTGTTATAATCACGCGGCTAAAATGATCTACGATATACTGGTATAATCACGCAGCTACAATGATCTACGATATACTGGTATAATCACGCAGCTACAATGATCTACGATATACTGGTATTATCACGCAGCTACAATGATCTACGATATACTGGTATAATCACGCAGCTACAATGATCTACGATATACTGGTATAGTCACGCAGCTACAATGATCTATGATATACTGGTATAATCACGCAGCTACAATGATCTACGATATACTGGTATAGTCACGCAGCTACAATGATCTACGATATACTGGTATATTCACGCAGCTACAATGATCTACGATATACTGGTATAGTCACGCAGCTGCAATGATCTACGATATACTGGTATAATCACGCAGCTACAATGATCTACGATATACTGGTATAATCTACAATGATCTACGATATACTGGTATAATCACGCAGCTACAATGATCTACGATAGACTGGTATAATCACGCAGCTACAATGATCTACGATAGACTGGTATAATCACGCAGCTACAATGATCTATAATAGACTTGTATAATCACGCAGCTACAATGATCTACTATATACTGGTATAATCACGCAGCTACAATGATCTACGATATACTGGTATATTCACGCAGCTACAATGATCTACGATATACTGGTATAATCACGCAGCTACAATGATCTACGATATACTGGTATAATCCAAAGCTACAATGATCTACGATATACTGGTATAATCTACAATGATCTACGATAAACTGGTATAATCACGCAGCTACAATGATCTACGATAGACTGGTATAATCACGCAGCTACAATGATCTATAATAGACTGGTATAATCACGCAGCTACAATGATCTATAATAGACTGGTATAATCACGCAGCTACAATGATCTATAATATACTTGTATAATCACGCAGCTACAATGATCTACGATATACTGGTATAATCACGCAGCTAGAACGATCTACGATAGACTGGTATAATCACGCAGCTACAATGATCTACGATATACTGGTATAATCACGCAGCTACAATGATCTACGATATACTGGTATAATCACGCAGCTACAATGATCTACGATATACTGGTATAATCACGCAGCTACAATGATCTACGATATACTGGTATAATCACGCAGCTACAATGATCTACGATATACTGGTATAATCACGCAGCTACAGTGATCTACGATATACTGGTATAATCACGCAGCTACAATGATCTACGATATACTGGTATAATCACGCAGCTACAATGATCTACGATATACTGGTATAATCACGCAGCTACAATGATCTACGATATACTGGTATAATCACGCAGCTACAATGATCTACGATATACTGGTATAATCTACAATGATCTACGATAAACTGGTATAATCACGCAGCTACAATGATCTACGATCTACGATAGACTGGTATAATCACGCAGCTACAATGATCTATAATAGAAAGCAATTACTTATTTTCAATAATCGAAAAATACGCTGACCAAGTCTTGATTTGAATATATGACTCTCAATCGATCTTCATAAATATCTTAGAGACATCAAATTATATCTATTTCTGAAATAAACATGTTGTCATATTTTGACATTTCAACTTTCATCGCTCTGAGGAAGACGTGTGTGCGATTAATTAATTGTTTGGTGTTTAACAACGCTTTCTACAATTTTTCAATTATATCACGGCGTGTTCTGTGCACTTTTACAGTACTACATGTCCATTTATCCTGACATCAGCAAGTCAGGCATTACGTAATGCTAACCCTGCAACTCTGAGCGCAAAGGAGAACAGCCATTACTACAAATGTTAAAGTATTTGGTACGAGTGTGCGAACTACAGCATGCACTGTGGAGATCTTCTACACAATTCTCGTCTCTCAATTCGCTTCAATTTGTCGCATTAACCCGATAATCAATTTGTCGCATTAACCCGATAATCAATTTGTCGCATTAACCCGATAATCAATTTGTCGCATTAACCCGATAATCAATTTGTCGCATTAATCCGATAATCAATTTGTCGCATTAACCCGATAATCAATTTGTCGCATTAACCCGGTAATCAATTTGTCGCATTAACCCGGTAATCAATTTGTCGCATTAACCCGGTAATCAATTTGTTAAATTTATTAAGCCGTTCCCTGAGAAAACCAACATTATGGACTCTGTGTAATGTAGCGATTCAGATGATCCTGCGCAGTCCGCACTGGCTAATATGGGCCGACACATTCCGTCTCAGGGGGATAGAGGTATGATTCCTGAAACAGAAAATCCACAGGAGGCAAAAAGTGTCTGTCCGATTTGGCTCGCACGACATGCTTTGGCTGATCCGGGTCGATACTTAACGCGACTCTACACAATGCAGCTTTTCTCGTGGTACGGCTAATATGAATTGCCATGTTCTGTTCTACTGTTGGGTAGACCAGCCTATATTTAGCCGAACCCCGGTAGCGACGCGGGCTATCCAGGGGTTGTGAGTTCGAAGACCAGTCTGTATTTTATTTTCTGAAGTAGGATTCGAGACCGGGTATCTAGGGTTCGAGTTAGAGTTTCATATGGTTCTACATTATCAATCAATTAGTCACTGAAGATTTCGCGAAACATAATGTATTGGGCAGTTATGCGCTGCTCGTTTAAGAAAAACCGACCTCTAAAGGTATTGCTAATAATAAAGGTCATATTCATTCTCTCTGATCCACCGTTACAATGTTGTTCTGAAGGTCAGATTACGCAAGTAAGAAATTTTATCTGGATGTACATTGCTAGCGAATGTTCTAAGGTGCCTTGACCTGTAAGAAATACTGCTGTAGTGTTCAACCGAATCAATCACGCTATAATAATAGCACAATACACAATAAAACAAACGCTATATTTCGATTTCAAAATGCGAGATTATATTCCATGAATGTTTGCAAAATCATTAATTAGTGTTAAGATTACAATTCGTTGACTACGTAGAAAAGGAAATATAAGAGACACACACATTCGGTCAAATCACGGCTCCCTTTACGGCCTCATTTCTCCATTATTTTCTCCAATTTTTCTGACTTCCGCATATCCTCTTTTCTCATATTCTCTTTCTTTAGAGTATATTTAAAAACAGTAGCATTTATATCAAGTATACATATGCCAAGTAGGCCATCCTCAGTTTGTATTTATAGATGTATTTATCATTTATTGTGACATGCATTTTTGTATAAATTGTTGGAAATAGTTTTCTGTTTTAAATGAAGATTTAACTGTTCAAAAATAACGATGGTCAATGATCTATTTCTTTTGTCCTCGCTGTTTTTACTTTATTCAGATGTCTTGAAACTACAATTGGGTAAAAGCACTCAGTATTGAGTCAACAATTTAAAAAAAAAATGGCTGTTAGAATAAAGTTACATCGATGAATCAATGACAAGATCTAACGTTTAATCTCGCAAATAAAATGTTCAGTATTATGAAGACAACCCTTATCATTCATAGAGGGTCCACTGAATAATAGTTCAGCGCAATCTTCTGAGCCGCCATCATTATTTGGTTCATATTCATTCCATTTCGGTACAATACCAAGCTTTCGTCCAGTTGATTCCCATCGCCATACACCTTCTTCAACATGGTCACTGGCACCAATCCAACATCTCGAAACCGATTCTCCTTTCCAATTCCCTCCTTCGATCAGAAGGTTTACGGCAACTGAAGAATATGGTTCCACAAGAAATCCGCCATGTTCTTTACAGTAATCTTGAGCATCGAACCATGACTTTTTTACAGTGTCAACATATAACACACAGGAGTCTAATTGACGTATCCAACCTTCTTTACAATGCATTAAATTCGGTACTCTTTTTATTACGTTAATCATTGATTTCATAGAATCCATATCCGCTGAAAGTTTCTCAACCAATTGTTGCACAGAATCGCATTTCTGTTGACTTTGTTGTCGCACGAATTCTATCTTATTTATCAACTGTTCAAAGTCAAATTGATGGTTATATTTCATCTGATCTACTAATTCACGTGTTTCGTTCTCATGGTCATCAACTGATACTCGAATAACATCCAGTGCCAGTTCCGTATTATTCAGTAACTGTTCAAAGTCAACTTGGTGATTATCTTTCATCTGATCTACTAAATCACGTGTCTGGTTCTCATGGTCATCAACTGATACTCGAATAACGCCCAGTGCTTCAGTAAGATACGTCCTCTGTCTCCGCAGCTGCTTCTTTTCCGTTGAGAATGCTGTTATCATAGCCTTTGTCTTTGTTGTAACTTCATTCACCAATCGCTGGATTCCATCTCCAGATGTTTGATTAAGGCCTGGTTGTTGCTCTGTCTTGCAACATGCATGATCAGTCTTGTCGTTTTGAATGTTTTGTATTTTATCCTCTATGTCCGCTATTTTATTTCCAAAAACCTTGTCAAGACGATATTCCAGGTAGTCCACTTTCGATTCAATGTCAACTTCGGCCAAATTAATTACGCGCACGTTGTAAAATCCAATTACTGCAAACACCAAAACAGCATGAGACATTTTGAAATCCGCCATTTTGTCTTATATCAGAGTGATACGTGACTGCATTGAACGAACACCAATGAGTAAATACTGAATATGGTATTGCAAGACATTATATTTGATATTTCTCAAGTGCCCATATGAATCTCAAGTGTATGATGCACATTAGGGGAACCTTAACATCATAATATTTAAAACGCGCGTAGCAAGATCATTACTGTATGTCTATTAGTGACAGAAGATTTCAAGAACGTTCGATACAAATGTCTGGTATTTTGATCAGATTCAATGGATGCACAAACGGATCTGTCATGTTGATGATTACATGTAAAGTTTGATTCCCCATGTTGATGATTACATGTAAAGTTTGATTTCCCATGTTGATGATTACATGACCTCTGAGTAGAGGTATTAGTCGCAAATGACAATTTGGGGTCCGTCTGACTCTCCGTAACGGGATCATATAAAGATAAATCGGGGTCTGATTGACCCTCCGTAACGGGATCATATAAAGGTAAATTGGGGTCCGATTCACTCTCCGTAACGGGATCATATAAAGGTAAATTGGGGTCCGATTCACTCTCCGTAACGGGATCATATAAAGGTAAATTGGGGTCCGATTCACTCTCCGTAACGGGATCATATAAAGGTAAATTGGGGTCCGATTCACTCTCCGTAACGGGATCATATAAAGGTAAATTGGGGTCCGATTCACTCTCCGTAACGGGATCATATAAAGGTAAATTGGGGTCCGATTCACTCTTCTTAACGGGATCATATAAAGGTAAATTGGGGTCCGATTCACTCTCCGTAACGGGATCATATAAAGGTAAATTGGGGTCCGATTCACTCTCCGTAACGGGATCATATAAAGGTAAATTGGGGTCCGATTCACTCTCCGTAACGGGATCATATAAAGGTAAATTGGGGTCCGATTCACTCTTCTTAACGGGATCATATAAAGGTAAATTGGGGTCCGATTCACTCTCCGTAACGGGATCATATAAAGGTAAATTGGGGTCCGATTCACTCTCCGTAACGGGATCATATAAAGGTAAATTGGGGTCCGATTCACTCTCCGTAACGGGATCATATAAAGGTAAATTGGGGTCAGATTTACTCTCCATAATGGGATCTATAAAGGTATATTGGTGTCTGATTTTCTCTTCGAAACAGGATCATATCAAGTGAATTGAATTATGATTGACTCTCCGTAACGGTATCATATGAAGGTAAATTTGTGTTGATCTAATAGAGATACAGTTATAGTATTTTTTCAAAAATACATCTCGAACCAAATGACATGTAGACGGACGACGAAGGCTCTGTTGAGACTTGGGTCTCATTTCAACTGTTTACAGTGTAAACTCCGTCCGACTAAACGTAATTTAGACTGAGACATATCTTCTTACAAAAACATATATATATATAGTCTGACTTGTATAAGATATATGGACATTTAATATGTTTAGACGCATCTGAAGCAGCTACCTATTTGATAAACAGACGTAAATGCATCTGCTGACAAAACAATACGAGGTGTCGACTCATTACTTAACTGCTTATGCAGTATTAGCACTTGCCCACATACGTATGCCTCTGCAACAGACGACATTTGATAACAAAGTGGCACGAAGAGCAATTTCTCCTTTTGCTACAATGTTTTCAACTTTATTCAATAAGTATTTGATTCATAAAAAAGTTTCCATATGTTTGACATCATGTTTTCGAAATCTTCTAGTGCAGATTTGTTGTATGTTGGAAAAGGGTTAAATGATGTCAAACCGGAAGAAGGTCAATAAGACCCCAAATCGCCAGACGCTTTTCACATTTAGCAGTAATATAATGATTGTGCTGCTGTTTTATGCCGCTTTCCACATTGTTTCAGTTGTATCACGGCGTTTTCTGGGTAAATTATCAATAAAACTGGTCCGTTTATCCTGACACTAGCCATTCAGTCGTAATATTAACACTGCAACCCTAAGCGCCAAGTAGGGCAGCCAGTATTACCATTTTTAAAGTATTTGGTATGTCCCGGCCGATGATCGAACCCACGACGTCCCGTACCCTATGTGGACATTCTACCACTACACCACGAGGAGGTACTAGAATAATGTTAAACTTGCCCAATGTCAAGGATTGAAGAACAATCCAAAAGGACAAGGGTTAATATCCTTGTAATGAGCCCGTGCGCACGAAAAGGTACGCGTTGGTTTTTGTGAACGATGCAAATCCAGATCGCATTGTGTATCCACACAGTCTGATCAAGATATTTACTGTTCATATTTTATTAATTTTCGTGTTTTAGTAGCTTCTGTCAGTTCGTTGAGATTCTGATGAGACCGAGCAAACGTACAGACCAATCTAAACCTACAATGATAAGAAATGTAATAGTGTACCTTTTCGCACCGTTGGACTCGAGTGGGAATGTTATAAATCTGCGACGTAGAAAACGTGATGGGAATACAAGAACAATCGCATGGTCGCCTTTCTATAAACATTCCCCACATACAACTAATCTGCATGAATGAAAGTATAATTATTGAACAGAGTTGAAAACACTGTGGCAAAAGGAGAAAATCCACCCATTCTGTCTTAAATTTGTCTCCTGTCATATTGCCAAAAAGATTAGTGTTAAAGATAATAACAGATTGAGAAAATATAAATCAAATTATAACTCTAGATAAAGGGCAAATTCGTATTCTTCACCAGTTCACTCTAACAACAATGTTAACCCTTTCCCTCATATAGACGCTTTATGACGCCTCTGCAGCAGACGGCTTTTTGAAAACATTGTGACAAAGAAAGAAATTGCTCAAAACGAGCAATTTCTCCTTTTGACACAATAGGATATCCATTCAATTATAGAGATTTTCCATTTTGTGAAAAAATATGCTTCAAAGTCGTCTGCTGCAGAATAGTAGTATGAGGGAAAGGGTTAAGACTACTTAGAAAATATCTCAACAATAAACATATAGAAAATCTCTCTAATGAAATTGAAAAGAGTCGAAGACAATGAAGCAAAACGAGAAATTACTCATTTCTCATTTTACCACAATTCTTTTTTCAAAAGTCCTTGTGTGGAACCTTATAACTGCGGTGCAACATTTGAGATCTTCATTTGTTTTTAATTTGCCGATTTCTTGATGTCTTGAATTAGCGGAATTCACAAAAATAAGCAATCAATATCAGATTACACTGCATTTTGTGTACATGTATGGTGTTTATTAATGCGATGCTTAGATTTGGAGAATTGTTGAGAACAGCTAAAGGGGCAAAATAGGTCAGTGAGCACTTTTAATATTTTGTTTGTCAACTGACCTTTGTTATGTATTCGCCATGAAACAGTTAAGTGTACATTCACTCTGCCTATACTTAAGTGGCGTTCAGCTTAATTAACTCTTTCAGCGCCGAATTATTTAAAGTAGACTCTTCCATATTCAAAATCGGGTGTCTCCCATTACTTATGTAATCAAAGTTTACACAATTTTGATAATTAAAAGGCAAACAATGCTGATGTCAGGTGAGACAGCTCGTTACGAGCTGACTCACCTGAATCAGTATTGTTTGCAAAAACCTCAATATTGCATTTGGCGCTGAAAGGGTTAACTTGGGTTTTTTTTGTTTGCCTGGTCTCATTAGAATATCCAGGCACCAGGCTCCAAAAAGAGGTCCACTTGAAACACTTCTAATTAATCCTTTCCCACGTACAGATGAGCCGTGCCGTGAGAAAACCAACAGTATTGACTTTGCGTAAAGTATCGACTCGGATCAGCATAAGCCTGCCGCGAAGGCTAAACCGAACAGACTGTTTTCGCCTCCTGTGGATTTTTCTGTTTCAGGAGTCTTTAATCTATACCTCTATACCCCTGAGACGGAATGTGTCGGCCCAGATTAGCCTGCGCGGACTGCGCAAGCTGATCTGGGTCGATACATTACGCAGAGTCAATAATGTTGGTTTTCTCCTGGAACGGCTCATATGCATTTTAAATGGTCTTTTAACACATTTTGAAAAGATTGCGACAGATATATAAATAGTTCAAAAATCATATATATATATTAATTAATTTAATTAGACCTTATAATAATTTTTTAATAATAATAGATTCATTCATATATATTTTCCATAGTGTTGCTTATTTGTTTTCAAAATAGTCTGCGGGAGTTTAGTTGTATGCGGAAAAGAGTTAAAGGGATCTACTTAGTTCAGTCCTGAAGTGAAAGAACCGCCTATTTGTGAGGAGATGACTTTTGACAACATTGCAGCAAAGATAGAAATAACTCAATATGAGTATTTTTTTGTTTTGCCACATTGTTTTCGACTCTGTCTAATATGCATACTTTCATCTATAGCGATTGACTATTTTTGTTGGCTAGATATGTTCAAAGTCGTCTGCATTAAAACAACATTTTGTAAGGATTAAGAACACAAATTTGCCCTTTATCTAGTTTTAATTTGATTTCAATTTGTTCAATCTGTTTCTATCTTTAAAACTAAATTGCATTTCGTTAAGTGACATAACAAGCTTAATATTCAAAGAGTGACAATAACACATTACATTTATATAAATATGTAAATTTTGTCAAGGACATTATCAGAATTCCATCGTAAAGGTTACTAAAGGTGTTAGGATATCGAGGGCTTGGCGTGAAACGGTTGTAACTAAAAACCTATTTTGAAAACCCTGGTTTAGGGGCAATTTTGGACCCTTTGTAAACAATGCAAATTTAGATGCCATTGCTCAGAACGAGCAATGGCACCTAAATTTCCATTGTTTACCAAGAAAAATGATTTAATGCTTATAAAGACTTTATGGCGAGGTGATTAACCTTGGTAAAAAAATACCAATTTTAGATACAACCGTTTCACGCCAAGCCCTCGATATTATGTTTAATAAGAGGTGTACCTAGTCAAATGCCTTAGTAGGTTTCTTGCAGAAAGTTTAAAGATCGCTTGTTTTCTTTATTGCATTCTAAAATCGTATAACAAAGACAATGGCTTCTATTTCTAAGGTATGGTGTTTTAAAACAGGTTCTCCTTAGCTGTTCAAACGTTTTACGTTCGAAGAAGAAATGATGCCTGTCTTCTCAAATATATATATATTGATGGTGAAAGAGATCATGATTGTATTGTTTGAAGACACAGGTTGATCTTGAGTTAAGCTAATTGGAAAATTTCAAAACGAGCTCCTTGAAAATCGTTACAGATTTTGTGACAAGTGTAGTATATATGAGTCGTCCCGCGAGAAAACCAACATTATGGCCTATGCGTAAAGTATCGACCCAGATCAGCCTGCGCAGTCCGCACAGACTGATCCGGGCCGACACATTCCGTCTCAGAGGGAAAGAGGTACAGAGTAATGCTTCCGTAAACAGAAAATCAACAGGAAGCGAAAGGTGTCTATCCGGGTAAGCCTGCAGGGCATGCTTAGGCTGATCCGGGTCGATACTTTCCGCAGACTCCAATATGTTGGTTTTCTCGCAGGACGGCTCATATCTGTGTTTCATGCATGCTGTTCAATTAAAGAACCATCCACTTCAAACATACTTACGTAGATTTAATTAATTGAAAGTTTTTGCTTGTAACATGAAATACATGGCTTTTTTCCTGAAACACTTGAGGTTTATAACGAAAATAATCCACATTGAACTGCCGCTCTCACGACTGAACAATCTATATTGTATGGTGGCATATAACTGCCACCACTTAACAGATAATTTTCGTGAAAACTTTCTCGAAAGCAATGGAGGAGTTCACGTAAATCATAAAATACCGTAATCATTTACATATATCGTGAAATACAAATAACATGAAATCCTCCATTATTTTCACGAAAGTTTTCATGTAAATTACCTTTAATGTTGTGGCAATATATGCCACCATAATATTTTTATATACACTGAATCAATAACAAATTTTTAAAATATGTGACAGTTCATTGGATAATTTTCAAAGCAAAGGCACAAATGCATTTAAGTCATGAAGGTTAGTAGTCAACACGTGGAAATCAGGCATGCAAGCATTTATGTTTACGAGTATTTACTGACCATTCCTTCCATCGTGTATTTGAGCAGCTAAACTGGTTCCTCGTTGAACAAACATATAGGAACCGTTCCACGAGAAAACCAACATTATGGTTTATGCGTAAAGTATCGTTCGGATCAGCCTAAGCATGCCGCGCGACTAACCCGGACAGACACTTTTCGACTCCTGTGGATTTTCTGTTTCAGGAAGCTTTATTCTTTACCTCTATTCCCCTGAGACGTAATGTGTCGGCCCGGATTAGCCTGAAACTTATCAATAAAGGAGATTTGTTATGATATTAGATCTGTGAACAGTTTGTAAGAGGACCACCAAAGTATCATTCCCGTGAAGTTTGGATCATATCAGTCCAATTGTTTGGGAGGAGATTGTGTTTAAAGCTAAATCTCACTTGTAGTTATGGTAGCCTTGCTAACGCAATATTACCAACAATTCGACAGTAACAACATACTGGTGGCTCTATCACGTTACAATCACACGCGGCATGCGTATATGCACAAGGGGTGTTAAACGATCATACAGACATACGGCTATATTTGCACAGCGATAAGTTATTTGTCAATGAATATGAAACAGATAAAAAATGTTCTGAAACCAGGCAAACCTATAACCGAAAATTACTGAAATGTAACAGCTTTGTAACCTGAAGAACAAACAGTTACATAAATCTCATTGAAATTACTGATATCCCCTTTTCATTTTCGCATGAAAACTGAATATATATTTTCATTTCAACGTACAAAGTAACGGACCTTATTTGTGGAGTTATTATTACTTTAAATATTCACCGTATAAATAAACAATCAAGAATAATGTGCTTTTTAAGGTATGATGTACGAAAGAAATATGGCGGAACAAATAACCCATTCGGACCATGAAACAAGTAAACTTTACACTTATACATATTTCTATCATCATTTTACCCTGACCAATGGGATTGATTGATTGGGTACGAGGCTGTTTCACGAAAGAAATATGGCGGAACAAATAACCCATTCGGACCACGAAACAAGTTTACTTTACACTTATACATATTTCTATCATCATTACCCTGACCAATGGGATTGATTGATTGGGTGTACGGCTGTTTTCAACAATTTTCAGTCATATTACGGCGATCAGTTCACATATTCGTATGTTTTCACATTAAAGAGTATCCAAGCACCAGACTACTTTTCAACTTACGGGATATGTTATACTGGTTCTGTCAAAGAACTGGACGTTTAGCTCCACTCATTGAATAAGCATCTACAATAGGCGTGTGGCAATTATACCAACGAATGATGCCTTAGTCAAACAACCTTAGTCTAATTGTTACAAGTTAAGATAAACAAATATTTAATCTCATTCATATGGACAGTCATTGCCAGAATTTTAATAAAACAGTATACGACTCATTGGCGATCAGTGTAGAACCAGATCAGACTGTGCGAATGCGCATGCTGGTCTGGCTTACCGTCATAGCCATTGCCTTAAGGTCATATTTAGATGGAATCACTAAGCACTGTTTAATGGGGGAGCGACAGGGTCTGCACTATAGGAATATGCGAACAACTGTACTCACAAATAAGTGGATACCAAGAAATACATGCGATGTTTGTTTGTTTCTTTGTTTAACCCTTTCCACGATTTTGACGCACCTGGAATTTACTATTGTTATAATGGCAGTGGGGAAAAAGAGATTTTGTTCATAATGAACAATTCTCATTTTGCAATAGAATGTTCAGTACGTATAGTTTCATTTATAGAGAAGGTCCATATGTTTGTCTCGATGAGTCGTCTGATGCTGACTTGTCGTATGTGGGAAATGGTTATCTAATATTATAGTTGAAGGGTCGTCTCATTGAACGTTGATATGTTGATAAGTTTTGCAATTATCCTTTCCATTGTTTTTGTCAACATCATACTTGAGCGTTTACTATTATTTTCCTCGTGTTTATGAAGTGGAATGGTCAAAGGTCCCGATTCATAATATGGCATGTGTTAACACTTCAGCTCATCTGGCGTCAGATTCACAATCTACAACGGTAGACGGGGATTTCCAACTTGACACATGCTCCTTTTTGTTATAGTACGTAAGGAATCAATGTGTGTAATGGCAAGAAGTATAATTAAAAACCGTAACCTACCTGTATGAAACTTCCGTTTCTGTTGTAGATTGTAAACTGTGAGATTTCAAATTTCAAAGCTTCCATCTTCCGTTGTGGATTGAAAACAGAGAGATTGCAAATATAAAATGATATGTTTGTAACTTTTATAAATGCTTTAAGTGGTCTGAATCTTCATAGGGCATTGTTGTTTTGCCACTTGACTCTTAAATCTGAACTTTGCCTAAGGATCTACTTTACATATCGTTTAAATGCGACCGTTGAAGGACAAAGTTTAGTAAGTGATATTACTTTTGTCAAATCATCGGAGAGAAAGAATGGCCGAGATGGTATCCTTAAATTGATAGCCCTCCTCGTTACCGATGAGCTATCGCAACCAACAACTAACCTATGACAAGTGTAGAATAAAAGTGTCTGCTCTTCAGAAACATATTATTTTGAGAAAACAGATTGTTAACTCAAAGTGTCCCTTTTACACTGATGAAAAATCGGATTGAACACCGTAGACGTGCTTTTCCATTTTGTATGATGTTATATAAATGATCAAAGTTCTTGTTTAACTCTTTCAGCGCCGAATTGTTTAAAGAAGACTCTTCCATGTTCAAAATCAGGCATCTCCATTTCTCATTTAATAAAAGTGTTGGACTATTTCGATAACTAAAAGGCAAACAATGCTGATTTCAGGTGAGACAGCTCGTTACGAGCTGACTCACCTGAATCAGTATTGTTTGCAAAATCCTTAATATTGCCTTTGGCGCTGGAAGAGTTAACTACTAAAATCCTCTGTCACTTATTGACGAAAAGTGAAGAACCAGATCAGACTGGATAGATCTCGACAAAAATATCATCTGATTGGTGCGACGCTCCTATTAACAGATCTTTAAATAGCGATCCACTCGCTCACACATAGTATGTGGAAACGTTGCTTCCTATATGTTTCTCTTTTTTCAGTCATCCAGTGCTTGAATTATACATTATCTGTTGTGATAATCAACTGACCGCTGATACTTCAATACATTATTCGGACCATCGCAATCAAAAATGGATAGACACAGTTCCTCGTGAACGTTTGTTTGATCAAGTCTAGCTTTATACTCTTTCGAACGAATATTCACGAAGATACCTATTTTCGAGTATAGTGGTCTAAATGTTTAAAGAGATCACACAAACCGTTCGCTCCTCCATTAAACAGTTCATGTATTCCATCTAAGTATGACCAGCGCTCTGCGAGAACTGACCTTAAGGCATGTGCAACTTGTGTAAAACAAATCAAACTGCAAATGGCAAGACGTAATGTGATTCATGCGTATGTGTCATAACTTGAATAAAATAGTGCCGAACCCTTTCCAGAGGCAACAAGTGTCATTACTTGAATGAAATAGTGTCTAACCCTTTCCACAGGCAACAAGTGTCATTACTTGAATGAAATAGTGTCGAACCCTTTCCACAGGCAACAAGTGTCATTACTAGAATGAAATATTGTTTAACCCTTCCCGACGGGCAACAAAGCTGCATCAGACCATTTCTGAAACGTCCTTGCAAAAATATGGAAAATATGTATACATGTTAATGACCGTGTAATAATAGAATAAGAGTTGAAACCTTCCCTATTGCCACAATGTTTTCCTATGACGTCTGCTGCAGATGCGTCATAATGTGTATGTAAGTGGGATAGGGGTCAAATTAAATATTTCTAGATTTTACGTTTTAGTATTATAATGTTTCAAAGCGGTTTACTCGGAATCATCAAATCATGTAAACGATTAACGGAAGTATATCGAGATCATTGTCACGTGACAAGCTTCGTGTGTATAAACAAATATAAGCAATTGCATTCCTTCTTAATTTCCATGTAAATCGACTATGTTCAATACTATTTGTCATACTTTCGTCTATTTTAAGAGGTAGAATGGAACACGTATTATAGAAAAGATTTACCTTTAAAATAATTCAGAAAATTGGAGGGGCATGTATTATTGAGGATAGAAATCACTGCGCGAAGATGTTTCACGTCATTTTTCACACAATTATGCTAGGGTCAACACTGGTTTTCCACATATATTCCAATTTCAGTTTCAAAAATGGTCAAAAATACCAAAAATGATCAAATCAAACATCAATTCCAGTTTATTCTTAACAGAGTTACAATGCATTCCAACTCAATATCACATCTTAAATGCAGTCTGGGAGATTGTATACAATGATTTCTAGCCAAACACAGGTTTATATGAACTATTTGCACCTGTCAACGGATGTACTTGGTATACTTTGAACGACTGTGCGCCCCAAATCAGTGTTCATCGTTCAACTATCTTGGGGACGCTCTCTTAACTTCGGACAAGATAACAGACGAGGAAAATGTCGCAGTGCTCTTTAGTCAATCCATCTAAAAGTCTTATTTATAGGTTTTGTCAGAACTGATTTGTTTCCTAATATTTTAACCTTTACGAGTCTTTACTCAAAGTGTCCCTTTTACACTGATGAAAAATCGGATTGAACACCGTAGACGTGCTTTTCCATTGTGTGTGCTGTTATATAAATGATCAAAGTTCTTGTTTAACTCTTTCAACGCCGAATTGTTTAAAGTAGACTCTTCCATGTTCAAAATCGGGTGTGTCCATTTCTCAATTTTTGAAGGTTTTGGACTCTTTTGGTAACTAAAAGGCAAACAATGCTGATTTCAGGTGAGACAGCTCGCCTGACTCACCTGAATCTGCATTGTTTGCAAAAACCTCAGTATTGCCTGTGGCGCTGAAAGAGTTAAGTCTTCTTTTATTTGACAGCTTTATTACGGTATTCCTCAACATAGTTTAAGTATGGATGGCAAACAGTTCTATATGGGATTAAATATTCGACCATATTTACTTTTTCCTTTTTGTTTCGTTTCTTTTTATGGCGGTTGACGTCACTTTCAACTCTCTTTTGTTTTCATTTACATCACGGCGTTTCTTTTGTAAGTCAATATAACCGAGATAACTGTACAACTAGATGACGACCAATAATGACCCTGATGACCCTGTAAGTCAATATAACCGAGATAACTGTACAACTAGATGACGACCAATGATGACCCCGGTGACCCTGTAAGTCAATATAACCGAGATAACTGTACAACTATATGATGAACAGTGATGACTATGATGACCCTGTAAGTCAATATAACCAAGATAACTGTACAACTAGATGACGGACTAGTGATGACCCTGTAGGTAAATATAACAGAGATAACTGTATAACTAGATGACGACCAGTGATGACCCTGTAAGTCAATATAACCAAGATAACTGTACAACTAGATGACGACCATTGATGACCCTGATAACCCTGTAAGTCAATATAACCAAGATAACTGTACAACTAGATGACGGACTAGTGATGACCTTGCAGGTAAATATAACCGAGATAACTGTACAACTAGATGACGACCAGTGATGACCCCGGTGACCCTGTAAGTCAATATAACCAAGATAACTGTATAACTAGATGACGAACAGTGATGACTATGATGACCCTGTAAGTCAATATAACCAAGATAACTGTACAACTAGATGGTGAACAGTGATGACTATGATGACCCTTTAAGTCAATATAACCAAGATAACTGTACAACTAGATGACGAACAGTGTTGACCCTGTTAGTTAATATACCCAAGATAACTGTACAACTAGATGACAACCATTGATGACACTGTAAGTCAATATAACCGAGATAACTGTACAACTAGATGACGACCAATGATGACCCTGTTAGTCAATATAACCAAGATAACTGTATAACTAGATGACGACCAGTATTGGCCCTGCAAGTCAATATAACCAAGATAACTGTACAACTAGATGATGACCAGTGCTGACCCTGTAAGTCAATATAACCGAGATAACTGTACAACTAGATGACGACCAATGATGACCCTATAATTCAATATAACCAAGATAACTGTACAACTAGATGACGACCAGTGATGACCCTACAAGTCAATATAACCAAGATAACTGTACAACTAGATGACGAACAGTGATGACCCTGTAAGTCAATATAGCCAAGATAACTGTACAACTAGATGACGACCAGTGAAGACCCTGTGAGTCAATATAACCGAGATAACTGTACAACTAGATGATGAACAGTGATAACTATGATGACCCTGTAAGTCAATATAACCAAGATAACTGTACAACTAGATGACGACCATTGATGACCCTGTAAGTCAATATAACCGAGATAACTGTACAACTAGTTGACGACCAATGAATACCCTGATGACCATGTAAGTCAATATAACCAAGATAACTGTACAACCATATGATGAACAGTGATAACTATGATGACCCTGTAAGTCAATATAACCGAGCAAACTGTACAACTAGATGACGACCAGTGATGACCCTGATGACCCTGTAAGTAAATATAACCGAGATAACTGTACAACTAGATGACGACCAGTGTTGACCCTGTAAGTCAATATAACCACGATAACTGTACAACTAGATGACGACTAGTGATGACCCTGTAAGTCAATATAACCAAGATAACTGTACAACTAGATGATGACCAGTGATGACCCTCTGAGTCAATATAACCGAGATAACTGTACAACTAGATGAAGACCAGTGATGACCATGTAAGTCAATATAACCGAGATAAATGTACAACTAGATGACGAACAGTGATGACACTGTAAGTCAATATAACCGAGATAACTGTACAACAAGTTGACGACCAGTGATGACCCTGTACGTCAATATAACCGAGATAACTGTACAACTAGATGACGACCAGTGTTGACCCTGTTAGTCAATATAACCAAGATAACTGTACAACTAGATGACGACCATTGATGACCCTGTAAGTCAATATAACCAAGATAACTGTACAACTAGATGATGACCAGTGATGACCCTGTTAGTCAATATAACCAAGATAACTGTACAACTAGATGACGACCAGTGTTGACCCTGGTAGTCAATATAACCAAGATAACTGTACAACTAGATGACGACCAGTGTTGACTCTGTTGTTAATATACCCAAGATAACTGTACAACTAGATGACGACCATTGAAGACCCTGTAAGTCAATATAACCAAGATGACTGTACAATTAGATGACGACCAGTGTTGACCCTGTTAGTCAATATAACCAAGATAACTGTACAACTAGATGACGACCAGTGATGACCCTGTTAGTCAATATAACCAAGATAAATGTACAACTAGATGACGACCAGTGTTGACCCTGTTAGTCAATATAACCAAGATAACTCTACAACTAGATGACGACCATTGATGACCCAGTAAGTCAATATAACCGAGATAACTGTACAACTAGATGACGACCAATGATTACCCTGATGACCATGTAAGTCAATATAACCAAGATAACTGTATAACTAGATGACGAACAGTGATGTCTATGATGACCCTGTAAGTCAATATAACCAAGATAACTGTACAACTAGATGACGACCAATGATTACCCTGATGACCATGTAAGTCAATATAACCGAGATAACTGTATAACTGGATGACGACCAGTGTTGACCCTGTAAGTCAATATAACCACGATAACTGTACAACTAGATGACGACTAGTGATGACCATGTAAGTCAATATAACCAAGATAACTGTACAACTAGATGATGACCAGTGATGACCCTCTGAGTCATACATAACATAACATACATATTACATACATCTCACTTACATATATATTACATACAACTCACACACAGCTAACATTCAACTCAAATACATATCCCATACATCTCACATACAACTCTTAAATATCTCACATACATCTCACAACCATCTTACATACATCTCACGTACAACTCACATACAACTCTCATATATCTAACGTACAACTCGCATATATATCACATACAACTCGCATATATATCACATACATTTCAGATATATATCAATTACATCTCACATACATGTCACAGACATTTCACAAACAGCTCACATAAAATTCACAAACAACTCACATACAGCTCACATTTAGCTTACATACCACTGAAATACAGCTCACGTACCACTCACATACAAATCACATACAACTCATTTACATCTCATAAAAATCTCACATACATCTCATAAATATATCACTTTCAGCTCATATACATCTCACAAACATTTCACATACATATCACATGCAACTCATATATATCTCACTTACATCTCACATGCAACCTACATTATCTCACAAACATCTCACACACATCTCACATACATCTCGCATACTACTCACATACATCTGACATACATTTCACATACATCTCACTTATATCTAACATATCTCTAACATACATCTGACAAACATCTATCATACATCTCACATACATATCACATACAACTCACATACATCTCACATACATGTACAACTCACGTACATCTCACATACATCGCACAGGTTAAGTGAAAATAGAGCAACGTGAACTAGATGACGACCAGTGATGACCCTGATGACCCTGTAAGTAAATATAACCGAGATAACTGTACAACTAGATGACGACCAGTGTTGACCCTGTAAGTCAATATAACCACGATAACTGTACAACTAGATGACGACTAGTGATGACCCTGTAAGTCAATATAACCAAGATAACTGTACAACTAGATGATGACCAGTGATGACCCTCTGAGTCAATATAACCGAGATAACTGTACAACTAGATGAAGACCAGTGATGACCATGTAAGTCAATATAACCGAGATAAATGTACAACTAGATGACGAACAGTGATGACACTGTAAGTCAATATAACCGAGATAACTGTACAACAAGTTGACGACCAGTGATGACCCTGTACGTCAATATAACCGAGATAACTGTACAACTAGATGACGACCAGTGTTGACCCTGTTAGTCAATATAACCAAGATAACTGTACAACTAGATGACGACCATTGATGACCCTGTAAGTCAATATAACCAAGATAACTGTACAACTAGATGATGACCAGTGATGACCCTGTTAGTCAATATAACCAAGATAACTGTACAACTAGATGACGACCAGTGTTGACCCTGGTAGTCAATATAACCAAGATAACTGTACAACTAGATGACGACCAGTGTTGACTCTGTTGTTAATATACCCAAGATAACTGTACAACTAGATGACGACCATTGAAGACCCTGTAAGTCAATATAACCAAGATGACTGTACAATTAGATGACGACCAGTGTTGACCCTGTTAGTCAATATAACCAAGATAACTGTACAACTAGATGACGACCAGTGATGACCCTGTTAGTCAATATAACCAAGATAAATGTACAACTAGATGACGACCAGTGTTGACCCTGTTAGTCAATATAACCAAGATAACTCTACAACTAGATGACGACCATTGATGACCCAGTAAGTCAATATAACCGAGATAACTGTACAACTAGATGACGACCAATGATTACCCTGATGACCATGTAAGTCAATATAACCAAGATAACTGTATAACTAGATGACGAACAGTGATGTCTATGATGACCCTGTAAGTCAATATAACCAAGATAACTGTACAACTAGATGACGACCAATGATTACCCTGATGACCATGTAAGTCAATATAACCGAGATAACTGTATAACTGGATGACGACCAGTGTTGACCCTGTAAGTCAATATAACCACGATAACTGTACAACTAGATGACGACTAGTGATGACCATGTAAGTCAATATAACCAAGATAACTGTACAACTAGATGATGACCAGTGATGACCCTCTGAGTCAATATAACCGAGATAACTGTACAACTAGATGAAGACCAGTGATGACCCTGTAAGTCAATATAACCGAGATAACTGTACAACTAGATGAAGACCAGTGATGACCATGTAAGCCAATATAACCGAGATAAATGTACAACTAGATGACGAACAGTGATGACACTGTAAGTCAATATAACCGAGATAACTGTACAACTAGATGACGACCAGTGATGACCCTGTACGTCAATATAACCGAGATAACTGTACAACTAGATGACGACCAGTGTTGACCCTGTTAGTCAATAAAACCAAGATAACTGTACAACTAGATGACGACCAATGATGATCCTTTAAGTCAATATAACCGAGATAACTGTACAACTAGATGACGACCAGTGATGACCCTGTAAGTCAATATAACCAATATAACTGTACAACTAGATGACGACCAGTGATGACCCTGATGACCCTGTAAGTCAATATAACCAAGATAACTGTAAAACTAGAGACGACCAGTGATGACCCTGGTGAGACTGTGCTAACTGGTCCTGGTTTTCACCGTCTCAAACGTGGAAGGTTGGTTTACCCATAATTGGGTACGTTTCGCTACGTTTAAATGCAGCCTTTCGCGGTTATCTTCCTGGCCGGGTTGTTCGTATTGGATATTTGCAACCGGATGTCCCGGGTTCGATCCGAATCTAGCGGTGGTCAATGCAGGATACCCATTGGACAATGCATACTTTCTAGCCCAGTTACCCAGGGCGAAGAATAAGTGAGGTCTGGCCATGAAATTAAATGGTGTTGAAAAAGGCGTAGAAGCCTAACAAACTAATAAACACGACACCTCGATATATTTACAAGCCGAAGTGAAATCTTTGTTCTATAAAGCATTTAAGTATGAAATAAAAGTTTCTGAGTATGACTTGGGGACTTAAAAATAAATATTCATAGATCTCACATACAACTCACATATAACTCACATACAACTCCCATATAACTCACATACAACTCACATACAACTCATATGAAACTCACATATATCTCATGAACATCTCATATACAACTCAAATACATCACAAATACAACTCAAATACATCTCACATAAATCTCTCATACATCACAAGTACATATAAAGTACAACTCAAATACAACTCACATGCAAGTCACATACAACTCAAATTCAACACGCATACACTCATATACATCTTAAAGAGACATAACAAACATATCACATATAACTTACATACATCCCATAAACATCTCACATACAACTCACATCCATCTCAAATACATCTCAGATACAACTCACAAATATCTCACATGCAACTCACATACAGCTCACGTACATTTGACAAACAACTCTTATACAACTCACAGACATCTAATATACATTTCACACATTTCTCATGTACATCTCACATACATCTCACATAAAATTCACATACACCTTACATACATCTAACATTCTTCTCACATATATCTCACATACATATCACATACATGTCAAAAACATATCACATACGTCTCATATACATCTCATATACAACTCGCAATTATCTCACATACAACTCACATACATCTCACATGCATCTCACACACAACTCAGATACATCTTACATGTGTCCTACATACATCTCACATACAGTTCACATACATCTCACAGACAAACCAATTACATCTCACCAACGTCTTATCTTACATATATCGTACATATCACATACATCTCACATACATCCGACATAAAACAAAAAAATATTTTACATACATCTCACGACCATCTTAAATACATCTTACATACAACTCACATACCACACTCATATATCTCACAAACAATTCGTATATATACCACATACTGCTAACATATATCTGAATTACATCTCACATATATCTCACAAACATCTCACATACAACTAACACACAACTCACATACAGCTCACATACAAATCACATGCAGCTCACTTACATCTCACTTACATCTCAAAAAAATCTCACAAAAGTCTCAGATACATCTCACAAATATCTCACCTACATCTCATAAACAACTCGCAATTATCTCACAAACAACTCACATATAGCTCACATACAAATCACATGCAACTCACTTACATCTCAAAAAAAATCTCACAAAAGTCTCAGATACATCTCACAAATATCTCACTTACATCTCATAAACAACTCGCAATTATCTCACATACAACTCACATACATCTCACATGCATCTCACACACAACTCAGATACATCTTATATGTGTCCTACATACATCTCACATACATATCACATACATTTCACATACATCTCATGTACATGTTCCACACTTCCCATATACATCTCTCATATACAACTCGCAATTATCTCACAAACAACTCACATACAGCTCACATACAAATCACATGCAACTCACTTACATCTCAAAAAAAATCTCACAAAAGTCTCAGATACATCTCACAAATATCTCACCTACATCTCATAAACAACTCGCAATTATCTCACATACAACTTACATACATCTCACATGCATCTCACACACAACTCAGATACATCTTATATGTGTCCTACATACATCTCACATACATATCACATACATTTCACATACATCTCATGTACATGTTCCACACTTCCCATATACATCTCTCATATAACTAATATACATCTCACATACATATCACATTCATCTCACATACATGTAACATACATCGCACATAAACTCTCCTATATCTCACTTTCATATTGTGCACCTCTAACATACATATTACATACATCTCACTTACATATATATTACATACAACTCACACACAGCTAACATTCAACTCAAATACATATCCCATACATCTCACATACAACTCTTAAATATCTCACATACATCTCACAACCATCTTACATACATCTCACGTACAACTCACATACAACTCTCATATATCTAACGTACAACTCGCATATATATCACATACAACTCGCATATATATCACATACATTTCAGATATATATCAATTACATCTCACATACATGTCACAGACATTTCACAAACAGCTCACATAAAATTCACAAACAACTCACATACAGCTCACATTTAGCTTACATACCACTGAAATACAGCTCACGTACCACTCACATACAAATCACATACAACTCATTTACATCTCATAAAAATCTCACATACATCTCATAAATATATCACTTTCAGCTCATATACATCTCACAAACATTTCACATACATATCACATGCAACTCATATATATCTCACTTACATCTCACATGCAACCTACATTATCTCACAAACATCTCACACACATCTCACATACATCTCGCATACTACTCACATACATCTGACATACATTTCACATACATCTCACTTATATCTAACATATCTCTAACATACATCTGACAAACATCTATCATACATCTCACATACATATCACATACAACTCACATACATCTCACATACATGTACAACTCACGTACATCTCACATACATCGCACAGGTTAAGTGAAAATAGAGCAACGTGAATGGAACCACTGTTGAAGACAATTTACCAGACTTGACATATATCTAGTAAAGGAAAGAGACAGTATAATGTCTCTTAAATATAAGGCATGCCAGTCTAGTATTCAGAAAGGATGAGACGACATGCAACAAACAGAACAAATTATCTTCGTGCGTCTGTGATTAGGAGAGCACGAAATCAGCGTGTGCCTCATGAACAAATGATTCTGTTTTTGTTTGGTTGTGGTTTTAAGCCGTTTTTCAACGTTATTTCAAATATATCACGACGTAAGTTCATTTATTCATAATCCCTGGGTAAACGAACCAGTACTAGACTTGGAAATATGATTTTCACAAGAGCACTCCTTCATGACTGCTGCAATGGGGGATCGAACCCGGGACTTGGTTCAAAATTACCAACGCTAACCACTCGGCCACGACTGATTCGCTGGTGTAAGAATAAATGGACAGGGGTATTGATAACTTCTTAAGAAATGTAACTGTAATATTATTGAACGCGGCATACAAACACAATTCAAACTGATCTCCAGAGGCGTTCAACGTGCTCGTATGATTTGATGGTGAACATTGAAGATCAGACTGCGTGGTTGACGTGTGATGTGGCTTATATCAGAATACAATCATTCGGAATAAACAATGTAAATCTAACTCTTTCAGTGCCAATGTCAACAATTGAGGTATTTGCAAACAATACAGATTCAGATGAGTTAGCTCGTAACGAACTGTAGAGATCTAGATCAGGTGAATATTTTATTTCTATAGAGCTAAGATTAGGTGAATATCTTATTTCTATATAGCTCTAAATTATGTGATAATATTACATCTATATAGCTCTAAATTATGTGATTATATTACATCTATATAGCTCTAGATTATGTGATTATATTACATCTATATAGCTCTAGATTAGGTGAATATTTTATTTCTATATAGTTCTAGATTAGGTGAATATTTAACATCTATAGAGCTCTAGATAAGGTGAATAGTTAACATCTATAGACCTTAAATTATGTGATTGTATAACATCTATAGAGAATTATATTAGGTGAATATTTTACATCTATAGAGAACTAGATTAGGTGAATATTTTACGTATATATAACTCTAGATTAGGTGAATATTTAACATCTATAGAGGTAAAATGATGTGATTGTGTTACATCTATAGAGCACTAGATTAGATGAATATTTTACATATATATAGTGCACTAGATTATGTGAATATTTAACATTTATAGACCTTAAATTATGTGATTGCATAACATCTATAGATAACTAGATTAGGTGAATATTTTACATCTATAGAGAACTAGATTAGGTGAATATTTTACATCTATAGAGAACTAGATTAGGTAAATATTTTACATATATAGAACTCTAGATTAGGTGAATATTTAACATCTATAGAGGTTAAATGATGTGATTGTGTTACATCCAAAGAGCACTAGATTAGGTGAATATTTTACATCTATAGTGCACTAGATTATGTGAATATTTTACATATATAGTGCACTAGATTATGTGAATATTTTACATCTATAGTGCACTAGATTATGTGAATATTTTACATCTATAAACCTTGAATTATGTGATTGTATAACATCTATAGAGCTCTAGATTAGGTTATTGTATTACATCTATAGAGCTCTAGATTAGGTGATTGTATTACATATATAGAGCTCTAGATTAGGTGATTGTATTATATCTATATAGCTCTAGATTAGATAATTGTATTACATATATAGAGCTCTAGATTAGGTGATTGTATTACATCTATATAGCTCTAGATTATGTGATTGTATTACATCTATATAGCTCTAGATTAGGTGATTGTATTACATCTATATAACTCTAGATTAGATAATTGTATTACATCTATAGAGCTCTAGATTAGGTGATTGTATTACATCTATATAGCTATATATTAGGTGATTGTACTACATCTATAGAGTTCTAGATTAGGTGATTGTATTACATCTATAGAGCTCTAGATTAGGTGATTGTATTACACATATAGAGCTCTAGATTAGGTGATTGTATTACATCTATAGAGCTCTAGATTAGGTGATTGTATTACATCTATATAGCTATAGATTAGGTGATTGTATTACATCTATATAGCTATAGAATATAGAATATTTTACATCTATATAGCTATAGAATATAGAATATTTTACATCTATAGAGCTTAGATTAAGTGAATATTTTACATCTATAGAGCTTCGATTAGGGGAATATGTTACATCTATAGTGCTAGATTAGGTGAATAGTTTACATTTATAAAGCTCTAAATACGGTGAATAGTTTACACCTATAGATATCTAGATTAGGTGAATCAATATATCTATCTATCTATCTATCTATCTATCTATATATATATCTATCTATCTATCTATCTATCTATCTATCTATCTATCTATCTATCTATCTATCTATCTATCTATCTATCTATCTATCTGTCTATCTATCTATCTATCTATCTATCTATCTATCTATATACATATATATATCTATCTATCTATCTATATATCTACCTATCTATCTATGAAACTCTATACACTCTGATCAAAATGCGTGTATGTTTGTCAGAAAGTTATGAAAAAAGTTTATCAAATGCCAAATATCGTCTAGGGAAGACCATAAACGTCACGGAACTGTTGACAGAAGTTTTAGACATGTTGGGATTATAGGCATGCACTGTCTAGCCTAGACCGTGACAGATTTAGAATAACTCTTTTAGGGTTAAATTTCATATAATAGACTTCTATTTTCAATATCGGGGGAAACTTTATATGATGTAACAAGCGTTTCAGAATATGTTGATAACTAGCAGGTAAATAATGCTGGTTTCTGGTCAGACGGCCCAATGGAAGATTAATAGAGATAAAATAATTAGGTGTGTGTGGCGGGGGGGGGGGGGGGGGGGGGGGGGGGGGCATTGGGGGGCAAACTGGTATACTTCATGGAAGTACACGTGTATTATGTGAATAGGCTATTCATATATAAACAAAATATGAAATGTGTAGCAATATAATAATGAACATTGAAACACTGGCATAAGTGTCATTTGCCTTGTCAGCAACTACAAAGGCTAAGCGATTCGATGTGGCACATATATTCTGAATAATCCTTATTACAGGGGACTATTTCATTCAGAAACTTAAGTTGTGTTATTGCTTCCACATTGGGGGGCATTGGGGGGCAAACTGGTATACTTCATGGAAGTACACGTGTATTATGTGAATAGGCTATTCATATATAAACAAAATATGAAATGTGTAGCAATATAATAATGAACATTGAAACACTGGCATAAGTGTCATTTGCCTTGTCAGCAACTACAAAGGCTAAGCGATTCGATGTGGCACATATATTCTGAATAATCCTTATTACAGGGGACTATTTCATTCAGAAACTTAAGTTGTGTTATTGCTTCCACCCGACTTCGTCATGATTTCGTACTATTATTTTGTCAGCGCAACACAATGTTGTCAACTGGTGTAGATCAAGAAATTATTGAACATCACCAATGGTATACAAGTATATTTCCACAATATTTACTTGAACATGGAGAGACAATTATCAATTATACAGTGTGTGTATACCACGTGACTTTGACGTCACAAACGCTACGGCGGACAGAAATATATATATGTAAAAACAAAGGTAACTTTTTTATTTCTTCATAATTTTTAATGAAACATGGCGCAGTCTACGCCGCTAAGAGAGCCATAACTCCGGGTTTTCAACGGAGTATGATTAGTGGATTTTGAGAACAGGTTCGTCGAAGTGTTTGAAAAAACTAGACCACCAATCAAACTCCTGTAAAAACCGGGCATAGGACATTGTAAGCGGCGTAGACTGCGAAATGTTTCATTAAAAAGGGTGAAGAAATAAAAAAAAGTTACTATTGTTTTTTACATTCTTATCAACAGCAATTATTGCTGTCTGACCATGCAAATATGACGTCTAAAGTCACAAGGTATATACACACTGATATATAAGATTCATTTTCGCCCGGCGCGATTCGTTGATAGTTTGACGAGGGTTGCGTGACAAAGAATTTGGTAATTATTATTTCCAAATTATTTACCCATACACAAACACGTTACGTAACAAATGAAAACAAGTTAATCGAATCTATACACATTTTTCTGCAAAAAAAATAAATAGTATCTAGATTACGGCGGAATACGCTGGACATTATAATGCTATATAATCCGGCACGAAAACCAATTTCATTAGAAATCGCGTGTGAAAAAGACATGTCATAGGAAAACTTCTGGACCGCATCGGACGAAATGGGGTCTGATTTTGTGACATGACACACACAGACAGTAGGTATGGGGGAGTGTTTGTTTGTGTGTGTTTAACCATGTCCCTCATATAGACGCTTTCTGACGCCTCTGCAGCAGACGGCTTTTTGAAAATATAGTGACAAAAGAAGAAATTGCTCAAAACGAGCAATTTCTCCTTTTGCCACAATGTTTTCCACTTTTAGTCATAGGTTATCCATTCAATTATAGAGATTTTCCATTTTTTGACAAAATATCTTCAAAGTCGTCTGCTGCAGAATTGTCGTATGAGGGAAAGGTTTAACGCCGCTTTCAACATTTTTTACAGTTACACCTCGGTGAACCAAGGATACTTTACCAGTACTGCTGGTCCATTTCGAGGGCTTGGCGTGAAACGGTTGTAACTAAAATTGGTATTTATGTACCAAGGTTAATCACCTCGCCATAAAGTCTTTATAAGCGTTAAATCATTTTTTCATGGTAAACAATGGTAATTTAGGTGCCATTGCTCGTTCTTAGCAATGGCATCTGAATTTGCATTGTTTACAAAGGGGTCAAAATTGTCCCAAAACCAGGGTTTAAAAAATAGGTTTTAGTTACAACCGTTTCACGCCAAGACCTCGATTGATCCCGAAACCAGCGAGACGGGAGGCTTTATCCCACAATCCTTAGCGCCAAGGAGGGAAAGGCATTACTAAGCTTTCAAATGATCGTCCTATAATACTGCATATAACAGCCTTATCTAGTGATATCTCTTGCAGCAGACGACCTTTGAAAACATTGTGACAAAAAAAAAGAAACTGCTCATGGTGAGCAATTTCTCCTTTTGTCACAAGGTTTTCAACTCTATTAATTAAACAACGATACTTTCCTTTATAGAGTTCTTTCATATTTTTACCTAAATGTTTTGTATGTCGTCTGCTGAAGATTTGTTGTATGTTATTGGAAAGGTTAAAAATGCTCAAATATAGGTAAGTTGGAGCTACATTTCTAGTCGTTTATAAAAAAAATATGCATCTGGGATTAGATCACATGTAAACGGATATAGTGAAGGCTGTGGTGAGACTGTTCAGGTACACAGGTGGTCGATTAAGTCTTTACTGTACGCATATGAAATAAGACCATAAATTGTTAGACCCTGCTCTCATATGTGTGCATTATATAACACATGTACTCAAAATTTGACAAAGATCTTTATTCACCATGGGCATTGCATATTTTATTTAATATATTAAATTATTTATATGATATATATATATAAGTTACAGAGAGATATATAGGATCTGACATGAGTTGTCATTGTATATATAGTTTTATTAAAACGAGTTCAAGAAATGTGTTATTAAGCGAGCCTTTTGGACGAGTTTAATAAAACTTTATGAAATGACAACGAATGTCAGATTCTTTTTATCACATGATGAAACACAAAAAGGAAATCTGTTTTTCGCTGTCAGAAGATAGTCCCAACATTTAATACTTAATAAACTGTTAACTTATCACACACAACAATATGTGTATGACCGATAATGGTCCCTTTACCTCGTCCATCTATCGTGACGTTTGTGTTTACCGGATACATGTTCTCAGCCATGTTGTAAACATTCGCGGACGAATACACAAATAGTGATTAGGTCATGTTATATTACACATGTGAAATATAAAGAAATACGTAATGGGTATATTAGATCTGATAGAAGCATTTTCATGTGATAAATATTTATATCAGTAGAACAAAGTATCACTTTATATATAGAAAGCTTACCTTTTTGAGAGAGATATCTAAAACAAATAGATATTTCATAATTATAAAGGCTATCAATGTTAGGGAGATACGTTTCTTAGTTAGAGAGATATCTCTTGACGAATGAACAGTTCCGAATTATTGGTGGTAAGTAAAGTAGTAGTGCGTCTGCCTCGAGTGCGGGAGGGTGCTTGTTCGTTCCATGACCGGGTCAGTAATGTAAGGTTAATATAACGCATGATTCACAGATGCCAGGATAAATGTTCCGTAAGTACTGGTAACGAACCCTGGAAAATGCCATTACATAACAAAATGTATCGAAAGCGGGTGAAAACACCATACACAACCAAAGAGAAACAGGGAAAAGGTAGAGACAAAAACCTTTCGACGTGATTTCCACAGCTAATGGACCAATAACCATCCGTTTTCCATGCAGATATCATTCCGTGTAATTGAACGTGAATGATTTATAACATGCCCCAATGTGTTGTTTTTCGCGAACCCCTAACATAGTCGTATTTTCTTGCAGACTCCCACGGACTTAAAATCATAGGCCTACTCGAGACAAGAAGTTTCGACGAAACACCGGTTAAATCTGCCTTTAAGTCGGTAACTGAAAAAAAATGACGGACAAAAAGACGACACAGAAATCTCTCTATACATATTGCTTTTGAAATGGTTAAAGATTGTGCTTGCGTTTTAACCCTTTCCCTCATATAGACGCTTTCTGACGCCTTTGCAGCAGACGGCTTTTTGAAAACATAGTGACAAAAGAAGAAATTGCTCAAAACCAGCAATTTTCCTTTTGCCACAAATGTTTACCACTTTTAGTCATAGGTTATCCATTCAATTATAGAGATTTTCCAATTTTTGACAACATATGTTCAAAGTCGTCTGCTGCAGAATTGTCGTATGAGGAAAAGGTTAAGAATTACCAGAAAATGTATAACACTGCTTTCAATGGATTATTGGGAAGTATTGTAAATTGTTTTCAGATAAACTCAACGTTTCAGATAAACTCATTCCACTTTTGACATTTTTATTTTGTTGCTGACAAAAGGTCCAATCGAGGGCTAAATAACATGTAAACAGAGAGGAAAGGCTATGGTGAGACTGTGTGAATGAACAGGGCCACCTGAGTCTTCGCTGTGCGCTTTTGCATTTAGAACCCCGAAATCGCTTAAGTCTGCTCATAGTGATGTGAGTTTTTGCGATTGAGTGAGGTTTGGTGTGTTGTGTTTTATTGCTTGTTTTGTATTTTTTGCAGATTTCAACAATTTTTCAGTAGTATCACTACGTTTCCTGGGTAAGTTACCAGTACTTCCGGTCCATTTATCAAGATATCAGCGAATCAGTCGTCATGCCAACTACGCAACCATGAGCGCAATGGAGGGCAGCAATAAAGTTCCACCATATTAAAGTCGTTGGTATGACCCAGCCGGTGTTCGAACCGACGATATACCACACCCGAGGCGGCCGACGGTCTACCAATACACTACAAAGGCCGTCATGATTCTACGAGTAAAGCGTTACATTATGAGGAAGCATTTACAGTGTATGTATATATTTTTCTTCGGTTTAGAAGTAAAAACAAAGGTAACTTTTTTATTTCTTCATCATTTTTAATGAAACATGGCACAGTCTACGCCGCTTACAAAGCCCTATCTCCGGATTTTCAACGGAGTTTGATTAGTGGTTTAGTTTCTCCAAACACTTCGATGAACCCTTTTCTCAAAAAGTATTAATATCGCCAACAGCCGGAGCATTATCAGAACTGGATTTTGAGAATAGGTTCTCTGAAATGTTTGAAAAAATTAGACCACCAATCAATCTCCTGTAACAAGACGGAGATAGGACATTGTAAGCGGCGTAGACTGCGCCATGTTTCATTAACAATGGTGAAGAAATAAAAAAGTTACCATTGTTTTTACATTCTTATCAAGAGCAATTATTGCTGTCTGATCGTGCAAATATGACGTCAAAAGTCACGTGGTATACACACACGTGATTTAGATTGTCGCGCGTTTCCTGCCAAACACTGACGTCAATGAAAATTACATTGCTACGATATATTTGTTGGCCATTTCCAGGGGCGTAGCTTTGCAATAATCAATGTGTAGGCCGTCTCGTGAGAAAATCAACATTGTGGACTCTGCGTAAAGTATCGACCCGGATCAGCCTAAGCATTCCACACAGGCCTACCCGGATAGACACTTCTCGCCTCCTGTGGATTTTTCTGTTTCAGGAATCACTACTCTATACAACTATCCCCTAAGACGGAATGTGTCGGCCGGATCAGGTCGATACATTACGCAGATGCCTATCGCCGCAGCTGTATTTTGGGGCATTTTAAGAAAAAATGTGTAGTGCCTACAGTGCCTAAAGGGAGCTACGCCCCTGATTTCCTATTTAATTCCCTCGGTAATAGGTCTTCTGTATATACAATGTGTGTATATCACGAGACCTTTGACGTCATATTTGCATGGTCAGACAGCAATAATTGCTCTTGTAAAAACAATGGTAACTTTTTTATTTCTTCACCCTCTTTAATCAGACATGGCGCAGTCTACGCCGCTTACAATGTCCTATCTCCGTGTGTTTACAGGAGTTTGATTGGTGGTCTAGTTTGTTCAAACACTTTTTTCAATAACCCATGAAGCTTTCTGAAATGAAACTGGAAAAATCCAATGGGGGCCGCCATTTTGGATATGTATAAAAAGCAGACGTTAAACACATTTGAAAATTATTGTCGGCTTTTTAATCATTTTTTTTAAAATCTGTTTATTTGGATATGTATAAAATGAGCAGAAAAACACGGATTGAATATTATTGTCGTCTTTTTAATCTTTTTTTTTTTAAATCGATATTTAAGATTATTAAAGTGCTGTGTTATGTGGGAATTAACATTTGTACGAAAAGTTAAAAATAAATGGAAATCTGTAAGAAATATGTTTTCCCGTTCTTCAAAAAAACGTCATTTCCGTTACACTTCATCTTGGCGTAACGTCAATGGAGCGACTTCGTTTCCCGCAAAAAAGTGGTATCAACATGAAAGACCCCAAATTCCTATACATGAGCTATTGACTCACTCATTCAAAGTATAATTATTTATCAAACATTGTGGCAAAAGGATAACTTTCTCATAAGGAGCAATTGTTCTTGTGGCGACAATCTTTTCCTAAATCGCCTGTTGCATAGGCTTCAGAAACCGTCTCTAATAGGGAAAGGGTTTAGCAGAAATGTGACCCCTTACATAATTTGTTCCAGTCATATTGACTGGTTGAAAACGGCAGTCGCCAGGTGGCATCAGAAAAGGGCTGATCTATTTGCTTCTTTACCATAATGCAGGTGATCGATTAAGGCTCATCTTGGCCCCCATGTTTTAACCTCGTTCATTATAAATGTATTCCTTGATTTTCTGAAAGTCTTTACTTTATTATTTTCTGTTCAAATAATAGACAACAGCAATACGAATTCCAAATATGTTTTAATAATGCAAGAAACATGACATTAACATTATTATTGTCTGGTCAATTACTTATAAATCCTTTTTTATGGCCAAAGTATGCTCTTTAATTTTTGTTTATAATTATCTTGCGTTTTTTTCGTAAATACGTAGCACCTATAGATATATTAAATGTTGAGAAAAGGTCCATCGAAGTGTTTGAAGAAACTAAACCATTAATCAAACTCCGTTGAAAAACCGGAGATAGGGCTCTGTAAGCGGCGTAGACTGCGCCATGTTTCATTAAAAATTATGAAGAAATAAAAAAAGTTACCTTTTTTTTGTTTTTAATAAACCGAAGTTAAATATTTCTGTCCGCCGTAGCATTTGTAACGTAAAAGTCACGTGGTATACACACATTATAGATTTCACTCACTGGTTGTGTGAGCTTTTTAAAACTCTTTCAGTGCCGAATTGTTTAGAGTAGATTCTTCCGAATTCAAAATAGGGCGTATCTATTTCCCATTTAATAATATTGTTGGAATATTTTGATAACTAAAATGCACAGAATTCTGATTTCAGATGAGACAGCTCTTTACTGGATTTGTGTTATTTTACAATTTCTCTAGTCACTTTTCTTTGTTGATTGGTTGATTGATTTCGGTTCAACGCCGGTTTCAATACTTTCTCCGTCATATCGCGGCGGCCATTTCATCTACACACGTGTTTCGTGGCTCTCTCACACCAGTACTCCACACAGCAGACTCAGTCTTAAAGAAACTGCCTGGTTTTCTACATAAACTGCTTTATACCACAGGCAAAAAATGCGGAAAATCACACAATACCTCGTTAAAATACTCAAAAAGTCTCTCTATATTGTCTATACGCTATGATAATATGATCGTTATGGTAATTTGGGGAATCCCGCATGTATTACTATAAATAGCTCCTCTATAAGTCCATGTAGTTATTCATTATTATTACACTATATGGACGTATATATAGGGGCTATTTATAGTAACACGTGCGGAATTCCCCAAATTACCATTACGATAATTGTTATCATATAGAGAGACTTTTTGAGTATGTTAACGAGGTATTGTGTGATGTTTCGCATGTTTTGCTGTAATATAAATTCGGACGCCTGTCTTCATACAAGTAAGTTTGTTTGTATGGTATTTTACGCCGTCCTCAACATTGTTTATTTTATATCACGGCGTTTCCTTTGTAAGTTTCACATTCTACCGGTCCAGAGAGAGACAGACAGACAGACAAACAGACAGACAGACAGACAGACAGACAGACAGACAGACAGATACAGAGACAGAGACAGAGACAGAGACAGAGACAGAGACAGAGACAGACAGAGACAGACAAACAGACAGACAGACAGACAGACAGACATAGAGAGAACAGAGAGAGACAGACAGAGAGACAGAGAGACAGAGAAAGAGAGAGACAGAGACAGAGACACAGAGACAGAGAGACAGAGACAGACATAGACAGACAGATACAGAGACACAGAGAGAGAGAGAGAGAATGACAGACAGACAGACAGACATACAGACAGACATACAGACAGACAGACAGACAGACAGACAGACAGACAGACAGACAGACAGACAGACAGAGATAGAGAGGCACAGACAGAGACACAGACACAGACACAGAGAGAGTTCAACTGGTATAATGTCTCATTATTCTATCAATCTAGTGGGGTAAAAAGCGAACGAGTCTTTACTGTGTCTATGCGTAGTTGCAACAAGACTCGAATTCTTCAGGCGCGGCTGAAAAGATTTATTATCTATGTTTAACCCCTTTTAACTCTTTCCCACAAACTTCGAAGACTTCTAGACAGAAATATTGAAAATATGCACAGAGGGATATATAACTATGACAAATAGTTCAAAACATTCTGGCAAAAGGAGGCATTACTCATAATGAGCAATGTCTTCTTTTGCCACAATGTTTTTTTAAGAGTCGTCTGCTGGAGATGTGTCAAAATGCGTCGGAAAGGGTGATGCGACGAACAGCCTGCCTCCCTGATATATCACGGACTGATACAAGACAGGGGTATCTATAAGTTCTGATGTTGTGCGTTTACGTCTTTTAGAAATCGATTCCGTAAAGTATTAAAGTTTTATAAAAATTAAATTTATAGACGAAATTATTATGTCTGTATTTGTTCCATTTATCATACAGAATGTTAACCCTTTCTGACGCATCTGCAGCAGACGGCTTTTTTGAAAACATGGCGACTAAAGAAGAAATTGCTCGAAGTGAGCAATTTCTCCTTTTGTCACCATGTTTTCAACTCTATTCAATTATTGTTCTTTAATTTAAAGAGAGTTTCCAACAAGAATAAACCCGGTATGTTTTCAAAGTCGTCTGCTGCAGATGTGTTGCTTGTGGGAAAGCGTTAACAGATACCATATATAGGTAGGTCTCTTATCCTGTGTAAAATTTGGCTGAAATTTTTAACAGGTTTTTTTTACAACTTTATGGATCAATGAGTAGAGAACAGGGTAGGATAAGATTATACTGCACGAATGTGCAGGCTAGTCGTGGTCTACATTTAGTGCAGATGTTTGAGGTGACAGTGCATAACGTGATATCTTAACATGATCATACAGATGTTATTGATTGATTGATTGATTGGGGTTTAACGCCGTTTTTAACAATTTCTCAGTCATATCACGGCGGCCAGTTCACCTACTCATGTGTTTCCTGGTTTTCTCACACCAGTACTCCACACAACAATCTTTCCAAGCAACTGGCTGCTTTTCCACATAGACATATCCCATTGGTGGAAGACGAATGACGCATGTCGCAATGACTTTTGTCAAACGTCGGAAAGAAAGTTGGCCGAGCCGGGATTCGAACTCACAACCCCTGAGTTACCGGGAACATATGTTACTAAAGGACTGTATATCACAAAAAGTGTTATCGTCTTAATGATTACATGCTTATGTTTGACTTAATCGTAAATGGCGAACACAGAATGTTCTGATCAGACTGAACGGAGGTGCGGGCCGATTTGGATCCTCCAGCAGGTCTGGTTTTAAAATGGCGCCGTCAAATTCAAAGAAGAGTCACATTATCCTAGAAAATTGGCAGATAGCCAAAACATGTTATTGACAATGACAGATGACATTCACTCGGAGTCACACACAACTGCTGTCCATTATCTACCACTTAACAACAGGCACGATACACTGAACACTTTTCTCAACAGATATGAATCAAAGTACTGAGCGTACTGAAAGTTGGACTCACATGAACAATTGAAAATAATGTAATGAATAAGAAGCAAACCAAGTAGGTGCCATTGTTCACCTGGTTGTTTTTGGGACGGCAATTAATCATCAATAATCACGGCACAGTTATTCCGAAGCTAAGACACCTGTCGTTTGTATATTGTTTTAAGATTTTAGAGCTATTTTCCAGAGCGTACATTTGAAAGGTGTCTGGTCACACCCGGTCTATATCTGACTGAACGTCATCACAAAGGTGATAACTGATGACGGAGAGATAGCTATTTGAAGAGTAGTATCTTGTTCGACGATGATTTGATATTAACTTAGACAAATCTTTTAACTCTCCAGTAGTTTAGCTTTCTTCGACGAAATCAGTATCTGTTATCTTATTATTAAAGGTGCTGCACTCCGGAAGATGGATAGTAAAGTAAACGTTTTAAAACTGTTCAAAAGTTGTCTTGAAATATTAGAATCATAATTCAGGGATAAAATTTATTTCACTTTCCGGTACAATAAACATCTAAATATTGATCGTGTTCGCTTCATTTTTACTGGCTAGAAATACACAGTAAGCAAAATTGTGTACATTTTCATGGCTTACAATTGACAGATTTTCAAGTTATTACCGACTTTGTTGTCACAAAGGTGATAACTGATGACGGAGAGATAGCTATTTGAAGAGTAGTATCGTGTTCGACAATGATTTGATATTAGCTTAGACAAATCTTTTAACTCTCCAGTAGTTTAGCTTTCTTTGACGAAATCAGTATCTGTTATCTTATTATTAAAGGTGCTGCACTCCAGGAGATGGATATTATAGTAAAGGTTTTAAAACTGTTCAAAAATTGTCTTGAAATATTAGAATCATAATTCAGGGATAAAATTTATTCCACTTTCCAGTACCATAAACATCTAAATATTGATAGTCTATGCTTCTTTTCCTGGATTGACATACCAATCAAGTCAACCAAAATTTGTACATTTTCATGACTTTTAAATTGACAGTTTTTCGTGATTTACTGCCAAAATGGTTTTGAATTACTTATTACTGACTTTGTTGTCACTATTAGCTATATTTGTGGAAGTTTCAACATTTCAAAATGTTGATCTCCATCTGGCGTTCAGCGCCTTTAAAAATCACACCGGATGTGACGTATCTCAAAACAGCAATAGCTAGTCTTGCTTAACATGACTATTTGACAACAATTTACCCTACGCATTCATTTATATCTCTTTCCCACTTGCAGACGCATTCATTATGATGCACACGGTGCAGACATAATTTGAAATAATGAAAGAATTGCTCATTATAGTTGTATCTCTATTCAATAATTATATGTTATTAACCCTTTCCCACATATAAACGCTTTCTGACGCCTCTGCATCAAACGACTTTTAACAACATTGTGGCAAAAGGAGAAATTGCTCATGATGAGCAATTTCTCCCTTTGCCACAATATGTTCAACTCTATTCTAAATCCGAACATTTATATAAAGAGATATGTTCCATATTTTTCTCCAGACAAGTTCATAGTCGTCTGCTGCAGAAATGTTGTATGTGGGAAAGGCTTAACAGAGAGTTGGTGTATTTTATTCGACCTAGATATTTTCCAAGTCGTTTGCTGTTGATGCATTTTATGCAGTAAAAATTGTTATGAATTCAAAATCTTTTCTTTTGGGGTAATATTATATGTCATGCATTAAAAAGGACAATTTCACGTGTTTAGGGTCACATATTTTATACATAGACAACTAGTCCAATTACTTTCTTTAGCCCTTTCCCTGCAACAGAGGCATGTTGATGCGTTCGCTGCAGATGACTTTGGAAAACATTATGACAAAAGGAGAAATTCCTCATTAAATCAATTAAAAAATTATACTGGTTTTTTTTTTTTAGATTTTTCCATACTTTTGCTGAAAATAATTCCAAGTCGTCTGTTGCAGACGATCAGTATATCAGGTAACATATAACAATATATCACTTTATATAGACATTATTGTAAAATTAAAATAATTATTCCATTCATAACACAACGTTTACAAATAAAATCGCGTTTACGCCTATTCTTTATACGTGTATAAAATCCAGACCCAAACGGTAAGGGAGACCCTTCAACACTTTCCCAGATACGACAAGCAGACATTTGTGAAAAACATCTGGGCAAAAATACTGAAAATTTCTTCTCAATGAAAATATATTTTTATTGAAAAGAGTTGAAAACATTGTGGCAGCAGAAGAAAGTGTTCATTATAAATTCGTTTGCTGTTTATACGTCAACATCGTCTGTATGTGGGAAAGGGTTATGGATGATGATGTAAGTTATAGGAATAAAACGGCATAGCTCATGCATTAATCATTTCTGATTACTCTCACAATTTACGCATTTGCAGCAAAGTGCTTTTTAAAACCGTATGGCAAAAAGAGAAATGAAATAATAGCTCATGATGAGAGCAATTCCACATGTTGAACTCTACAAAACAATAAGTAATACTATAGGATATTGCATCCTTTGTTCGTATGGAAACAAGAAGGAACAATATCAAAGTATACAATAAATAGAGGATATTACATGAGTGGTCATTCAATACGGAATTTATTAAACGAGTTTTCTGAAATTGATAAGAACGAGCCTTGGCGAGTTTTTATCACTTTTAGAAAACGAGTTTAATAAATTTCGTATTGAATGACCACGAATGTAATGTTCTTTTTATATCATAAATACTAATTTAATAATTTACAGCGCTATATCCATATAAACGTCGCTATAAAGCGCGCGTATTTACAACGCTAAACGTTACGTTATGACGTCACGTTACGTGGCATTGTTATTACACTAGTTGAATACACAATTTATTCAATGGCTTTATTACACTCCGGCGACGTCATTTATGATATAATGAAATTTAAAATGATTTGCCTATATGTTTACCAAGTCTTCTGCTGTAGCTTGTTCGTTTGTGGGGAAGGGCTAAAACCATGTCACTCATGGGCGGGAAATAGGCCCTCAAAACAAAGACGGTTATCAACTAAGACTCCGCATCCTGTGTCACCGTGATTTTCCAAGAATTATCCCCTTTGGTCAGTCGATCTTCCCTGAACGAGTTTGGGGCCTTCCTCCATTCCGTTTCTCTCGAGGGTTCCAATTAAAAGAATGTCTGATAGTTGTTGTTTCGGGTTTCCTCATGCTATGACCAAGCCTTTCCTTTTTCTTCTTTTTTTCTTCTTACAATTCTTGTCCATATATCTGTATTCGTTATTTTATCTTGACATTTTATTTTGGATTTTGTTTTTATTACACATTTATGGACGGAGACTAGAAGCCTTGGTTGTAAGCCAAGGTCTGGAGGCATTACGCAGGACTAACTTGGCGTTTAAATTTGAACATATGGGTAACGATAGATATTGAAGTCCATACTGGCTTATCATTCGGAACTCCTCGGGTAATTCCGTAAATCCTTCATCATCCATCACCGAGCATTCGTCACCGAGATATTCCGAATGACTGGGTTATGATCTAATTAACGTTTTCCCACATACGGACGCTTGTTGGCACATCTCCATCAGACGACAATTGACACTTTGTGGCAAAACAATAAATTGATCAAAATGAGCAATTTCTTCTATTGCCAAAATGGTGTTTACACTTTTCAGTGATAACACTTTTGTTTATAGGGTTATTCATAGTTTGATAAAGACGCTTTCAAAATCATTCGCTGTATATCTGTTCCACACGGGAAATGGTTAACCCTTTCCCTCATATAGACGCTTTCTGACGCCTCTGCAGCAGACGGCCTTTTGAAAACATAGTGACAAAAGAAGAAATTGCTCAAAACGAGCAATTTCTCCTTTTGCCACAATGTTTTCCACTTTTAGTCATAGGTTATCCATTCAATAATAGAGATTTTCTATTTTTTTACAAAATATGTTCAAAGTCGTCTGCTGCAGAATTGTCGTATGAGGGAAAGGGTTAAGACACTTATAAACTCGATCAAGTGCGTCTCAAAAGACGTAAGTGTTGTACTCTATTCGTAAGATACACTTTCTCTTTCACACGACTTTGTTATATCTTCCTTCACAATTTCAAAAAATCAAGTAACTGTATTCTCGCTATAAATCCCTACGCTCTCTTGGGCATGTCCGCCGACAGAAACATAAAGTATCTCCATCAAAAACACGAAACCTGGTTGACAGGCAACCCATCAACAACGCTGACTGTTGAAACATATCGCGTGCTGTTCGGTCCAATTTACATATGAAACGTTATCTGAGAAAAGACCCCATACTTTGAGATATTTGATATAAGATAAGCTGAAGATCTCTTTGAGTATACATGCAATCTGATCCGAATGAGCACTGTTTGTCAGACGGATGATGGTGTTTGTGATTATTTTACCTTTAACCCTTTCCCTCATAGGACAATTCTGCAGCAGACGACTTTTAAACATTTTTTGTCAAAAAATAGAAAATCTCTATAATTGAATGGATAACCTATGACTAAAAGTGGAAAACATTATGGCAAGACGAGAAATTGCTCGTTTTGAGCAATTTCTTCTTTTGTCACTATGTTTTCAAAAAACCGTCTGCTGCAGAGGAAACGTCAGAAAGCGTCTATATGAGGGAAAGGGTTTAGCGAATTGTAGAGATCAAGACCAGACTGTGTTGATAAATGCGTGTTTATCTCGATTTATACAGGTCGCAAAGATTGTATGGATGGTTTTCCTGTAGCACCGCTAAGATATAGCTGAGTGTCTTGAACAAAACTGAATCTTCTTCTTGTACTTTAGAACCGAAACATACGTGACCGTATTAGCATGAAACAAGCGTAGATTGTCTTCTTGGAATTTAGAGCTGAGTACTACTTAGACATACTCTTGCCGTCGGTTAATTACATCTCCAGAGGTTCAATGATGCTTGTGTGACCACAGGCGTCCAAATTTCCATTATGTATGTATGTATGTATGTATGTATGTATGTATGTATGTATGTATGTATGTATGTATGTATGTATGTATGTATGTATGTATGTTATGAACATGTGCATGCATCTTCTGGCTAACACACTAAAAGTGTAGCCCTATGCGTTGTACCCCAATGTATACATACTTTAAATTTAATCAAATCGGACATTCAATAAAAACCCAATTATTCAGATGTGACTAAAATTGATGTAAGTTCAATCTATTTTCAGTAAGATTAGACAGTGACATGGATCTTACTGTATGTGCATTTTATTAAAATGTATTAGCCGCATCGGGCGTTTTGTTGTAGCTTTCTCGTTTGTGGGAAAGGGTCAAACCGTGTCACCGCAAAACATAATTTTAAAGCTCGTAAAGTGAAATATCACCAGGGTCTCCACCGTCCATCTACATGTAATATAGTCTTCGATGCAACTTATGACAAACATTGTGAAAACCAACATTGTGGACTCTGCGTAAAGTATCGACCCGGGGGGTCAGCGCGGACTGCGAATGTTGGTTTTCTCGTGGAACGGTTCATATATTGATATACATCTATTTTCATTGGGTTTAATCTATGGCATTTATCTTGTATTGTGTATTTTCTTAAAACAAATCATAACATTGATGATGATATATGCCGCGGTCAAACATTGTACACAAATATTTGAGAGAGTACATGTAAGCACCCTGACAGCGAGAGGTCCCGGGTTTGAGCCCCGGACTGGCTGCATGGTTTTTCTCTCCTTATGACAAATGGCCAATAAGGGACCGTGACAGCACTGCATGGTCAGTCTAACAAAGCTTGCAGTATGATTTATGACATCCTTAGCACTGGGCTTCCAAATATTCGAAGACGAATTTCCGTTTAGACAGAGGTGTACACAATTGGAGAGCAGCCCGGTTAGCTCAGTCGGTAGAGTACTCGCACCGACAGCGAGGGGTCCCAGGCTCAAACCACGTACTCGCTGCTTGTTTTTCCCTCCCTGTTACCAATATAGGAGCCGTTCCACGAGAAAACCAACAGTATAGACTCCAGATCAGCTTAAGTCGTTCACGCAGGCTAATCCGGGCCGACCCATTCCGTCTCAATACAGGCTTCCATCAACATGTTATATATTCTTATATGCAACGTTTGACCCACTTTAAGTTTAGTTTAACCCTTTCCCTCATACGACAATTCTGCAGCAGACTACTTTGAACATATTTTGTAAAAAAATAGAAAATCTCTATAATTGAATAGATAATCTATGACTAAAAGTGGAAAACATTGTGGCAAAAGTAGAAATTGCTCGTTTTGAGCAATTTCTTCTTTTGTCACTATGTTTTCAAAAAGCCGTCTGCTGCAGAGGCATCAGAAAGCTTCTATATGAGGGAAAGGGTTAAACTTACTTATTTTACATCGATTGTAAAACAAGCTTTCAGTTTATATAAACCACGCTCGATGTCTGCTTCCTGGAGACCTAAAACCATTACTCGCGCCGTTCATGCGGAAAATTCCTAAAGGCATATCCCGCTTATCATAAGATGCGAACCCGTGACCTGCGGTACGATAAGCCATTCCGTTACCACTGTACAGTCTTCCACAAATACTAGAAGTATAACCCCGCTAGTTTAACGCCAATGTAACTTTAAATGTAACCAAATTTGATTGAAAAGTATGAAATTTAACCCTTTTACACATGCAAAATAAATGGCAGCAGACAAGTTTGTAAACATTTTGGCAAAATTATAGAAAATTTACATATATGAAAGTATGATTTTTTAAAAGAGTTGAAAACATTGGAGCAAAATGAGTTTTTTATTTCCTCAAAGGTTAAGAGATGTAAATTTGTAAGTGGCAAAGGAAGAGTTTACAATTTTTACGTTATTTTAGTGTTGCCACATCATACTGTATCTCGAGTTCACAACAAAACAACGATTATTCAATTACGCAATAAAATGTATGTTGTATTTTTACATCTTCATATAACCCGCTCCCACTTGCAGATGAAATTGTGAGCAAGGCAGCATACGACGTTTGAGAACATTGTGAGCAATTTCTCATTTTACCACAATGTTTTAAACTCTATTCAATAATTACACATTCATTTATAGAGATGTTCCATATTTTTATGCAGATGTTTTTTTCATGTTGTCTGCTACAAATGTGTTGTATGTGGGAGAGGGGATTAAATAGATATTCAATCATAATTTATGTTTAAGCTAAATATATATGGGGTGTAATAAAAAGGTAAATATCACAACTACTATTCGAACAAACCTAAAAATGTATCTTCGAGTTGCTCACCAGACGTCGAGTCCCGGTAGCTCAGTCGGTAACGACGCGGGCTGTCAATCCAGGGGTTGTGAGTTCGAATCCCGGCTCGGCCAACTTTCTTTCCGACGTTTGACAAAAGTCATTCGTCTTCCACCAATGGGCTAAGTCTATGTGGAAAAGCAGCCAGTTGCTTGGGAAGATTGTTGTGTGGAGTACTGGTGTGCGAAAACCAGGAAACACATGAGTAGGTGAACTGGCCGCCGTGATATGACTGAGAAATTATTAAAAACGGCGTTAAACCCCAATCAATCAATCAATGCTCACCAGACAAAAAACATCCTATATACAGCTAAATCAACGCTTTCCCATTTGAAGGCGCATTTTGATATATCGGTAGCAGACGTCGGGTTTTCAACACTATTCAATCATCATATTTTCGATAATAACTCTTTCGCATATGTTTGACTAGATATTGTCAAAGTCGACTGCCGAATTTATTGATTGATTGCTTTGTGTTCACGACGCTTTCAACAATTTTCAGTTATATCACGGCGTTGCCTGTGTAGAGTTACTATAGCAGAGAAAAGCAGCCAGTTGCTCGGGAAGTTTTTTGTGTGGAGTACTGGTCTGAGAAAACCAGGAAATGCACGAGTAGGTGAACTGGCCGCCGTGAAATAACCGAGAAATTGTTAAAAACGGCGTTAAACCCCAATCAAACAAACCATATTTCCTGACATCAGTTAGTCGCAAGGTTAACCCAGCAGCCCTGAGTGTCAAGGAGGGCAGCCATTACTACATCTGATTTGCGGCATGTGGTAAAGAGTTAAACCCTTTCGTTGCCAAAGGCAATTAAAGGCTTTTGCAAACAATGTAGATTCATGTGATACAGCTCCTAACGATCTGTCTCTCTCAGTGTGTGTATAGCACGTGACTTTTGACGTCATATTTGCATGGTCAGACAGCAATAATTGCTCTTGTTAAGAATGTAAAAACAATGGTTACTTTATTTCTTCACCCTTTTTAATTAGACATGGCGCAGTCTACGCCGCTTACAATGTCCTGTCTCCGGGTTTTTACAGGTGTTTGATTGGTGGTCTAGTTTTTTCAAACACTTCGACGAACCTGTTCTCAAAATCCAGTTTTGATAATGCTCCGGCTGTCGGCGATATTAATAACTTTTGAGAAAAGGTTCATCGAAGTGTTTGAAGAAACTAAACCACTAATCAAACCCCGTTGAAAAACCGGAGATAGGGCTCTGTAAGCGGCGTAGACTGCGCCATGTTTCATTAAAAATTATGAAGAAATAAAAAAGTTACCTTTGATTTTACTTCTAAACCGAAGTAAAATATTTCTGTCCACCGTAGCATGTGTGACGTAAAAGTCACGTGGTATACACACACTGTCTCTCTCTCTCTCTCTCTCTCTTTCTCTCTCTCTCTCTCTCTCTCTCTCTCTCTTGAAATATGCATTGTTTGCCAATTAGACATTGTATTTTACCAAATTTCATGTTGGACGAAAAATGGAGTGGTCCAATTTTCAACATGAAAGAGTCGACTTTGTGAAATTCAGTAGTGAAAGGGTTAAATACTTAACCATTGTACATGTACCGCTCAACTAATGAGTCATCTGCTTTCAAAACGTCTGTGGGAGGAAAAGTACGTGGGTGAAAACGTCTGTGGGGGAAAACGTCTGTGGGCGAAAACACGCATCATCTGTATGGGGGGTCAAAGTACTGCGTATGTTTCCCTTTTCCAGTATACTACAGGAGAGTCAAAAGTTGTTTGTATCTGAGGGAAGGGCTAGACCTCCTAATGTCGATTATTCCATGTCGCGGATCAATATTGTCGTACTGATAACAATATAGGGAAGATGTACGGCTTTGTTATTTGATGCACAACATCCAGACGATATACTTGAAAATAAGAAAAACGCGTTAATTTGATGTATTTTTTCTCCTTGATTGACTCGCTATTCTATAGTCTATTTACCGTGTAATCACGTTTTATGTTTGAATGACGTCCCTCGGTCTCTGAATGGATACTTTGTCAATTTAGAGCCACGTCCCGCAAAAAAAACCTGATAGTCGATGAAATATGTTGTTCCACGAGTAACCGCTTCCCTCATGAAGAATGATTGATTGATTGATTGATTGCTTGATTGATTGGGTTTAAAATCGTTTGAGCCATATCACGGCGGCCAGTTCAGCCTACACATATGTTTCCTTGCTATCGCATACCAGTACTCCACAAAACAATCTTTCAAAGCAACTGGCTGCTCTTCCACATAGACTGTTAGCAAATAGCTGGAAGACAAATTACGCTTGTCGTAATGACTTTTGTCAAACGTCTGAAAGAATGTTGGCAGAGCTAGTGTTTGAACTGACAACCCCATTATTGACAGCCTTTAACAGCCCGCGACGCTACCGAATGAGCTTGGACTCGGCTACACGAAGAATGTTTAGCAGTAGACGACTTTTGACACCTTTGCACCAAAACGTAGAAATTGCTCATCTTTAGCAATTCCTCTTTTTTGTCGCTGTTACCAACTCTTTTCAATTATTATACATCGATTATATATCGATACATTTGTTGATTTAATGAAGTTGTGAAATAAACGACATAATATGAGCCGTCTCACGAGAAAAACCAACATTGCGGACTCTGCGTTAAGTATCTACCCGGATCAGCAAAAGCATGCCGCACAAGCTTTTCGCTTCCTGTGGATTTTCTGTTTCAGAATCATTACTCTATACCTCTATCCCCCTGAGACGGAATGTGCCGGCCCGGGTCAGCCTGTGCGGACTGCGGAGGCTGATATGGGTCTACACATTACGCAAAGTACATAATGTTGGTTTTCTCGTGGAACGGCTCATATTATGATCATATATCATAAATAGAAAATACAGCAAATATAAGAATTTCTTTTTTTTTTAGTTAAAAAGTTTTCGAAATTAGCTTATCCAAGTTCTTTTGTGTGTGCTTCCAAGTGTTCGTGTATATCTAGGCATATATGCATCATTGATGCATCCAGACGGAACGGTTCTCTCCAAAAGCATGTACAGTCAAACCTGTGCAAAAGACCACGTTGGTTAGCAATTAACTTTTAATTTCCTAATTACTCATTTTCTGCATAAATGACCCTGTGGTTGAAGACCAGATTGTTCTCTTCCCATGATTGGTCTTCAAACACAGGTTAGACTGTTATTTTAGAATAAAACTATTTATGGCAATACCTCGGAAGGTAACGGTTTGATTGCTTGGTGTTTTACGCTACTTTCAACATTTTTTAGTTGTATGACGGCTTTTCCTTGGTAAGATAATAAAGGGTTTAATGTATGTTTTGGTACAGTTATAAGAGTATAACACGAAATTGCCTAATTACTCAGCAAATAATGCCCGAAGGGCATTATGTCAGCTGTGTAATTTGGCTATTTCGTGTTATACTCTTATAACTGTACCAAAACATACATTAAACCCTTATAATTGCAGTTTAAGAAAAAAACAGCTATTTTTCATCGAAAGAATTGTTTGAAAAGGGACATATAAATTGAAAATTGGGATCTCTTTCTTATGTTCTTTACGCCGATAACATGATCTAATACTAGGAAAATTACCTAATACTAGGAAAATGACGTCACGTTAACGTTTTGACGTCATACGTTAGTCGCTTTGGCGCCAAAACCCGTAAATTTCATCTAGAAATATTGTAAACGTTAAGTACATTTTTATCGAAATACGCCTCATAAGTCACTTTATGTGATAGATATAATATCTCATGAGTGTTATTTATTATTACTTTTAAAAAATTAAGCTGAATATGACCTCGGCATAATTATTTGTGGCATTGTTTACGGTTAACTGTCGAAATTAAAGGTATTTCCGAAAGTAGTTCCGTGAACTGGTCATGTGATCAATTGCAGTTATTGGAAAATAAACGCAATTCCTTTTAGTCACGTGATCGGTTTTGAACCAATCAAAACGAGCGATTCACAGTGCTTTTGAAGCAACTGCAATTATCAGTACTACTGGTCCATTTATCCTGACACCTACCAGTCAGTCGTAATTTTAACACCACAAACCAGAGCGCCAATGAGGGCAGCTATTACAACCATTTCGTAAGACCCGGCTCGGGATCGAACCCGCGACCTCCCGCACCCGAGGCGGATGCTCTACAACTACACCACCGAAGGTAACGAACCAGTAGTGCTAGAAACTTACACAGGAAAACGCCGTGATATACAATTGTTGAAAGTGGTGTGAAGCACCTATTTACAATGAAACTTACTGAACCTTAGAAGGTCGGTTTTGCACGACGCGGGACGTTTATCTGTTTATTAATATCGGAATACTTCAGTCTTTCTTATATCCATAATCGATCTTCTTAAAAGGATAATGTTTACATACTCTTCTATACTGTCGATTAACTATTTCCTAGATGTAAAGTATTTGCAGTAAATGTCGTTGAAACCGTCTAGAGAGCAATGTGCTAATTGGTTTGAATTAAGATATAATCTTATATTATATTTGAAAGCGTGTGTCCAAAGTAGAAATGATCCTTTATGAACCCTTTCTCGTTTCGTAACGATGTTATAAAAAGACATCAGCTGTTGTTGCGCCAAAATGGCTCTGCATATAGGAAAATGTTAGAGAATTTAAACTATAAAACATACTAAAGTCAATAAGAAGCTACTGATAGTACAATAAATTGGTCTGTTCTTGCGTTATTAAGGTGTTACGCCGTCGGTTTCAACATTATTTCAGTTATATCACGGCGACAGAGTCCACTTATTCGTGATCCCTCGGTAAATAAACCAGTACTAGGCTACGAAGTGTGCCTTGTACTCCCACATAAACGTTGCGCCGCGACTAAGAGTCAAACCCAGGACTCCCGCTTCCAAATCCAAGACCCTAGCACTTCGGCCACGGCGGATTCCTACTAGAGATGTGAATATGCATTACAAAGCATTTTGACTTATTTCCTCATATCGCTATTTCTATAGTTCTATAGCTTTTTTTATCACATAAATACCCTTATTTTCAAGTTGAGAACAAATCACGGAACAACGATATCCAACATGTGTGATAACAAAAACATCATACACGCGACTACTGATGACGTCATTTTGACCTTTATCTTTATTATGTTTATTGTTAAGTTGTTAAATTTTACACATTGAAAAATGCAATAATACGTTATTTTGAATAAATAACGAGTCTTAATTGTTTAAAACATTGTTGTTGTTTTTCTTCTTATTCAAAAATGATCAGGACTACTTTTTTATGCGGTGAATCACAAGTTCTTATGAAGAATATGTTATTCGGTCTTTGTTTTGATGTTGTCAATATTTTTCATTAAAACACACTGTTAAGGTGATAAAAAGAATCCATCACTCGTTTTACTTTGGAGAAGATTTCTTAAATTCGTCTCGAAAAAGAGAGTTATTAACCTCGCCAAGAGGCTCGGTTAATAACCGTCTTTTTCTAGACTCATTTAAGAAATCTTGATCTCCAAAGAAAACTCATGATGGATCCTATATGTATCCAAACATATCTACCACATGCAGAAGTAGAGCGTCCGCCTCGAATACGGGAAGCTTCGGTTCGATTTCCGACCGGGTCATCAATCTCCTTCGCAGAGTTGTCGTTCCTTACACTCACCATACATGGTGAGTGTAAGGAACGACAACTCTGCGAAGGAGATTGCCGGGTCATAGCAAAGACTTTAAAATGGTAATAATAGCTGCACACTTTGGCGCTCAGGATTGTGCAGTTAGCATTACGACTGACTCGCTGATGGCAGGATAACTGGACCGGTAGTACTGGTATCTCACAAAGGAAAAGACGTGATATATTATTTGATAAATACTACCCGGTTCTCGTGAATCACATTGTTTTTGCTAGTGATACAGAAACCGCGTTCCGGCAATCAAGTATACCGGACAGAACATATCAATGTTTTTGATTGGCTAAAATACTCCATCTTATTTGCATATCGGATTAATGAATTTGATTGGTAGATTGGCTACCGTTTGCCACCGTAAGGTTTCATTGAACGCATGGCTGTAGCGACTGTGTGTATATGTTACAGGGAGCACACAACGGCGAGAGAAAATCGGCGGAGCTCCGTCGAGAAAGCACTTGTAAAATCACAATTGGCTGTAGCAATACCGATGTAGTGCGTATCACATCGCTAAGAACGTTAGTACATCGGCTGGACTACGGTATCATATATGTACAATTACAGTACACATTGATGCCACCGATCTATTGCGGGGCTACCGGTGTACTACCGACATTAACGAAGCCATACCGGAGTACTGCAGTTGTAGTTCCGTTGCTCGCTCCGTCAGCGCAACGGCATAAATATTTGAGCATGTTCAAACATTTATACCGTCGCCTGCTGTTGCTAATTTTCTCGCCGATGTTCTGTCGATGTCCTGACGATGTACTACCGTTCTTAGCGATGTGATACCGTAGCGCTGACGAACTAGTGCCGATCCCCGAAAATCGTTAAATGTGTGCTCCAGTATAGCTTCGGCGAGCCAAATCGGCTAGGTGTGACAGACCCTTAACACTCTGGTCATCAAATCAGGTAATATGTGTACTCACTAAAATGTTCATGGAATATGTATATTCCCTCAGTGAATGAGGCATTACACATAACCCCTGGAATTTTCAAGGATTATACATAATCCCATATTATACAAATTCGCTTTAACATATACACATTATGCTCGCACCAAGTTTACTCTGTCGGCACGTGCAACAATAGAATCGTATCGTCAGACATGGCTGAATTGTATGAATCCTATCCATCGTGAGGATGCATATATAGCAGACGACCTTTACAAACATTATGACAAAAGTAGAAATTGATCATAATAAGTAAACTCTCCTTTTGCCACAATGTCGGCACGTGCAACAAGGGACCATTATCGTCAGACGTGGCTCAATTGTATTAACCCTTTCCTTCGTGCAGACGCAATACAGCAGACGACTTTTACAAACATTGTGACAAAAGTAGAAATTGATCGTAATGAGCAATTTCTCCTTTTGCCATTATGTTTTTTTCAACTCTGTTCAATAATGACACTTTCACTTGCAGGCATTTTCCATCTAGGTGGTTGCTTAGTCGTCTGTTGCTAAATCATTGTCAGTACAATGTCAAGGATGTGCTTCCAAATAAAGTTAATCAATTCGAAGGGTGTCGAAATTCTGATTACAAGCACGGGAAATAAAAGATGCAGAGGCTGTATGTGTGCACTTGATGTAATTTCAAAGAATTTATTTCTCCAGAAAATTAGAAGAAGAGGCCAGTGTACACAATCGAAGTATGTTCTCCACTCGTATTAGGTTAGATAATGATTACTTCGGTAAATAGATTGTGGAAAAGCGAGTCAATCATGGAGAAAAACAACAAATTTGACGGGGTTTTCTCATTTCGCAGTTTATTGTCTCTTTCACTGCGTCAAACAATAAATACGCTTATCTTTTCTGTTGATTTCACCAGGGAAACCATTTAACGCAAGTACAATCAATCCGATTCTTCGTTGCAAACTATTTAACCTTTTCCCGCGTACAACAAACCAGCAGCAGACGATATTAAATATATCTAGTAAAATGAAAACAGCACTGTCAATGAAAGTATATGTATTGCAAACAAAACAAAACATTGTGGCAAAAAAGAGAAATTGTTCATTAAGAGTATTTGACCCTTTTGCCACAATGTGTTTAAGAGTATTCTACTCAGTTGTGTCAGAGAGCGACTATATGTGGGGAAAAGTTCACGCAACAATATAGAAAATATGTGCGTACATTGGCAAGGAAAGTTTCGTTAAATAATATTAAGCAATATACATATTCTTATTGTTTAGAATCATCAATACAACAAATTGCCCATTGTGTTACAATGTTTTCTACTCTATTTATGAATCATACTATTACTCATTTAGTTCCGTATTTTTGCTTTATATGATTTCAAAGCCGTTTGCTACAGATTTGTCATATGTGGGAAAGTGTAAAGCAATGCCTCGATTTACACAAATTGTCAATTCACTTATCAATGAGGAAGAACGACCTCTTAACAGTTCAATGTTTACCAGGTCGAACGTCCTTTATCTCTTTGAATGATTGGCACTCTCTTTATGTATTTTTTTCTTTTAAGTTCTTGGTACACCATTACGCCTTTTACTTGTATTTATCTTTTCCAGGTCGAACATCCTTTGCGGAATAGTATTCTTAGCTCTTGGTGAACCACTAACTCATGTTTGTAAGAAACATTAACCTCTGTTAAATAGGATATCCTTTCATTAGTCGCCGGGCAGAAGCCCGCGACTTCTATTTTTAATAGCTTTTCGGAAATCACATGGGAGGGCGGCTTATTATTAGAAAGAAACAAATCTAGATGATTTGAACATATTACAATTGTGGTTGTTTACGAACACAAATAAATGACACATCTAAAATGAAATAAATATTCCGATTTTTTAATGTTTGCAGTTTTTTTTTATTTCACTCGCATTTAAGTTTTTTGTCTTATTTACGAAGAAAAAAGTGGTCCCTTCAAGACGTGAACCAACACCCCCTAATGCAGACTCTTATGTGTCATCATTGAGGTCAATTTCGGATTCTCATTTTAATAGCAATTTTAACTTACTAAATGTTGTTTTCATGTTCAAAGAGATGTCTTGATTTGTGTAGAATTCATTTAATAATATTAATCCATGAATATCTAAAGTAGGAACTGTTTCTAAGCTAAATATAGACCCTATTCTGTTGTGTAGTTTCGTGACCTTTAACATCGATTTTCGCGCATGCGCATTTTGATATGAAAAAGCGAGTGATATTATTTTATTTTAGACAAGTACAAGACGAATGTTTGACGCAAAGCGTCAAAGAGAAGCCGCAATATTTCGTTGTACATGTAGAAATAAGAAAAAAAGAACATTTTTAAATCCAAAAACAATAGAACAATTTAAACTGTAGACGGTAATGCTGATATATTTCTCCTTTTGAAGACTTTTGTTTTCTTCAAATTACCTCCCTTTAAAGCAATACCAGGATATTTACCTTGTGATTCGAATAAGATTGACAAACATTGAAATTATATGAATGAATACTATTATTTAAATAAGTAACAACAGCAAAATTAAATTTAAGCCAAGATAAATGTGTACACATTTCGTTAATTTTTTATAGATACCCTAATGTATAGGTATGAATATAAAATTTATAAGCAAATGTTTGAATAGACTAAGGAAAGTCAAGAATACATAAAAAAATCAATGCAGTCTTTTCCGGCGACATTGATGCCTTGCATCAACTTTCTCTTGTTCTTCTGTTAATTAGCATTCTCTTGATATGGCTCTGACCTGTCAGTTCTTGGTTTATCCTTGGTCCTAGTTCTTATATTTACCTCTTCTGGATAGAACTTTCTTAATATTTCTTTAGCATTGACATCTCTGTTCTTGTTTTAACCCTTACTCCCTTTTCTTATATGTATCTCTTCCAAACCAAACATTTTTCATATTTCTTTAGATTGGCATTCTCTTTATGTGAGTTTGACTTCTTACTTATTGATTTACCCTTTCAACATGTTCTTATATTTAAATCTTCTTAATCAAACGTTCTTATATGTATGTAGATTATGTTCTTGGTTTAGCCTTGCTCCATTTTCTCAGATTTTGTCTTATATTTACCTCTTCTAAATCGAGGACCCTTCATATTTGTATAAATTGGCATTTTCTTTATGTTGTTTTGACTGTTCAGTTCTTGACTTACCCTTTCTCCCTTTTTCTTATATTTACCTCTTCTAAATCGAATATCCTTGATATTTCTGTAGATTTACATTCTCTTTATGTGGTTTTGATTTTTCAGTTCCTGGTTTACCCTTTCTCCATTTTTTTATATTTACCCATTATAAATCGAACATCCTTGAGATTTCTGTAGAATGGCATTCTCTTTATGTAGGTTTCAGTTCTTTGTTTATCCTCACTCCTTGTTCTTATAGTTACCCCTTCGTCGAACGCTCTAAATATTTATGTAAATTGGCATTCTCTTTATGTGGTTTTGACTTCTCAGTTCATGGTTTTACCTTCTCCTTGTCTTATATTTACCTCTTCTTAATCGAACATCCTTGATATTTCCGTATATTTGCATTCTCTTTGCGTGGATTTTACTTTTCAGATCTTGTTTCATCCTCACTCCATGTTCTTATATTTACCTCTTCTAAATGTTTTTGTTGAAATGAGCCAAGTGGCTAAGGATAAGATGTCATTTTAAGCTAAAAGTTCAAATGCCGCCTGGTAACTATGCCTTTAAACCAATCAGTTATGAAGAGGGTCAGTGAAGGTTCCTCGCTCCAATTCAGTTACCTCCAGAGACAGACATTCTACTGCGGTTGAACCACGAACAAATGGTAAACAATCCAGCGCTCGAAAGCGCAAGGTTAAAGGTGCTGAACTCCAGATTTAGATGAATGAAATGTTGAAACTTCGGCAAATATTGCTTATAGTGACAACGAGGTAAGTAATAAATAGTTCAAAACTATTTTGGCAGTAATTGTTGAAAATGTACAAAATTTGGCTTACTGGGTTTTTCTACCCAGTAAAAATGAAGCATACATGATCAATATTTAGATATTTATTGTACTGGAAATTTAAATTCTTACTCTAATTTTATCCCAGAATTATGACTCTAATATGTCAAGACAACTTTTGAACAGTTTAAAATGTTTGACTATACTATCTATAATCTGGAGTTCAGCACTTTTAACATACAGACTACGACAATGACTAAGCGTCCAAAGACATAAAATCCTCTAACATCTCATCTTCACGTGATCCAAACAATGGTTTTAATAAAATATACTTGTGTTTGAAGCCGTGCACACGCCGGGAATTACTATACAAGCCCGCCATGGGTGGCAGTCAACGGCAAATTTGTTGGCACTTCTCTGATTCATGTATATATGTAAAAATATGCTTTAAATTTGTGTTTTTGCTTTTAATGTTTATTTTAAATCAAGATTTAAACAAAATGTACGTTTTAATTGTCTATTTGTTGGTTGTGCACACGCCGATGAGTCCATCATGGGCGGCAGTGCACATCCTTATTTTACACTGTTTCGTGTATATATGTGATAATATGCTGTAATTTTGTTTCTTTGTCATGTCAATTTACATTTCTCGAGTGGGATGTATACTTAATGCAGTTTAAAAACATTAATCCTTCATAAATGTCTACAAATTAGTAATATAAAACGTTCGAAATATGTTTTCTTACATAAAAACATAATTTATCACGTTTACACGTTAAAACAACTTAGGATATTTGTATTTCAATATTACATAACGCTTTGAAAATTTACATTTCTCGAGTGGGAAGTATATAGCGACTAATTAAATCGTTATGAAATAGCTCATGTCCTTAGCATTCCCTATGATCGGGTGCTTGAAGTGGCAGCACAACTGGGAGATGCAGCTGTAAGTAAATACATGGAGGAAGGAGTAGTTTGTCCGACATTCATGAGGAAAGGGATGTTTACCACAGCTGCTATGGACAACATAGACCATAATCCTACTGCAACGACAGCAACCACTTCTTTCCATGGAACAAGCATTTCACTCTTCCAGCATCTATCAACTTATGATGCAGGTAAAAAGCGTGAGTCAATCAAGGTAAAGAGAGTTCCGGAACTTCTTGATTCTTTCACCAACATCCACCCTGCTTTCGTCACGAAATAGAATCCAACTCCATCCAAAGTCAATACACCATTGGACTTCAATACAAATAATTTCAAAATTTATTTGACAGTTGAGCATGAATGGCTTTAGAAGGTCAGCCGAATAGAGGCATCTGATGAAGAAGAAAACATTACGTGGTCGGCCCTCCATGCCTCCAAGAAAAAAGGTCCAGTATTTGAAGCGAGTATTACATCGATGTTACCTCTTCTCCGTGACCAAGCCCATTTAGTGGCCAAAATACGGCATGTCATGGATAAGATCGAAGACATGGTTGCATACCTTAATGCATTTCAGACTCCTGTTATTGCTGCTGACCAGCCAATCTACGCAGTAGCAAAACAGATACAGTGGAATTGGTCCGGAATGTATTCGTGAAGACAAGTTTGTCATTATGTTTGGGGGTCTGCATATTGAAATGGCGGCACTTAAGTCTAGTTGAACCCTCCTTCAAAATAGTGGATGGACAGGAGCCATTGTTGGGGCAGGGATTGCTTCCTCGGGCTCAGCAGAATCCTTTCTTTCTGCTTCAAGTGTCACTAGGACATGGCAAATGCACCAGGTTACAGTAAGCACTCTCTACAAGCTACTTAAGGAAGCCTACATGTTTTACTGCTCAGAGGCCAATGAACAAAACCAGGATGTGCTTAAGTATCGGAGACTGATGTAAAAGACGCAAAACGGAAATTCCACAACTTCAAATCTGGAATCTAGTGTTGACAATGGAATTAACAATCTTGTCCCTGGTCCGATTATTTCGAAAGGCAGACTTTACTTTATACCGTCATTGTACGAGTTGAAACCATTTATTTTTGCCAACAACAATATGAACTATGCACGATGGCTCCCCATTCATCTCAGAAACATGATGTTACTTGAGCATACACATCCTCAGCTGGCTGCAGAATTCCATAACGGAAAATTTGTTCACAAATCAAATCGTGAATTTTCAGCGTTGGCTATTGACCAAGCTCATGAACAAGCGAATGCTGTTATCAAAGGTGATGGTGGTGTCATTGGTGTGACAGAAGACCCATCTGCACTACGACGGCGGATGGTAGCCCGACCTGAAGTTAGTCACTTGGTTGCTCAGTATGAATCAGCAGATCACGAACAGACAGAACACACACAAAGGGTTTTCTTCGATGAAGTACAGAAGCTGTATACTGTAATGGAAGATATGGGCAATCCATTTATGGAAGAGACTGTGGATCTTTTTACACTGGATACAAAAAGTATTGCCCATCCTAGTGCTGCTGAAATGGTTGCTTCTCATTATGATAATGGTAAAACTCGCTTCAATGAGTTCCTGAAAGGGCTGCATACAGAGGAGTGTTCATTTTATCAGCCAATCAAGAAGAACAAGACGTATTTCTTTCGTCAAAAGCCAGAACCGAAAGCGGGTGATTCAAAGGAAAAAAAACTTAAAGGACGAGCATGAGAATTAGTCTTTTCCCGCTGCACTGAGTGATAATCTCCACAGCTGTCAGAAATCGGCTTTAATCAATTCATTGCCTCCAAGGATATCGGAGACGTTTAAAGAATATGCATTTCTATTTTTTCTTTATTTCTGTATTTCAGGCCACCGGCCCATATACAATATTATATACAATACATAAAGAACAATGGTAGGAATGATAGTTATATAATATTGTTGCCTTACAATTGTTCTATTTCAACCAACCATGATACGCTTAAAAAACTGTATTATGATATACAAATGATCATATTTTGCGTCAATTTAGATGAAAAACGATTTAAAATATATAACGTAATTCATCTAAAACCACCCAAAATATTTCCTTTTTATTATTTTATTTCCTGTCTCTGCATATCAAAATTGGTTTATTATATTATAAATGGTATAATACAGAACGTCGAGATACTGATATACATGTACATAACAATTACTCTTTACCCATCAAAAAGTCATTTCTTAGTTTGAATGCAAAATATATATACATGGCAAGATTTCGAATTGTTTCTGCGTTCTCGGTAAACATCAAATTTATGAAGCTATAATGATTTATATTGTGTTTGTTTGTTTGGAGTTTAACGCCGCTTTCAACAGCTTTGGTCATATCACGGCGGTCAGTGCACCTACCCATGTTTTCCTGGCTTTCCCACACCAGTACTTAAACAACATTCTGTCGAAGCCACTGACTACTTTCTCACATAGATCAGAGGTGAGAGGCAATGGAAAACATCGCCCGAAAGAATGTCGCCGCAACCGGGTATCGAACCCGTGACCTCCAGATCACGAGTCAGATACGCTACCAATTGAGCTACCCGGCCGGGCGATTTATATTGTGAGTAAAATGTTGAGGTAAATATTTGTAGCGGAGATTTTCATACAAGGGACAAATTAGTAAAAAATGGTATTCATCTTCAATATAGCATTCACAATAAACACAGTTTCTAAACTCTTTTGAAATATTGAAATGTCTGCCTTTCTCGATCATCAAGGAATGCGATGAGCATCTAAACATTGCTAAAGATGTTCTGAATTTTGAAATGTCAATGGCAGTAATATATAATTCTCTACAAAAGTTTTGTTTAAATTCCTTATAGTAATTTAACTTACGATTATTTTCCAAACTACTTCTCCAATTCTGAATATACTGCTCCTTTAATCTGTTCACAAAGTTCGTCAGAAACTGTTTTTGGTTTACTACATGTTGGTTTTCCCAAATATAACCATAACCATTTGAGTATAAAACATGTTTTACATCTGTGACCCAGTTTTTATGCCCGATTGAGTCGTTATATTTTAACATTTTATAACAGATTTTAACATATCTTGTATCAGATAATTGAAGTAATCGAAGTCAATATGATAAGCATCTTTTGACAGAGTAAATATATATTGGGAATCTACCTAGGTCCCCCAAAATGGCATCATTACAAGAACATGAACTAACATTTAAAAATCGCTTACATGCGTACATCTGTATATTTTCAATACATGCCATGGGTTTCAATCCCCAAATTTCGGAACCATTAAACATAATGGCACACACTTTAGCATGAAGCACTAGAGGTAGACCCAAAAGTACAAACATATAGTTGTACTTACACGAGAACAGATATTGTGTTTGACGTATACTTGTCCTCTAGTTTAAAAGCTGAAACACGATCAAAGCGATGCATAGGCGCTAGACGCTGAGTGACTGACAAAGGGAAAATCCCACAAAATTGGGTCGCTTCTTGAGAGACAACAGCAAATAGACTGAGCTATTTAACTTTCTGGCGGATAAAATTTTGAAGATGTGTCCAAATAATGCAGTTATAGTCACTCAATAAGAGGGTGTTGTCTGCAATCAGTCAATAAGTCCTGAAGGACTCAAACACTGCAATCACGAGGAATCAGATACCCAAATCTTCTTGCATGCAAAACACGCTGCAGCAGATGGTAACACAATCATTATGATTAAAGCCAGCGACACAGATGTGCTTGTCATTGCGGTCTGCCAATTCTGCAGCTTCTTGTTGTAGAAAAGCTGTGGGTCGCATTTGGTCAAGGACAAAACTTGAGGTAGATTCCCGTACATGATATAAGTACGTCAATTGGCCCACACAAGTCCAAGGGCCTCTATTTATTCACGCTTTTACTGGCTGTGATGTTGTATCTGCATCCGTGGTAAAGGGGAAAAGAGTGCATGGCAAACATGGAATGTATGCCCTGAGGCTTCTACTGTTTTTTATAAAACTCAGTCAGTACCCACCAACAATTGACGAAGAAGATCAAAATATTCTTGAGAGGTTCGTAGTCACTATGTATGACAGGTCTAGTGCCACTGATATTGATGAAGCAAGACCTGAATTGTATGCTCTAAAACAGCTCCTTCAACACAAGCAGCTCTTATTCAACATTATAAGCGTGCTGCATACCAAGCAGGTTACATATGTTGCAATCAACTATATGTCAAATGGAAACCGAAAGCCCTGCTAACTGGGGTTGGAATAAGAAAAATGAAATGTGGCAAATCTTTTGGCGGCACTTCCGCCAATTGCTCAGAGTTGCCAACAGCTGACGAAGTGTGGCTGCACAACTGAATGTCGTGGCGGGTGCAAGTGTTATCGATTTAGTCTCCCTTGTACAGCTCTATGTAAATACAATTGTGAAGGCTATAATATATTCATAGACAGGACTAGTTCTTTAATTTGAGAGAGAATGAAGCTTATCATTTTTTTTAATAAAACCCATAAAATTACAACAAAATATAAATCATAATTATTTTTGAAAATATACATGTATACAATGTATATGTATAATTTCTGATCAAAAACCGTTTAGTTTGGTCATGCATGTCAAGTTAAATAATAAAAACAGTTATGATTACCTAGAATGGCGGTCATCTTGAAAAAAGATATGGCCGCCATTTTGAATTTCACGTGGCTAACGGGACTTTCAGAATAAGTAGCCCCAAATGAGTGTTCATGTCAATGTTGGTGCTTGTACCACAATGTGAACGATGTTTTCACTAGTCTGCCGGGCTATCATACAAGGTCAATTTAAACAAGATGGCCATGATGGGCCTGGATCGCTCACCTGATTTTATTATTTTTCACTTTAGCCATATAAGCCTCGCCCCCTTGTGGCCATAGTTTTCGACAAATCAACATGGCTTGAAGGAATCTGATAGAAGGTCACCCTTGGAACATTTGTACAAAATTATTTGAAAATCAGCCAGACACTTTCGGAGGAGAAGATTTTTTAAGTTTTCACTATAGCCATATAAGTCAATATAGCCCCGACTTGTGGCGGCCATGTTTTTCGACCAATCAACATGGCTTGAAGGAATATGATAGTTGTTCATTTAAGGAACATTTCTGCAAAATTATTTGAAAAATCGGCCTGATACTTTCGGAGAAGAATATTGTTTAAGTATTTACTATAGCCATATAACGCAAAATAGCCCCGCAACCCTGGCGGCCATGTTTTTCTACCAATCAACATGGCTTGACGGAATCTGATAGAGTGTCATCCAAGGAACATTTCTACAATTTTTTTTGAAAATCTGCCAACCAGTTTTGGAGAAGAAGAATGTTATAGTTTGTTTTCGTTTCGTTGCCATGAAAACGAGAATTCTGCATGGATTTCAAATAAATGAAAGAATTCTTGTGAGAAGATTGAGAGGATGCTTTCTTTGAAGTTTTATCCAAATTGACCTACTGGTTACTAAGGAAAATATGTTGACGGACGAACGACTGACGACACACGACGCACGTCGCATGACGGACGCCGGACAAAACGCGATCACAATAACTCACCTTGAGCTAACAAAAACTCGAAAATATATTCTATAAAGCATATATTTTAATAACATATCAAAATCATTTAATTGATTTACATTCTAATAGTAAGAGAAGTGGGTATTCCAGCGCATTTTTGTGTTTTGAATTCGTAGGCTTTGGACAATTTGTCCAGTACCTAAACATCCACGGTCCATTGTTTTGAATGCGTAAGCCTTGGACAATTTGTCCGATACCAGTCCATTGTTTTGAATGCGTAAGCTTTGGACAATTTGTCCCACACCAGTCCATTGTTTTAAATGTAGGCTTTGGACAACGTCATGTTTCCCATAGTACTACAATTATGCGGGTGTTCCAGCACAAATATCGCTTTTTTAATACGTAGACTTTGTACAATTTGTCCAATACCTAAACATCCACAGTACATTTTGTATACCTGTACCACATCATGTATTTACCCCTTCTAACATACTACTGCAAAATACTTCGTAAACATATATATTCGGAGGCTTTCTATAAATGTAAATGGTTTAAAAACGGAATGATCTGTTTAAAATATGGCAGAATTACCTGAACATTTATGGTTTACAGTACTGCATTAAAAAAAAAAAACATTGCCATCATATTTGAATTAAACATTCATCAACAAAAATTAAAGCCTCACTCCTTGTTAGTATTGAACAAAGAAACACAGTCACTATTATGTGTATTTTACAATCAAAAGTAATTTTTCAATAATATAAAATTGTAATTTGAATATTTGAAACTCGATTGGTTTTTATAAAAATTATATCGGGTTTTTTATTTTTTGTGTCCTTATAACTTTAAACAACTTTATCATTTATCATTAAACTCAGGTCCGCTTCGCCTTTTTTTTTATTCCATCAACAAGAAGCATCAAATTGGCATTATATAGCGAAATTATTTCTGCCCTGTGTGTAATGAAGCCTAGGTTGGTATGTCCATCTTTGGAAATTTCCGACTTCCTCACTTCGCTAAGTAAGAAATCGAGGGATTGCTCTATCAATGACTGTAGTCATTATACTTCTTCTTTTTTCCTGTTTATTTTGATTGTTGAATAATCCGATTCTATACAATTCAATACAATTTATTTATCATACCCATTTATTTTGAATTTTTTCATATAAATTTCTAAAGGTAAGAATTGTTCCGTTATTTACTTAACCTAATCCTACTTCAAAACAACGAAGCATATTCGATTAAATTGTTTGCATTATATTTTTCACGATTTAACTTCAAAATGAGAAGTAAACTCCATTTGTAAAGAGCAAAATATTGATGTAGACGATTTTACTCAACAATAAGAAGGCAATATGATTTTCTTTATCTAGACAAACCAAGGAAATTAGTCAATAGAAATGTTATCGGAGATATAATACAACTCTTATAATATAATATAAATGGGTTTGTTTAATGAAATACTAGAAAATGAAGAAAGTATAAAAAGAACCGTAACTTTTGATGCAGATCTAAGCAATTATGTTAAAAAGAAAGATATAGTGGAATCTAAACTAGACATGCAAAATGATGAAATCATTAATCTATTATAATCAACGGATCCAAACGACCCACACCTTAATCTTTCATAAGAAAACGTGAAGCAAGATTACTAAAACAAATATGAACTAGAAGATATTTCGGAAATGATAACTGCTTTGGGGAAAAGAGCAAACGATAAGATATTAGTTGTTCAAAACCAGATAGCTGAAAATGAAAATAAACTTATCGATATTCATAATGCTTTTAAGCGAGCATATACAACTAATGTAGGAAGCTTTGAAGAATCAGAAGATGAAAAAGAAGAAGAAATTCTTAGAATGTTAAAAAAAGTAAGTAAAGATGGGAGTTGTTAACATGTTTAATAGGTATGGGGAAATCAAAATAGTAATGTTTGATAATAATGAATTAGAATCTAGTGGTAATAATATTTCCCAACAGTTAAGTGTAGATTATAAACAGAGGAATTATAAAAAGATATATGAAACAATAGTGAAAATAGTTCTGTCTTCAAATCTGGCTTATGAAAAAAATAATCAAAATAAACTAAGTAATTTTACTACAGTATTTGATAGACCAATCGTTTTAGATACAAATAAAACATATGTTATATGTATTGACGCAAAATCGAGTGTGACTTACGCTTGTTATAGTATAAGTGAGGAATATAACCATACAATAGTAAGATATAATAACGGAAAAAATTAGGAAGAAATAGATTTTCCGAAAGGTGCATATTCTTATAATGATATAAATAATTATTTTAAAGATTAAACGGTAGTTGGAACTGGATTAATGGATTTCTTCTTTCAATCTGCCATTAGAAAAAAGTTAGAAATAGCGTTCAACGCGGCCTTGGAATCGGGATCTAAAAAGATTGGAGACGAAGTTGGTAAAGCCACTATAGAACGGAGTTATTAAAATAAGAAAGGAGTACTAATGATGAAAGAATTAAGACGAAAAAGAATAAACGATTTATTATCATTATATTATAAGATACGAATATACTTCTCTTCAATAAAAATGTCTTATATATTTACCGATAGACGGAGCTTATCAAAGGAAATCTGGATATCAATTCACTATAAGCAATCGATTTTCTTATATATTTAGAAGTTGATTTTAAGATAAATAAACCTATTAATCTTGCTGCTGGTGATGCAATTGCTTAATTAACGATAGTAAATAAATCATAGATAACCTCCAAGTAAGACAAAATGGACGGCCTGTTTTTGACAGAAATAGACTATATTGGCTCATACATGTCAACAATTTACTGGAATTATCGAGGGACTACGTCGAAACAACTGGAACAAATGAATATTTTCATCTTCATCTGGATGAAACAAATAGCACATAGATAATAGCGGCTATACCCGGTTTTATTTCTGGCTTTTACGCTCATCACGATAAATTGTCGGTAATGCGACGGTAAATTCAATTATTCCGTTTAATAAATTTACTTTTTCGAATGACTCGAGGTAAACATCCTTCCTCCGAGCCAAATGCAATTAATAGTACAATTTACTGATGGTGCTAACTTGATCTATACATTTTCTGCTGTTGGTGAATGTAGAGTAATCGTTACTTAATTTATTCGATGGGTACCGAAAGTAATATTCAATTCCAATGGAATGTCATATGTACCCGAAAACTATATGAGGCCTGGAAGTTGGGCTTACCTTGGGGAAATAACTCAGCATTCAGTCAACGGACTAAGAAATATTTTAGAATAACAGCCGGGGTTAAAAATCCTAAACATATATTAATTTGCAAAGCAGCATTGCAGACCATCATGCAGACTAAAATCCGTATTTATTATATACGTTTAATCTTAATAAATACCGTCTACAATAAGAAGTTGGAAATGGGGAATATTTTTCGAGGAACACCGTCCAACTTTGACAATATGGTAAGACTATATAGAGACGTTATCAATTACTTTTACAAATTAAATGATACTGGTTCTTTATTAACCAGAGCAAACTTTAAATATCTCTATGGAATGCTTTATTTTGACTTAAGTAATATTAGCGTAGATGATATTTAATTCGGTCGATCCTAAGCAATTCAATTTTCATTGTTAACTAGATAATAATGAAGAAATTGATTTAAGATTTATTATAGAATCGTATTATATATAAGAAAAGGTAATCATTGATAAAATATGTAGAATTGGGAAAGAATACTGAAAACAATATTCGAATATCCGTTTTACTTATTCGAACATATTCAAATATTCGATAGCCGAATCTAACATCTTTATCCGAAATGATGTTTTTCCGAATACTGGTACAATTGCATTTCAGAAATGGCGGTTTTCCTAACATACAGTACGTATATATTACACGTTATTAAACATACACACATATTTGTTTTCGTAACAGATATATTTGACTTTCATGTTGACGTAAATCAAGAAGAAAACTAGAATGCATTTGTTGCAAATGCGATCGGCATGAATCAGGTCGTAATATCAAAGTGTTCAAGGTAGTTATTGAAGTGACTCGTGTATGATGTATCTGTGTTGGAGCCCGTGACTAAATGTTTAAAAGCTTTTCAGAAATCACACGGGGGGACAAGTTGCTATTAGAAAACCCCAAATGTAAATGCTTCGAAAATATTTAAGTTCTGATTGTTTAAATCACTAAGTTATGACATATTTGAAAAGAAATTCATGTTTCAAAGGTTATAAGTTCGTGTTTGATTTACCTCGTATTTTATTTCAAGCTATTCTGGATTATGTATTCGTCCCCGATTAGACATGCGGCAGACGCTAATGCTAAAGTGTCATTACAATATCAGCATTAAATAAAGTCATTTTCTCTTTTTAGTAAATGTTCCACATTATTGAACGTTCTTTTCAAATTAAAAGATATTTCTTGATTTGTGTAGTTTGCAACTAACACAAACCAGTGAAACGGTAACAAACATGATAATAATTTTGTTTAGAATGAGAATGAATATAGTACTACTTTAAAAATTACCTTTAAAAAATTCAAGACCGATACAATCGTTGATTTGAAACCTGCATACTTTAATTCTGAAGCACAGCGGATTATTAACCAAAAAGAGGTTGAAAATATTATTGGTTTATTATCTGATGTTATTATCAATCTAATTTGGAATTGGATATCCGAGAGAAGTGGTTGGACAATTGAGTCGGTCGATAGACATTATGTAAATATATACAACTATATGCCGTTAGAGGGTAGTTCCTATATTCCTCTGCCGGATGCATTGAAGAAAAGATAGGTTTAATTCATATTAAAAACGAAAAAGATAGTGAATTGTTTCCGTTTGTGCCACTTGACATACACATACGAGTTAAAAATTATTAATAGAATACGATTCAATATAAAGATAAAAGAAGCGTATTATGCGGTTATTTTACTATTTATTTTATTTGTAAATTATTGAATGAAATTTCACCCTATGATTTCTTTTATAAAATCTTAAAACCATATAAAACCAAAGAAACTGAAGACATAAAGTAATAATTTACTTCTGTATAAAATGGAAACCTACTGTGTAAAAGAGAAAACATATACCAGATATAAGGGGAATCCTGTTATTATAAACACACAATAATGATAGAAAAATGACAAAAAGTGTGTGTTATACTTGTGGAATTACTAAAACAATGTTTCATAAGGGAAGTGGGGTCGGTCTTAATATACATAAAGCTATTTTGCTAATGCTACCTAAAAGAGGTCTTACATTACCAGGATATAAATAGTGTGGACCAGGCAACCCTTTAGATAATGACCTGCAGTCAATAGCTTAGATGCGGTTTGTAAGGAACACGATTATTGTTATGATTCTGGAGTTGGAAAGTCTGAATGGGATAGTCAAATGCTTTCTTATTTAAAAAAGAGTAAGTCAAAGACATTAGGTGAAAAATAACTAATAACTTGATTGTTAACCCTGTTATAACAACATAACATAAGTTAGGGTTAAGGAAGTCAAAAATGGTGTTGAAGCGAAACTGAGGGACCCCACAATAATATGGCCAGTTAAGAATTAGCAGTAGAGTTACCAATTAAGCATTAATAAAAACACGTATAATTATTGTAATAAATATTGACGACACATGGTCAGCTGATCAAGTTGATATGCAAGCATTTGATAGATACAACAAAGGTATAAGATACTTATTAACACTATTAGTTATGGGTAGATAAAGGTACATAATTGCTTAACAAAAAGTTTAAACAATTACTTGCCGACAATAAACTATATATATACCACACATTTACTGAAGGAAACGCTGTTGTAATATAAAGATTTAACAGATTTGTTTGTTTGTTTGTTTGTTTGGAGTTTAACGCCGCTTTCAACAGCTTTGGTCATATCACGGCGGTCAGTGCACCTACCCATGTTTTCCTGGCTTTCCCACACCAGTACTTACACAACATTCTTTCGAAGCCAGATTTAACAGAACATTAAAGCGTATTATGTAGAAATATTTTACAGTAAATAATGCAAATACATACTTAAACAAACTACAAGACATGGATGATAAATACAATAGCACAAAACATAGTAGTATAAAATGACACCAAAAGAAGAAATTAAAGATAATCAAAGTACTGAAAGTACTAAAGGTAGAATTGCAATAGGTTAAAAGCAGATACAAAAGTGCATATATAAATATTTATCTAAATAATTCAAACCATGACAGACAAGTAATGATACATCAGGCCAGAATGTAAAATTTCCAAGTTCATAAATGTGTGTTAGTCTTATTCAAATTAATAGACCCCAACACCGAATATATTATTCGCTGCACATTGTACCTTTGTTAATGATCATATTACACAGATATGGAAATCCCACCAGTAACATTCATGACAGTACAGTGTCTTCCTATGTATTGACTTTCTGAACCAACTAACGGATTCATAGTATGCAATCTATTAATGTTTACAATGATAACAGTAAACTTAGAAGTATATTCTACCAAAAAGAAATTGCTTGCAACCTTCTATTTTGACAGAAAATTGGTATAAAAATGAACAGATTAATATAATATGGCCTGAACCAAAAACAATGTTATAATGTACAAAGGAGCTTTGCATATCCAAAACAGAGGACAAGCGTTGCCTTGACTCGGTCACCTGATAGCCATGTGTAACTGTTATTTTCGGAGAAAATTTAATTAAGAATGTAAATAAAACTGCTAGGAGTGGGCACTGGAAATGTAAACGGATGAATAAAGGACATTTGTTATTTGATATCAATCCAATGCCTTAAGAGCTAAAGGATAATTTAACCCCTTTTTCTAAAGTAGCATATCTTATCTTTTCAAACCTATCAATATGGATTGAACAAATTACATACAGGGTCACTAAATGGACTTTTTCGCTCAATTACAAATGTATCCTAAAATCAGACAATAACTTGAATAGATATGGACCCATTTAAGTTTTGACATTTTGCCCCTTTTCTGAATCCGTATGGCTGCCATATTTTCAACCAATCAATACAGCTTATGCAAAATAGAAGAGGGTCAGTCAAGGAACATTTGTACTAAATTTTTTGCCAAAAATTAGACAGGCACTTTCATGAGCATGTAGTTTTACAATAGCTGCCCATCAGGAAGCATGCTCGACTAGTTGCCATTTGATTCTATAGTAAACAGTTATTATTGGGATATATGCATGGTAGTACCTTGCATGCCAAACTTTAACCAATTGGTCAAAGTCAAACAATGATCATAATTTGTTTTGAACTCATATAAGAGTTATCTAACTTGACTGTCTAACCCCTGAATACATGAATAAAGTGTCAAGCCAATATCATTAGTGATTACTGAGATATGTCCATGATACTATCTTGCATGTAAAACTTTGTAACTTGTCCTGCATGGTCATGTGATGCTTTCCAATAAGTGAGTTAAGTTTCAAAGCAATAGCATTTGTGGTTTGTGAGAAAAAGCCTTGCATGCCAAACTTTAACCAACATGTCTAAGTCTAAAAAGGGGCATAATTGTGTCAATGTCTTATATAGAGTTTTGGGACTTGTCCTGCGACGTCACTTGATGATGTCAAATATGTGTGTAAAGTTTCAAAGTAATAGTATATGTGGTGTGTGAGAAAAGGCTTTGCATGCACAACTTTATCCAAAATGTATAAGCCTGAAAAAAAGGCATAAATGTGTAAAAATCTGATTTAGAGTTTTGGGCCTTGTCCTGACAGGTCATTTGATAATGTCCGATAAGTGTGTATAGTTTCAAAGCATTTACACCTGTGGTTTGTCAGAAAAAGCCTTGCATGCAAAACTTTATCAACAATTTCTAAAAAGGGGCGTAATTATGCCAACATCTGATATAGAGTTTTCGGACTTCTACTGCCAGGTCATTTGATGATGTCCAATAAGTGTGTGAAATTTCAAAGCAAAATTATCTATTGTTTATGAGAAAAGGCCTTGCATGCAAAACTTTAACCAAAATATATAAGTCCAAAAAGGGGCACAATTGTTTCAAAATCTGATATAGAGTTTTGGGACTTGTCCTGGAAGGTCATTTGATGGTGTCCAATAAGTGTGTGAAGTTTGAAAGCAATAGCATCTTTGGTTGGTGAGAAAAAAGCATTGCATGCAAAACTTTAACCAAAGTTGCAACACCAACGCTGACGCCTACGCACACAAGTGACTGTAATAGCTTCGTATTCTTCGAATAGTGGAGCTAAAAATGTTGTAATTTTGCCCCTTTTCTTATGCCGCCTAATTGCGGTGTTTAAAAAGCCAATCATTATGTTTTTATTTGTAGAGAATTATCAAATGATCATTTCTACCACATTATATTTGTATCAGACAAGCTATTTCAGAGAAGAACATTTTTAAAAATCGGACAAATTCAACCTTTCTGATGCCACAGCAAGTTCTCCGTAGAAAATTAGAGGCCTCACAAAAAGTATGTATGTGAGTAAGGGTAGATATCTGAGGGGTTTTATTTCTAAATATTTCAGAATACAATGGCAAACATTGTGGCAAGAGGAGATACTGCTCTCTATGAGCAACGTCTCCTTTTGTCACAATGTTTTCAAAAGATGTCTGCTGCAAGTCACAAACAAATCTACTATGACAAAAGAAAGATGAATATCTGGGGTAAGACTAGTGACTTGAAAAATGCACTCACCCTTATTTTCATAGTTATGCGAAAATGTCCGCATTTATTTTACATTACAATTTAGTGATTTTCGTTGTACCATTTAACGGACCCATTCACAATTACAAACGGTTTTTTACAATTTTCTGACAGTTGTCTGAAATATATATCTTAATGACTCGACCCGTCCGTTTACATTTTTAAATTCAGTTTTTAAACCCTCCGAATATAAATGTTCAATTTGTTTCTGCAATAGTATATGGGAAGGATGTTGGACATGGCTAAACAATGGACTGTGGATGTTAAAGTATTGGACAAATCGTACAAATCCTACGCATTCAAAAAGCGAAAGCGGTGCTCGAACACCCGCAGAATTGTAAAGCCTACGCATTCAAAATAGTGGACTGGTATTCGACAAATAAATTGTCCAGAGCCTACGCATTCAAAACAATGTACTGTGGATGTTTTAGGTATTGTACACAGTCTACGAAATTACTACATTCATGTTTCGTCACGTACCCATAAATCTGTTGAATGTTTTAAAGGTAATTATATTCTTAATTTTTAAAATGTTACGATAAATGATAATTTAGCACCCAACCCCACATGTAGTCGCAACTGCAGTAAGACGATTGTTGAAAACATTGAGGCGAAAGTAAAAATGACTCATGATGAGCAATTCCTCTATTTTTCACAATGTTTTAAACTTAATTCAATTGATATGATATTTTCATTTGCTACAGGGTGCGGGTTTTGTTTTTAGATCACCTGAACTAAATTAAGACTCAATTTGATCTATTCTGATCAGTTCTGTCCGTTTTTCGTTAACGTTGAACTTCAAACAATATCTCTTCCTAAACCACAATATCAAATTAAACAAAATGCCTCAGGAACGTTTTTGTGGTGGTCTTCTTTCAAATGCGTTCAAAAGTTAGTGAAGTATAGTGAATACTTCCAGCCGATAACAACTATAAACAACAATAAATATATAATGTTACAGGGTTTTTTCCATAAAAGTTATTGATTTTTATGAAATCAATTGGACAGGTAAAGTTTTAGGGAGGGGTCAGTTTGGTAAAACAAGATAAAGCCGATAATCCTATTAGTTTTTGTAAATGCTTTATTTTATGGTGTTTATATATAAATATAGAAAAATAAGTAACAAACAGTTAAAACACGATGCTGTTATTCTACGTACCGACCGTACTGTATGGATACTAATTTTCGTGTGTTTTATATCTTGGTTATATTTTCAGTACCAATCGCTTCAATCAAATGATGACACCGCCATAAATACAACTGTATAAATCAGAGAATATTTAAAATTTGTATTAATCCTTTCCGATATATACTTAATCTGCAGCAAACGACTTCAAAATGTTCAAATTCAAAATATAGAAAATCTATATAAATGGTAGTATGAGTATTGAATAGAATTGAAAGCATTGTGGCAAGCAATGGGAAAATGTGTTCAAAGGTCGTCTGCTGCAAAAGCGCAAGAAAGCGTTTATGTAGGAAATGGTTAATCGTAATTGTGTTCATCGTCAATTGATTACGTCGTTGAGCCATACAGTTCTTGGTCACAGTGGTCATACATACTATAACCTCAAAGACCAAATCAAACGGTTAAAACAAACATTTTTTGAATTCCGTCTGCTCCATCCGATCACAGTAAATAAAAGGAATGACCCATTTACATGTACAACGTTTCTTCATGAGAAGTCCGAAATGGGCGGTTATTTTCATTTTCAGAGATATGTTTTTCACGTTCTCCTTTGATACACTTTTTAATACGAACTGAGTGGATTTAAAACGATTGTCTTGCTTTGATTTCACCAATATACCTTTTTGTTTCCAATTGTCACCAATGTTCAGGTTCATACTTAGTTTAGAAAATCGTCGATGTGACATCACCTGTGGCTGGCTTCCTGTTTGACGTATAGTTATGGTAATATCTTTACTGCTTGACTCATATCGATAGGTACAACTAATCCAGTAACATGGCTGTCTTTCGTACGATTTCGGTCGCACTTCGAAAGCTGTTTCAATCTCTATCCCTGGAACATTGTAGTCTAGGGCAGGCTCCACGCCAATGCTACTCGGCTCCCAATTAAGCTCAGTAATCCTTTTCGTTTGCTTATCTATATTCGCTTTCGTTTTTACTTCGACATTCTTGTATTTCGCTTCGTTTTCCTGAACGAGTGTATTCGCTTTTGTAGAGCCTGCAAGTTGCAGGAAGACGTACTTTTTTATCTCTAGAGTAGTGTCCCCTAAAGATCGTCTCGGCATGTTCATTGTTTCCTGACAACGTATATATTTTTTTTCTGAAACTTGACTTTAGTGTTTTATCTCAAAGATGGTATATTCAGTCAATTTCGGCTTACAAGGTTTGAGAATCTGCACGACGTTTAACTGGCTTTTGTAAGATAGCGTATGTCCTTTATATACGTATGTGCGTCTTGCTTTTTCGCAGTTGTGAACTTGATAATTCATAAGTTTGATAGCATCTAAACCCTTATCTCTATATACGCGACATTTATATTTGAAAATAAAACAATAAAAAATACACAATTTGAATGAGTATAAATTACAGAAAAGGTTGAGATTTGTATTTGGATGATGAAAAGTGAATAAGAGTTCTGCATCACTAACTCCTCACTATATAATCTACATAAATGTCTCACAGTCTGTGATGAGTTTGTGATGCAGAACTCTCATTTCGATAGAGTCATTATACTTCTTTTTCAAGAAACGGACAACGTGGACAAAACTATGAATAGAATCAAGTAGGTGGTCGTCATATAATGCTCAATGACACACGAATCTGATAGTACGCTATGACCTGTTAAGACAAAGAAAGTTATGAATCATCATGAAACTATGAATAGAACCAAGTAGGTGGTCTTCATATAATGCTCTATGATACACGAACCTGATAGTACGCTATGACGTGTTAAGACAAAGAATGTGTTGCATCATGAAACTACGCTTGAACTATCTAGGTACATGATCTTATCATATTCGAGAAGTCTTTATTTGAAGAAATAATTAACGAATTTACTTATCCAACAATCATCAAAATGAAACAATTTCATCATTGAGTCACAACAATAATTTTAAAAAGGACTCGCGATAATTCGAAGTAGAAAATGACCAAAACATCCCTCGATCTATGCTAATTTCATTTAAGTATTTTTTAGGTTTATGTTTACGTTAATGTTTATTATGAAAACCGAGCCAGTGATGAATTCATATCTTGAAAACATGTCTGTTGCATGACTGTGTTCGTGTTAAACAATATATTCGATTGATCACGTTTTCGAGATATCGCTCGTCAATTGTATTTCCATATCAGCTATTCTTCACGGGGCATCATGTCCCAAGTCAAATTGACCAGCAGTACCGGTAATTTACCAGGGAAACTCCGTCATATAACTGACTTAATATTGTAGGAGGCTAAACACTTCATTCAAACCCTTCCCCACATACAAAATATATGCAGCAGACGACTTTGAAAACATCTAAGTGAAAATACGGAAACTATCTATGAATAAAAGAAAGCTCATTGAATAAAGTTGAAAACATTGTGGCAAATGGGGAAATCGGTGGGAATTTTTCCTTTTTGTTTAAACTTATTTATTTTACATCGATTGCGAAAGAAGCTTTCAGCTTATATTTATCACGCTCGATGTCTGCTGCCTGGAGACTTAACCAGTACTTGCGCCGTTTGTGTGGAAAAATCACAAAGTCAAACTAGAACCCGGGACCTTTGGTACGACAAGCTGATGCTCTTCCTTTACACTGCTGTCTCCTTTTGCCACAGTGTTTACAAAAATCTTCAGGGAAAGGGTTCAGTTGATCCGGCACACCCAATTTGAGTCACATTACGTAAATACTTATCTTCGTGGGAATTTGGAATCGATTGCAATACATTCAAAGTGTACACTTCAATTGATGCTTTGAGTTCGGTCTGTTCTGTCATTTAACTCAAATAACTGTTGAAACATTCAAACACAAGTATGGCTTGGATCCGCTGTATCGAAACAAATTGTTGTAGCACTTGTCTTAATTTATCAAGTTATGAAGGCACAAACATTTTTAGTCGCGTTACGTAATGACTTACCTTCCGTTGAATTTCATTCCGTCATTTAACTCAAATATTGAAACATTCAAACACAAGTATGGCCTGATTCCGTTTTACCGAAACAAGTTGTTGAAGCACTTATCTTCATTAATCCATGCATCTACAACGGCACAAAAATTTCATTCCTGTTTTTCTTTTAAATCGATCAGCAGTACAATTAAATTATACACTTAAAAGTACTATTTGATTTTGATCTTAACCGCTCTCAAATGGCATTCAGATTGATAATACAAGGAAACGGCAAACAGGAAAGAATCAGATCAGACTGGAGGGGATCGAAGGCTTATCTGAATATTCGCTGGGCGCAAAGTCCCGATGTTTGATTTTAGTGAGACGGTCACTAGGCTAAGTCCAGGCTGTATCTTGTTTGACATGAAATCGATTACGCAGTTACTTGTTCTTGATTATTTTGTAATATGAGTATAGGTGCAATCTATTTCGGGTAATCATTTATTAACTTTTGTGATCGGTAAATAATTCCCCGTGAACTGCAGTTAGCCCCTTGCTTGCAGCGCGATCAGTGATTTACGTTAATTACGAGTCCTACCAACATAAGCAAAGAAAATAAAAATCATCATCAGGTTAAGCTTATATTTAACTTTAAAATATGGTCAAGACAGGTACAACAAATACTCAACTTGCCCTTAATAAAGTTCTTCAAATGTAACTAACGATTCTATAATTTACGGAACTACATTTGTGACAAGTAAAACTAACCCTTCCTATCATTTCTGTCGTTTTCCTTTTGGTTATTCATCATTTGCGTTACGCTAATAGAATGACGTCCTATTATGACGTCATATTACGGGATTTTGTTTGTAACTTCCGGAAAGTCAAAAAACCCTTATGAGTTTTTATTTGAACTCATTTTAAAAATAGACGACGAGTGTTATTAAACGGAAATGATCACACATAAAATTACTTGTGTTCGTCTCTTTTCGAGTTCGTCAACCGAAATCAGGCGGAAAGAAAAACAGTCTTGTAGAATTGCCGAATTAGCAACATGATAATGCATTGTGGGCTGTTATTCTAGATTTACGTCAGAACTTGTATTTTTGTTAATACATTACGTTTGCAAAATGTGATGGGTCTGTAGCGACTAAACGTAGGTACAGGCTCAACGAAGTGTTCACTGTCTGCAGAAAAAACAAGACTATTTCCGCCTGGAGCGAAAAGTTTCATATATTTCATATCTTTAACAAAATCATAGTCGAAATAGGCATAAAAACGATCCCATTTAAGCAGAGTAATTCTTTGAAATACCGGGCTATAGTTATAAATATATATATATAAGTTGGGATCCAAAAGTAGTATGACTTTCTTTATAACATATATCATACAAAATGCAGTTGATGCATTTTGTTGAAATTCATATTTTTAATATGTATATTACGCCCCTGTGGCTTGGGGACGCTCAATAAGAATGGCAGTCACAGTCAGACCCTTGCTTGAATCGGTAGAGCCGGCAATTGGAGTCAATGCATCTCTTGGAGCTACATCAGGTGGGCTGGTATTGATTTCATTCATTATATATTTTTATATCGATTTAAATATAAGGTGTGGCGCCAATATCATCTTTCCTGTCCGCCGAGATGTGACCTTAGCATTTGAAAGCGGCGCAAAACCTGAACAAAATAAAAAATGTACATCGGCTTATGGTCTGTTTGAGCCCGTTTTAAGGAAAATGTGGACGTTGGCTATGTGACCAGTGTATAACCAGATCAACCTTCACATATACCTACTTACGCACGCTTATTAGAAGTCTCTGTTGACTTATAAGACGGGTTAGATGTACAGGGTGATCTAAACCTACACTGTTTCTAAACTGTTTCCCCACGGATGGCCTCATTTTAATTTGACCTATTTTTTTGTATGAAGATATACCTTTACTCCTACAGCGCCGTAGTCGATACTAAATGACGCATAGATGGGGAACTATTATTTTACATGAAAGTACCATTTGGAATTGTGAATATTATGAAGATAAATCAATAGAAAAAGACGAAAAACTGAATCACTATTTTACAAACTGTTGATTGATTGATTGATGGGTTCACAGGGGATTTAACGCCGCTTTCAACAATTATAAGAATCATTTTTTTTATTCGATTTGGGAGATTTTAGATCTTTTTAACAAGTGATAAAACTAAAAGGTACCCTTTGGTGGCGTCCATACAAAAATTACAAGTTATAAACGTTATGTAACGCCCTTAGGGGACAAAGTGTCAGTTATAAAAGAATGATGATATTTCATTCAATATTAGCATATTCATTCAACCCCAATTTAAAAACAATGTTCTAGACGTATGTTGAAACTCAAAATCGAAAAATAAATACATTGTTTTAATCATTAGTGTTTTAACACTATCATCATAAGTGAGGGTTTTCTATTAAAGGGAAAATGTTACCAGTGAAAATATCATTGTATCTACATAAATTCTTGTTCAGACGTACTTTCCGTACAGATTTCTCGAATATGATAAGATCATGCACCTGGAAAGTTCAAGCGTACTTTCATGATACAGCACATTCTATGTAAATTCTTGTTCAGACGTACTTTCCGTACAGATTTCTCGAATATGATAAGATCTTGCACCTGGAAAGTTCAAGCGTACTTTCATGATGCAGCACATTCTATGTAAATTCTTGTTCAGACGTACTTTCCGTACATACTTCTCGAATATGATAAGATCATGCACCTGGAAAGTTCAAGCGTACTTTCATGATGCAGCACATTCTATGTAAATTCTTGTTCAGACGTACTTTCCGTACATATTTCTCGAATATGATAAGATCTTGCACCTGGAAAGTTCAAGCGTACTTTCATGATGCAGCACATTCTATGTCTTAACATATTATTGTTTACAATCAGGTTCGTGTGTCATAGAGCATTATATGACGACCACCTACGTGGTTCTATTCATAGTTTTTCCACGTTGTCCGTTTCTTAAAATATGCTTATCGAAATGAGAGTTCTGCGTCACAAACTCCTCACAGACTGTGAGACATTTATGTAGATTATAACGAGCACAGCGAGGAGGCAATCGGCTCGCTTCAGCTCGTTATAAGATAGCATCTTCAGTCAAGATTAAGAAATTTATCAGAATTCAATGGTCTACCAGTATGGCCCTTTTTCCGGATATCAGTTCATGGGCGATGTTCATGCCTACGCTCTGATCGGATATAATTCGAAAATTGAAATATTGTTGTTGGTGCATTCGTAAAAGTGTTATGGTTCTTCATCATCTCATATTTTTAAGACATTTCTTATAAATGATTGGCGTAGATAAATCAAACAAGAACATTTATTGTTTATCTAAGTAGTCCGCAGCGACGAAAGCTTTGTTGTCAAGGAACTGTCTTCAGACCAACTCGAAATGTCATTGTATAACAATATAAAGCCACAAAGGCTTAGAATCATAGTTCAGTGTCTGAATAAATCATAATTCCACTTGAAATACAAATTTTGACAACTGAACCAAGTGCAATCATGTTTATTTTATGAAACAAGTGACCGGAAAAATAAGAATGTTCCTTTCTTGCTATGAGAGAACTTCAGTACCGGTATAGCTAGATAGAAAAAAACACTTTATATATGACCATAAAACCCATATAACCATATTGTTTTTCTTATTGTTTACATAATAGCACATTCACGAACATATTACAATACATTTTAACAGTTTGTAATAGTGTTTTTGTACTTATTATCGTAGCCTTGGCTAAAACGCATATGAATAAATTGAATCGGCTCACGAAAACAACTTGGCCGTCACGAAAACAACTTTATATATGACTATAAAACCCATATAACCATTATGTTTCATATAGGCTAAAACTCATATGAGTAAATAGAACCGGCTCACGAAAACAACTTTTCATATGTCTATATAACCCATATAACCCTATTTTTTCATAATTATTAACTTAATAGTACATGCACGAACATATAACAATAGTGTTATAATGTTTTTATATTTGTTATCGCGAAATAGAATCAAAGCGCTGAAGGCACTCAATTTGTTTGGGTACATAAAACTGTTCAAACATTTGCCTTTGTATAGATGTGTGATTTATAAACTATGCATTGTTTATAAATATTACAACTTCGGGTAAAAGAATAAATGACGCATCCGTTAAAATTAAATGCCATTGTAGTTGTCTCTAAAAATAAATCATGAGACATACATGTGAATATTATATTTTAATTTCCAAGTTTCAAAAGACATGTAAAACAAATGGATAACCATTATGGCCCCGACTCACTCATTATAGTATTTACCAATTTTTGTTACAAAAAAAAATCACAATTGACCAAAGGGTTTTCTAAAATCTTACTCAAAAGCTTCCTGCTTAACAAGATATTTTTCAAGTTTTCACTATAGCCATATAAGGCCAAATAGCCCTGCCCCCTGGCGGCCATGTTTTTCGACCAATCAACATGGCTTGGAGGAATCTGATAGATGGTCTCCCAATGAACATTTCTACAAACAGAATTGAAAATTGGCCAAACACTTTCGGAGGAGAAGATTTTTCAAGTTTTTACTATAGCCGTATTAGGCAAAAAAGCCCCGCCCGCTGGCGGCCATGTTTTTCGACCAATCAACTTGGCTGGAAGAAATCTGATAGAGGGTCACCCTAGGAACATTTCTACAAAATTATTTGAAAATCGGCCTGAAACTTTTGGAGGAGAAGATTTTTTTGAGTTTACACTATAGCCGTATAAGGCAAAAAAGCCCCGCTCCCTGGCGGCCAAGGAACACTTCTTTAAAATAATTTGAAAATCTGCCAACCAGTTTGGTAGAAGAAGAATTTTAAAGTTATTTTATTTTCGTTGCCATGGAAACCATAATTCTGCATGAATCACAAACATTTGAAGGAATTCTGGTGAGGTCAATGTGAGGATGCTTTCTGTGAAGTTTCATCCCAATTGACCCACTCGTTACTGAGGAGAAGATGTTGACGGACGACAGACGCCGGACAAAAGGAGATCACAATAACTAACTTTCAGCACTTCGTGCTCAGGTGAGCTAAAAAAGTAACATCTATCCAAATGAAAGAGTAATTGAAATCATGTTGAAAATATTGTGGAAAAAGGCAGTACTAATATTTATATGAGCACTTTAAAAGAAACATGCTTCAGACTTCAGAGGCTTTTGAATTCATTTGCATTATAAAAGGATTAAATGCTCCATAGAAAACCAATACCTGTGCCGTCCCCATTTTACTCTACAGTATACACCTAAGCTGGCCGCTGTTTCCTTTAAAGGGTGTTTAAGCTTGCCAAATCAATTAAGGATGCGTGACCATACACTGTTAATTACCATTGTGTACGAGTGTCATTCCAAACAAATTATAAATGTAACCCCTTTTCCCAATAAACCTATCATATACATTTATGTATTTGTAACTTGCCGGGATGTGTCGATACCGTCATGGTAAAATGTGATATATGCACAAATTGGTTTCACAAATCTTGTGTTAATGCACCTGTGGATATTTCGACAACAGATGCGGACTTTAATTGTAACTTTTGTTAATTATTTGGCTATTATAATGATAAGATATGTGATTAAATTGGCAACATTTAAGTTTTTTACTTATAACAGCCTTCAAATACAAATTTGGTTTATACGACGGTAAAGAAAGGTTATGGGAATTAAGAAATTGTTTAAATAAGCAAATTCTCCTTTTCCCACAATGTTTTCAATATATGTTGCTTTTTACTGTTTACACAGCAAGAAAAAAACATTTAACTTATTTTTTATAGATTAGTATTATTGTTGTATATATATATATATATATATATATATATAATTACTAGAAACAAATTAAGATTAAAAGTGTTGTATATATATATATATACTTATTGTTTATTTGTTATTTAAATTGTTCTGCCCCTTCCAAGTACCCTACAGAACAGAATGTTGCATGGATCATTTGCCTCGGAGTATGGCACATGGAAAACTGTTGAAAGTTACAAAGTAGAACATGAAGAGGCCAAACAATAACTAGAACCCATGACCCTTCAATCGATTGTAAAGGAGAGGATATAATTGAAGCAAAATCTATGGCTAGTTACTAGCAACCTATTCTATTCTTGCAATGTTTTCAAATTTCGTCCGCTGCAGATGCGTCAAAAGACATTTACTTGTCGGAAAATCAATCCATCAATTCTCGTTATTGATATCTATAGATATGATATAAAGAGGAAAGTCGTTAAAACACTTTACAAAGAGATTCCATTTCAGCATGATCTCGATTTTTGGTTTAATCTATATCACTGATAAAAGCAATCAAACACATTATATATTTACAAAGAAAACCCCGGATATGATCATATGTAACAAATTATACACATTTGCCCATCTTTATTTAAAACATTTTTTACAACAAATCATAGCCTCCGCAGATTTGCTCTATATTCTATAGCGTCCGCATTTTCCCTCTATATTGCATTTGTCCGCATTTTCCCTCTATAATGTATTTGTCCGCAGATCGCGTCCGCACTTTAGACCCTCCCCCCATACCGTTGTATTTATAAATAGAATTCGACGATCACGATTTCTCTGCAAATGTGTTACTCTCATTTTAAATGCATTTTATGACGCACATATTTGCTTTTTTAATTCTTTATACTATATTTATATGGCCGACAAGGCACAAAGAAAATATTTTCAATTCTGTTTTTATCTACATTTTCAATGCGTGATTGAAAATTCAAATACCGTATCTGGAGCTTAAATCGGAAATAGTTCTCCCTGTAGCAGTTCACTCATTGAAATTTATAAATCTCTCCGCGTTCATGTTTTAAAATACAATGTTTCATTTTATTTCCAAATTCTCTTTGAATATAAGAACCACATAAGAAAACAAAGACGATATAAATATATCATTATTTCAAATATCGTGATACATTTGAAAAGTAAGAGCAAGTATTGAGTACTACTTTCACGCGTATGAAATTTAGGGAATTTTCCATAAGACGTATGGCTTCAGAATTTTAGCTCTCTAAATTTGTTTGTTCCAAACAAATAAAAATTGCAAAGTGGTATAGGCTAAAACGCATATAAATAAATTGAATCGGCTCTCGAAAGCAACTTGTCTGTCACGAAAACAACTTTATATATGACTATAAAACCCATATAACCATATTTTTTCATATTTATCAACATAATAGCACATTAAAGAACATATTACATTACATTTAAACAGTTTGTAAACGTTGTTTGTATATATATATACTTATTATCCCGAAATAGACAAAATACAGAGTGGCATAGTAAATAGAACCGTCTCACGAAAACGACATGGCTGTCACGAAAACAACTTTTTATAGTTGTAGAACAGCCATATAACCATATTTGTTAATAATGTTTAATTTAATAGCACATGCTAGAACATATTAAAGGGACTGAACACCATAATGGTCCAAAATCATTATATTTTATACTTATTCTAATTAATCCAAAATACGTCTATATATATGTAACGGAATGTTGTAGAAGGTCGTACAAGACGTCCGCTCCGTGTTTTACCGTTTAAAAATACCGTGGAATTTCCTCTTGCTCATTTGAATATGTGGATTCAATTCGGCATTCTATAACACTATCGACTCATTACATTCATGTATGCGTGAGTGTAAGGAACAACAACTCTGGGAAGGAGATTGTCAATTCGGTTGTAGTGATAACGTGATAACGTGATAAATATACAGCGATATTTTTAGATTTACTGGGTTACTAACCCAGTAGATTTTACAATGCAAAATAACGAAAAATCTCCGTAATATTAATAGTGTGCATATATTGTAGTACATCAGTCAGCAAATCTCAATGCCTTACATGCAAACACATCAAGGTAATAGCAATTTTTAACAATTTTCTTTTTTCTCATATGGGATTCAGTCCCTTTAATATACATTTCAACAGTTTGTAATAGTGTTTTTGTACTTATTATCGCGTAATAGATATGTCTTGGTCTACGAAAACAACTTCTATAACGAAAATGACCTTTTCCACGAAAACAACTTGTCCTACGAAAACAAATCTTTAACGAAAATGACTTGGTATAAGAAATCAACTTCTCTAATCAAAACGACTTTTCCCACGAAAATGACTCCTCTAACGAAAATAACTTCTCTAACGTAATTTTCGTAGGACAATTTATTTTCTTAATACATGTTGTTTTCGTAGTCCAATAGGCTTTCGGCACTGTCGTTTCTGAGGTAAAAAGCTATTATCGTAAGATATACTATTTTCTTAATACTTGTAACTAATTCTAGGACAATATAAAGTTGTTTTCGTAGGCTGATAGGCTTGCTGAACTGTCGTGATTCGGATTGAATGTGTAACGTCTGTTCTTATACGTGAATTAAAGTACACTTAATCAAATCAATCATTAATAATAAATCATTTGTTCCTATTTTACCGTCAATTAATACTAAAGGAAACCAAGAATAATATTCAAGTACGCGAGAAATATGTAGGGAAAAGTCATATAAACCTAATGTGATGAGAATATTTTCATTGAAAAATATCAAAAGAATAAATTAAATAAGAACAACACGGACAGAGGAGAAATGATAAGGAGGTTGGGCGGCACCCGTTTGTATACCCATGGCTACACGCTGCGTACACGTCAGGTACACGCTAGAAGAACGTAGGGCGCGCTAGAGACTCGTTCAGCACGCCCATATTCGTTGCATGTTCGCTGGATATGCGTTAGAAGCACGCAAGGTATGTGCTAGATGGGCGCTATGTGTGCGCTATGTGTTACTAGACCTCAACCGACGAACACACAACAAATACCCAGTGTGTATGGAGTTGCTCTGCGCGTGTCTGGCGTCCTTCTGGCGTGTACATTCATGCCTCGAGCTCCGCGCTCATTGTTGTACATTCACAAAAATCCCGACGCATACAGCGAATGACAACGAATGCGTAGCGTTGGTCCAGTACGCTCGACGAGTGTGAAACGAATGATGAGGCACACTTAGCGAACAACAACGGACTGAAAATGCGTTTCGGAGGTACAGATGGTGTTATTTAAAACCTTACCCATAACACAAACACACTGTTTATTATCTCACCCTTTATAATGATTAGCTCCAACTCGCGATTTCTGTAAGATATTAATCATTTTTTGTTTTACAATTTAAAGTTTATTTCTTTAAAAAAAGTCGTCATCAAAAATGAATCAGTATTCGTATTCGAAAATTGAATTCGAATATTCGGCAAATTTTCGAATATTCGATTATTCGTTCCCATCCATAAAAATAAGAAACTATAATATAAATATAGTGCGTGTTATTTACGTTGATATTTATTTTTATTTTTTTTTATAGATGGAATGTGCTTGAGAACGTATTATATTTAAAGCAAATAACATTATAGATGAAAGAAAATCGGATAAAATCCCTTATAAATCAAAGATAGATAAACTAGCAAGACAAAAAGATACTTTTGCTTAAAAAAAATGCCCAATTGTGTAAAAGATAACAAAAGATTTAAAACGATTATGGAGACTAAAATGAAACTGATAAAGGATTATTTATCTTCTGTTCATCAACTTAAAATAAAGGTATATCCTGCTGATGCCATTGCTTGGGATACTGGTGAAAGAACGTCCTAAAAAACTATTACCAGGCACAACAAGAATTAGGAATAGGTGTTACTATATTCAAAGATTGTTTTGAACGTCTAAATCGTACAAAAAGAGGATACTAAAATAAAGTAATGGGAAAAGATATAGATTTGAATATCCTTGACGCAGAAATAAATCATATCATTTTTTTCTAGAATATAGTATTATATATATAGATGGATAGTTTCAAAAAAGTTTTGAAAATTGATATTATAGATAAATACGACCCTCGAATGCAACTAACACAAACCAGTGAAACGGTAACAAACATGACAAGAATTTTGTTTAGAAAGAGAATCAAAATAATACTAGTTTAAAAAATAACTTTAAGAAATTAAAGCCCGATACAATCGTTGATTTTAAACCTGCATAGTTTAATTCTGAAGCACAACGGATTATAACCAAAAAGAGGTTGAAAATGTTATTGGTTTATTATCTGATGTTTGGAATTGGATATCTGAGAGAAGTGGTTGGACAATTGAGTCGGTCGATGGACATTATGTAAATATTAACAACTATATGCCGTTAGAGGGTAGTTCCTATATCCCTGTGCCGGAAGCATTGAAGAAAGGATAAGTTTAATTCATATTAAAAACGTAAAATATAGTGAATTGTTTCCGTTTGTGCCACTTGGCATACACATAACGAGTTGAAAATAGAAAAAGAATACGATTCAATATAAAGATGAAAGAAGCGTATTATGCGGTTATTTTACCATTTGTTTTATTTGTAAATTATTGAATGAAATTTCACCCTATGATTTCTTTTATAAAATCTAAAAACCATATAAAACGAAAGAAAATGAAGCAATCATAAAATAATAATTTACTTCTGTATAGAATTGAAACCTACTGTGTAAAAGAGAAAACGTATACCAGATATAAGGGGAGTCCTGTTATTATAACCACAAAAAAAATGGTAGAAAAATGGCAGAAAGTGTGTGTTATACTTGTGGAATTATAAAAACAATGTTTCTTAAGGGAAGCGGGGTCGGTCTTGATATACAGAAAGCTATTTTGCTAATGCTACCTAAAAGAGGTCTTACATTACCAGGATATAAATAGTGTGGACCAGGCAACCCTTTAGATAATGACCTGCAGTCAATAGCTTAGATGCGGTTTGTAAGGAACACGATTATTGTTATGATTCTGGAGTTGGAAAGTCTGTATGTGATAGTCAAATGCTTTCTTATTTGAAAAAGAGTAAGTCAAAGACATTAGGTGAAAAATAACTAATAGCTTGATTGTTAAACCTGTTATAACAACATAACATAAGTTAGGGTTAAGGAAGTCACAATTGCGCTGAACCGAAACTGAGGGCCCCCGCCATAAAATGGCCAGTTAAGAATTATTAGAAGAGTTACCAATTAAACATAAATAAATACACGTAGAATTATTGTAATAAATATTTTAGACACATGGTCAGCTGATCAAGTTAATATGCAAGCATTTGCTAGATACAACACTTATTAACACTATTATTTATGGGTAGATAAAGGTACATAATTGTTTAACAAAACGTTTAAACAATTACTTGTCGACAATAAACTATATATATATATACCACACATTTACTGAAGGAAAAGCTGTTGTAATAGAAAGATTTAACAGAACATTAAAATACAAACACATACTTAGACAAACTTCAAGACATGGTTGATAAATACAATAGCACAAAACATAATAGTATAAAATGACACTAAAGTAAGAAATATCAAAGTACTGAAAGTACTGGGGGTAGAATTGCAATAGGTTAAAAGCAGATACAAAACTGAATATATATATAAAAATATTTATCTAAATTAATTCAAACCATGACAGGCAAGTAATGATACATCAGACCAGAATATAATATTTCCAAGTTCATAAATGTGTGTTGGTCTTATTAAAATGAATAGACCCCAACCCCGAATATATTATTCGGTGCACATTGTACCTTTTGTAATGATAATATTACACAATCGCTCTATGGAAATCCCACCATGAAAATTCGAAATTTTCCCAGTGGGTTAGGATAAGATGTCATTTGAAGCTAAACGTTTAATATACCCCTTTTCTGATAAGCCTGGTAACTATGTCTTTTAACCAGTCAATATGTCTTAAAGAATTATTTAGGGTGTCTTAGATTAATCAGATCAGACCAACATTTTCATAAGAGTGTAGTTTTAAAATGGTGTCATTTTGTCCTTTTCTGATGCCGCCTCGCTGCCTTTTTTCAACCAATTAATATGATTATACTTCTTTTTCAAGGAACGGACAACGTGGAAAAACTATGAATAGAAACAAGAAGGTGATAGTCATATAATGCTCTCCGATACACGAACATGAATTTAAACTATTACCTATTAAGACATAGAATGTGCTGCATCATGAAAGTACGCTTGAACTATCTCGGTGCATGATCTGATCATATTCGAGAAATCTGTATTTGAAGAAAAGATAAACGAATTTAACTTATCCAACAATCATCAAAATGAAACAATTTTCATCATTGGTACAATTTCAACAATTCATTAGTACTGTGAGTTCGGATGATACGTCTAACATCGTTAGGAACGCGCCTTATTGTTTCGTGTACGTTCTGTGATATTGTTATATATGTAAGCAATAGTTTGGTTGCTTCCTACCGTATATTGATTATGATAGATAGTTTTAATTTAAACAATTTAAATATTAATTAGAAAAACATAAGAGTCGCGGAAAAAGGAAATAGGGATCTATACCGTGCGCAACATCTTTAGAAATCATATTTTCTAACAATCTTTTTGTATTGTTTGTACCCTGTGATTATTGCGCGGGACGATCTGGCACCGGACTAAACGATGTTACTTTTATAACATAGTTGACCAGGATAGAAGAAGTTATTATTACGCAAGAACTAAACTGATATTTGCACGGAACACGCTTAAAATGGCGTTGTAGTTTGTAACAAAACGTTCCACTTATGATTACGAAATGCATTCTTAAAATAACAATTGTTAAACAAATTGCGGCAAAAGTTATAAAACGACGTCTTATTAATACGTATTAAAGGAAATGGTGTACTTTTGACGGAAATCAGCACATCCTCAAAGAAGATGGATGCCGTTAAGGAAAAATGTAAAAATGAAGAAATTCAGCTAAAAGAAATGGCATGTTTTTCCAAACTAATTCTTTGAAATATTAAAATGAAACTTTATTTCAGGGAAATACTACAACATTTGGAACGGAAATACGTCTGAACAAGAATGTATGTAGATAAAATGTTATCGTATTTTAGCGTCAAAAACTATTATTTTGTTCATGCTTTTCTCACTGAAACACAAATAATTAAAACCGTGTATTTATTTTTCGATTTTCAACATACATCTAAAACATTGTTTTTAAATTTCAATGGGTTAAATAAATATGTTTATATTGAATGAAATATCTTTTTTTCATAACTGACATTGTGTCCCCTAAGGGCGTTTTCTAACATTATAAATAACGTGGACTTTTTGTATGGACGCCGCCATAGGGCACCTTTGAGTATTACCACTTGTTAAACAAATCTAAAATCGAATAAATCGAATAAAAAGTATGATTCTTTTAATTGTTGAAACCTGCGTTAATTCCCCAGTCAATCAATCAACATTTCGTTAAATAGTGGTTCAACTTTTGCGTCACTTTCTATTGATTTTTCTTCGAGATATTCACAATTTTAAATGGTACTCTTTCATGCTAAATAATAGTCATAATATCTATGCGTCATTTAGTATCGTGAGTTAAATGATGACGTCATACACACTAATAAGTCAAATTGAAATGAGGCCATCCGTTGGAAAACAGTTTAGAAACAGTGTAGGTTCAGATCACCCTGTACATCTACCCCGCCTTACAAGTCGACAGAGACTTCTGATAAGCTTGCGTAAGTACGTAATAGATTAACAGTGCGATTCTGGATCAGACTGTGTGGATGTGAAGGTTGGTCTGGTTATACACTGGTCACAAGAGCCAACGTGCTCCTTTTTTTCCAAGAACGGGCTCAAATAGACCATAAGCCGATAAACATATTTTGTTTTACGCCGCTTTCAAAAGCTAAGGTCACAACGCGGCGGACAGGAAAGATGATATTGGTGCCACACATTATATTTACATCGAGATAAAAATATATAATGAAGTAAATCAATACCAGCCCACCTGCTGTAACTCCAAGAGATGCATGAACTCCAATTGCCGGTCGTTTACGATTCAAGCAAGGGTCAGACTGTGACTGCCATTCTTAATGAGCGTCCCCAAGCCACGGAGGCGCGATATACATATTGAAAATATGAATTTTAACAAAATGCATCAACTGCATTGTGTATGATATATGTTATCAAGAAAGTCATATTACTTTTGGATCCCTACTTATATACAATAATAACTATAGCTGGCATTTCAAAGAATTACTTTGCTTAAATGGGATCGTTTTTATGCCTTTTTCGACAATGAGTCTGTTAACGATATGAAAGATATGAAACTTGTCGCTCCAGGCGTAATTAGTCTTTTTTTTCTGCAGGAAGTGAAGACTCCGTTGAACCTGTACCTACGGTTAGTCGCAACAGACCAATCACTTTTCGCAAACGTATTTTATAAACAAAAATGCTAGTTCTGACGAAAATCTAGAATAACAGCGCACAATGCATTATCATGTAGCTAATTCGTTTCAATACGGTACTTATACAAACAATTATGTATTTTCAAGGGCTTTTTGTGTATATGAAAATTAATTTATGAATAATGTTCATACGCAACTAATACGTTTCTCTCATAGGCAATAGTGCGACAGGGCCATAAGACAGCCATACTACTGGATTAGTTGTTCCCAGCGATATGAGTACAGCAGTAAAAATATTACCATAATTATACGTGAAACAGGAAGCCAGCCACAGGTTATGTCATATCCACGATTTGCTAAACTAAGTAGAACCTAAACATTGGTGACGGTTGGAAACAAAAAGGTATATTGATGAAATCAAAGCAAAACAATCGTTTTAAATCCACTTAGTTCATATTAAAAGGTGTGTCAAAGGAGAATGTAAAGAACTTATCTCTGAAAAAACAAAAAAACGCCTATTTGGGACTTGTCATGTTTGTAAATGGGTCATTCCCCTTCGATACTGTGATCGGATGGAGCAGACGGAATTTAAAATAGCATTCAAACACAAGTATTGCCTGGATCCGTTATATCGAAACAAGTTGTTGTAGCACTTTTCTGAATTGATCCATGCATCCACAACAGCACACACATTTCATTTCTGTTTTTCTTTTAAATCGATATCAACAGTACAATCAAATTATACACTTAAAAGTATCAAATAACGGATCCAGGCCATACTTGTATTGGAATGATTTAACAGCTATGTGAGTTAAATCAAAGCATCAAGTGAAATGTACATTTTTGATTGTACTGTAATCGATATTCAAATTCACCGGAAGATAGGTCTTTACGTAACGTTACTCAAAATAGGTGTGCCGTTAGGGATGGATAAAGTTAACCCTATCCCACCTAATGAGGCCTCTGCAGCAGAAGATTGTTTGAAAACATTGTGGCAAAAGGAGATAGTAGTGTAAAGGGAGAGCATCGGCTTCCCGTACCAAATGTCACGGGTTCTATGCTGAATTTGGGATTTTTTCACTCAAACGGCGCGAGTACTGGTTAAGTCCCCAGGCAGCAGACATCGATTAATATAAGCTGAAAGCTTCTTTCGCCATCGATGTAAAATAAATAAGTTTAAACTAAAAGGAAAGACTACCACCAATTTCCCCTTTTTTGTAACATTATGTCGGTTATATGACGTAAACAATAATGACGAAGCTATAAAATAGATAAATAAATATAGCATAAATCAAGGGATCCCTTGATCCATGCTTGATAACTCTAAGTGATATATTGGTCCCTTTCTACTTCGAGTTATCGCGAGTCCTTTTTAAACTTTATATTGTTTGTTTCCGTGTAACATCGAGTTATATATTTCCACTGGGTGACCACAAACAAGTGATATTTTTGCTCCAGTGGATACGCTGTTAGGTTCTATCAACATTTACGAATGAGACATTATATCGGCCTCGGGACAACAGTGCAATAGTCATCCCCTCCACCTCTGGACAACATTTCAAATACCCATTGAATAACTTTTTTATTAACTGATCCAATATTATTGTTTAAAAAGGAAAAAAAGATAAATTATTTACTTTAAGCGAAAGTTATTTGTATTTAGAATCTGGAAACCAATGACGTAAACGCACACGCGGACAACAGTTCATACATATGACCTGTCAACAGTTCAACACATAGTAACATTCCCAAAAGGTCAAAAATGGTTAATTATCATTTGTAAGGTGAATACTTCCAGCTGAAAAACAACTATACATACATAATTTTACAGGTTTTTTCATATCAGTTCAATTTAATTCAATTGGGCAGGTTTATATTTAGGGAGAGATCAGTTTGGTACTACATCCTTATTTAGACACAGCCGAGAATCCTGTTAGAAATGGGATCCTCTATATACACTTTATCAAAAAGCTGGCAATACGCAGGGGATACGCTTGTCATACGCCAATCATACGCTAGTTGTACGTTATGTATACGTTACTCAATCGTCAGGCATACGCCAAGATGTCTATATACGTTGCAGATACGTCAGACATACATGAGAAGAACGTTACTCATGCGCCATCAAGACGCTAGCTGTACGGTACACCTTCATGCCAGCGTATGTCAGCGTATAATCAACGTACTCGAACTATGAGTAACATACCTCTAGCGTAACTCGAGCGTTTTCAGCGCATGCCTTGCGTCCGCTTTGCATATATGAATCAGATTCGTGTATCATAGATACAGTGTATATATAAGATCCCATTTCTAGATATTCTACAGTTCTTCGTGGACTTATATGGGCACTTTGTCACGTGATAGCGGTACGCTGGATATGCGCAGTTCATACGCTACTCAATCGCTAGCCATACGCAGATTACGCTGCATGAGAATATAGTTTTACAATAGCTGCCCATAAGACAGCATGCTCGTCTAGTTGCCATTTGATTCTATAGTAAACAGTTAGTATTGGGATATATGCATGGTAGTACCTTGCATGCCAAACTTTAACCAAATTGTCAAAGTCAAACAAGGTTCATAATTTGTTTTGAATTCATGTAAGAGTTATCTAACTTGACTGTCTGACACCCCTGAAGACATGAATGAAGTTTCAAGCCAATATCATAAGTGATTACTGAGATATGTCTATGATAATATCTTGCATGTAAAACTTTAACCAAAAAGGGCCATAATTGTGTGAAAATATGATGTAGAGTTTTGGGACTTTTGATGATTTCGAATAAGTGTATTAAGTTTCAAAGCAATAGCATCTGTTGTTTGAGAGAAAAAGCCAACTTTAACCAAAATTTATAAGTCTAAAAAGGGGCATAACTGTGTCAAAATATGATATAGAGTTTTGGGACTTGTACTGCAAGGTCATTTGATGATGTTCAATAAGTTTGTGAAGTTTCAAAGCAATAGCATCTGTGGTTTGTGAGAAAATGCTTTACATGAACAACTTTATCCAAAAAAAATTCTACGTCCGAAAAAAGGCTTAATTGTGTCAAAATCTGATATGGAGATTTTGGAATTGCCCTCAAGGTCATTTGATAATGTCCGATAAGTGTGTAAAGTTTCAAAGCAATAACATCTGTGGTTTGTGAGAAAAAGCCTTGCATGCAAAACTGTATCCAAAAGTCTAAAAGAGGGCATAATTGTGTCAAAATCTGATATAGAGTTTTGGGACTTCTCCTGCAAGGTCATTTAAAGATGTCCAAATAGTGTGTGAAATTTCAAAGCAAAAGTATCTATTGTTTATGAGAAAAGGCCTTGCATGCAAAACTTTAACCAAATTTTTAAGTCCAAAAAGGGGCACAATTGTATCAAAATATGATATAGAGGACTTCTTCTGCAAGGTCATTTGATGATGTCCAATAAGTGTGTGAAGTTTCAAAAAAATAGCATATGTGGTTGGTGAGAAAAAAACCTGCATGCAAAACTTTAACCAAAACTTCTAAGGCTAAAAGGGGGCATAATTGTGTCAAAATCTCATATATAGTTTTGGGACTTCTCCTGCAAGGTCATTTGATGATGTCCAATAAGTGTGTGAAATTTCAAAGCAAAAGTATATGTTATTTATGAGAAAAGGCCTTGCATGCAAAACTTTCACAAAATTTACAAGTCCAAAAAGGGGCAAAATTGTGTCAAAATCTGGGACTTCTCCTGCAAGGTCATTTGATGATGTCCAATAAGTGCTTTAAGTTTCAAAGCAATAGCATATGTGGTTGGTGAGATAAAGCCTTGCATGCACAACTTTAACCAAAGTTGCAACGCCAACAAGTGACTGTAATAGCTCTTATATTCTTCGAATAGCCGAACTAAAAATGTTGTGTTTAAAAAGCCAATCAATATGTTTTTATTTGTAGAGAATTATCAAATGATCATTTCTACCACATTGTATTTGTATAAGAATAGAATAGCAAACATTGTGGCAAAAGGAGATAGTGCTCTCTATGAGCAACGTCTTCTTTTGTCACAATATTTTCAAAAGATGTCGGCTGCAAGTGGTAACAATGCTATGAAAATTTCACAAACGATTCTACTTTGACAAAAGAAATAGATGATTATCTGGGGTGTAAATATTTTTCAAATGCTACTCGCTCTGTAGGACTAGTAACTTTAAAAATGTACCCGCCCTTACCAAACTTTCACTCGCCCTTAAATTCACTTGTTGATGATTGATTTCCTTTTATCTAAGGCTCTTTTTTGTCTCCCATCCTCTCGTTTTTCTCCATCCCCACCACCTTTACCGCCGAAGAAGGAACTTATGCTTGTTTGTTTAGATATGACGTATCGAGGGGAATTTGACTGGAGTCTTCAATAACATATCACTTTAAAGTGTCAGATTTTTCATAGTTATGCGAAAACGTCCGCATTTATTTTACGTTACAATTCAGCGATTTTTCGTTGTACCATTTAACGGACCTATTCACAATTACAAGCGGTTCTTCACAATTGTCTGACAGGGTGACAATGCTGGCCATTTAGCATTATTTTACCTTGATTTTCTGAAATATAAATCTAAATTACTCGAACCGTCGCCGTTGTTTACATTTTTAAATTCAGTTTTTAAACCCTCCGACTATAAATGTTCAACTACTTTGCACTATTATATGGGAAGGGGTGAATACATGATGTTGGACATGGCTAAAGAATGGACTGTGGATGTTGAGGTAATGGACAAATCTTACGCATTCAAAAAGCGAAAGCGGTGCTCGAATACCCGCAGAATTGTAGTATTATGGGAAAACATGATGTTGTCTAAAGCCTACGCATTCAAAACAATGGACTGGTATTTGACAAATCGTACAAATCCTACGCATTCAAAAAGCGAAAGCACACCCGCAGAATTGTAGTATTATGGGAAAACATGGTGTTGTCTAAAGCCTACGCATGCAAAACAATGGACTGGTATTCGACAAATTGTCCAAAGCCTACGCATTCAAAACAATTAACTGTGGATGTTTAGGTATTGTACACCGTCCACAAAATTACTACATTCATGTTTCGTCACGTACCCTTAAATTTGTTGAATGTTTTAAAGGTTGTTTTAAAGAATTATTCTTAATTTGTGTAATGTTACGATAAATGATTATTTAGCACCCAACCCCAAATGTAGTCGCAACTGCAGCAGACGATTGTTGAAAACATTGAGACGAAAGTAGAAATGACTCATTATGAGCAATTACTCTATTTTCCACAATATTTAAAATTGATTCAATTGATGTGATATTTTAATTTTTCATTTTCTATTTTGATCCGTTCTGTCTGTCTTTCGTTAACCTTGAACTTCAAACAATATCTCTTCCTAAACCAGAATATCAAATTAAACAAGTTTTTTCCATAAAAGTTATTGATTTATATGAAATCAATTGGACAGGTAAAGTTTTAAGGAGGGGTCAGTTTGGTATGACATATTAAGCAAGATAAAGGCAACACTCCTATTCGTTTTTGTAAATGCTTTATGTTATGGTGTTTATATATAAATATAGAAAAATAAGTAATACAAAGTTAAAACATGTACTGTATGGATACTAATGTTCGCGTGTTTTATATCTTGGTTATATTTTCAGTACCAATCGCTTCAATCAAATTATGACAGCGCCATAACTACATACCGTATAAATCAGAAAATATTAACACTTTTTATTAATCCTTTCCTATATACACTAAATCTGCAGCAAACGACTTCGAAAGTTTCAAATCTAAAATATAGAAGATCTATATAAATGGTAGTATGAGTATTGAATAGAATTGAAAGCACTGTAACAAGCAATGGAAAAAATGTGTTCAAAAGTCGTCTGCTGCAAAAGCGCAAGAAAGCGTTTATGTAGGAAATGGTTAATCGTAATTGTATTCATCGGCAATTGATTACGTCGTTGGGCCATACAGTTCTTGGTCAACAGTGGTCATACATACTATAACCTCACAGACCAAATCAAACGGTTAAAACAAACATTTTTTGAATTCCGTCTGCTCCGTTCGATCACAGTAACGAAGGGGAAGGACCCATTTACATACACAACGTTTCTTCATGAGAAGTCCGAAATGGGCGGTTATTTTTATTTTCAGAGATATGTTTTTCGCGTTCTCCTTTGATACACCTTTTAATATGAACTGAGTGGATTTAAAACGATTGTCTTGCTTCGATTTCACCAATATACCTTTTTGTTTCCAATTGTCACTAATGTTCAGGTTCATACTTAGTTTAGAAAATCGTCGATGGGACATAACCTGTGGTTGGCTTCCTGTTTGACGTATAGTTATGGTAATATCTTTACTGATGTACTCATATCGATAGGAACAACTAATCCAGTAAAATGACTGTCTTTCGTACGATTTCGCTCGAACTTCGAAAGCTGTTTCAATCTCTGTCCCTGGAACAGCGTAGTCTATGGTAGGCTCCAAGCCAATGCTACTCGGCTCCCAATTACGCTCAGTTAACCTTTTCGTTTGCTTATCTATATTCGCTTTCGTTTTTACTTCGCCATTCTTGTATTTCGCTTCGTTTTCCTGAACGAGTGTATTCGCTTTTGTAGAGCCTGCAAGTGGCAGGAAGACGTACTGTTTAATCTCTAGACCGGTGTCCCCTAAATGTCGACTCGGCATGTTCATTGTTTCCGCAAAACGTATGTATATTTTTCTCAGAAACTTGACTTTAGTGTTTTATCTCACAGGTGGTATATTCAGTCAATGTCGGCTGACAAGGTTTTAAAAATCTGCACGACGTTTAACTGGCTTTTGTAAGATAGAGTATGTCCTTTATATACGTATGTGCCTCTTCCTTTTTCGCAGTTGTGAACTTGATAATTCGTAAGTTTTATAGCACCTAAACCCTTATCCCAAAGTGCGCGACATTTATATTTGAAAATAAAACAATAACAATAAATTACACAATTTGAATGAGTATAAATTACAGAAAAGGTTGAAATTTGTATCTGGATGATGAAAAGGGAATTAGAGTTCTGCATCACTAGCTCCTCACTATATAATCTACATAAATGTATCACAGTCTGGGAGGAGTTTGTGATGCAGAACTCTCATTTCGATCAGGTCATTGAACTATTTTAAGAAGCAGTCAACGTGAAAAAACTATGAAAAGAAACACGTAGGTGGTAGGCATAACATACCCTATGATACACGAATCTGAGTGTAAACTATGACTTGTTAAGACATAGAATGTGTTCAATCATGAACCCATGCACGAACTATTTAGGTGCATGATCTGATCATATTCGAGAAATCTTATTTGAAGAAAAAAGTAAGATATAAGGACAACTTCGTAGACAATAGAAAAGTAATTTATGATTTTGTTTACTTGGCTCCCGATTTTCGTATATGCCTCACAGTTGTTTATTAGCTTATCAACTTCCATAATTTAATTGCTGTTTATTAATTAACCCTTTTCCACATACAACAACTCTGTGACAGACGACTTTGGAAACACCATGGCAAATATATATGTACATTTTCTTTAAATGATAGTATTATAAACAAAAATATTTAAAAACATGATGGCGAAACAATAAATGTCTTATTAAAAGACTAATTTCTGCTTTGGCCAAACAGTTTTCAAAAGTCGTCTCTCAAATGCTTCAATACTAAGACGGTTTCCCTCCACCTCGTTTTCCTCTTATGCTGCATTGTGCATAAATGTTTGTACTTTCCCGTAACAGTTTAGTTTAATTGTTTGATTTATATGAAATCAATTGGACAGGTTAATATTTAGGGAGAGGTCAGTTTGGAACTACATCCTTATCTAGATAAAGCCAACACCATTTGTTTTTGTAAATGCTTTATTTTATGGTGTTTATATATAAATATAGAGAAATAAGTTACTGACATTTAAGACATTATGCCGTTATTCCACGTACCAATCGTACTGTATTAGCACTATTTTCATGTGTTTTATATTTTGGTTATTTTTGCGGTACCAATCGCTTCCGTCAAATGTTGATACCACCATAAATACAACCGCATAAATCACATAGAATATTTAGTATTTTTCATTAATCCTTTCCTACATACGCTTAATCTTTAGCAAACGACTTTGTAATTAACATATATAAATCTATATAAATGGTATTTTGATTATTGAATAGGATTGAAATCATTGCTCATCATGAGCCCTTTCTCCTTTTGCCAAAATGAGTTCAAAAGTCGTCTGCTGCATTTCTTCCATTATGAATAAAGTCATTATACTTCTATTTTAAGAGACGGACAACGTGGGAAAAATATGAATATAACCATGTATCACAACTGCGAAACAAAGGAAGAGGCTCATACGTATATAAAGGGCTGACCTATCTTGTAGAAACACTACGGTAGAGGTACGTCACTCATAGGTCGAGTACGCTGGTCATACGTTGACATACGCTGGCATGAAGGTGTACCGAACAGCTAGATTATTGATGGCACTTGAGTAACGTACTTCTAACGTATATCTGACGTATCTGCTACGTATATAACCATCTTGGCGTATGAGTAAACAAACAGGAAGCCAGCCATAAACAAAAAGGTATATTGATGAAATCAAAGCAAAACAATCATTTTAAATCCTCTCAGTTCTCAGGAGTGTCAAATGAGAACGTGAAAAACTTATCTCTGAAAATAAAAATAACCGCCTTTTTCGGACTTCTCATGAAGAAATGTTGTGTTTGTAAATGGGTCATTCCCCTTCGTTACTGTGATCGGATGGAGCAGACTGAATTTCTAAAATGTTTGTTTTAACCGTTTGATTGGGTGTTTGAGGTAATACTATGTATGACTACTCTTGACCACGTACTGTATGGCGCAATGACGTCATAAATTGACGATTTTCACAATTATGATTAACCATTTTCTGCATATGGACGCTTTCTGGCGCTTTCACAGCAGAATACATTTGAATTCATGTTGGCAAAAGGCTAAATTGGTCATGATGAGCAATTTTCCATTGCCTCAATGATTTCAACCCTATTCAATAATCAAACTACCATTTATATAGATTTTCTATATTTTGGACTTGATAATTTCAAAGTCGTTTGCTGGTAATTTAGTGTTTGTAGGAAAGGGTTAATGGAAAATACTATATATTATATGTGATTTATGCGGATGTGTTTATGGCGATGTCAACATTTGACGGAAGCGATTGGTACCGCAAAATTAACCAAAATATAAAACACATGAAACATAGTAAAAAAAGTACGGTCGGTACTTGGAATAACGGCCTTATGTCTTAACTGTTAGTTACTTATTTTTCTATATTTATATATAAACACCTTAAAATAAAGCATTTACAAAAACAAATAGGATTGTTGGCTTTATTTTAAGAATGTTGTTCCAAACTGACCTCTCCCTAAATATTAACATGTCGGATTGATTTCATATAAATCAAACAATTAAATTAGACTGTTACGGAAAAAAACCTTTTAATATTATGTATGTATAGTTTTTTTTCGGCTGGAAGTATGCACTATACAAATAAAAGTACAAACATTGCTGCACAATGCAGCATAAAAGGGAAGCGAGGTGGAGGGAAACCGTCTTAATATTGAAGCATTTGAGAGACGACTTTTGAAAACTGTTTGGCCAAAGCAAAAATTAGTCTTATGATAAGACATTTATTGTTTCGCCATAATGTTTTTAAATATTTTTGTTTATAATACTATCATTTAAAGAAGATGTACAAATATTTGACATGGTGTTTCCAAAGTCGTCTGGCACAGAGTTGTTATATGTGGAAAAAGGTTAATTAACAAACAGCAATTAAATTATGGAAGTTGATAAGCTAATAAATAACTGTGAGGCATATAAGAAAATCGGGAGCCAAGTAAACAAAATCATAAATTACTTTTCTATTGTCTACGAAGTTGTCCTTATATCTTACTTTTTTCTTTAAATAAGATTTCTCGAATATGATCAGATCATGCACCTAAATAGTTCGAGCGAGGGTTCATGATTTATCACATTCTATTTCTTAACAAGTCATAATTTACACTCAGGTTCGTGTATCATAGGGTATTTTATGCCTACCACCTACGTGTTTCTTTTCATAGTTTTTCCACGTTGACTGCTTCTTAAAATAGAAGTGTAATGACCTGATCGAAATGAGAGTTCTGCATCACAAACTCCTCACAGACTGTGAGACATTTATATATATTATATAGTGAGGAGTAAGTGATGCAGAACTCTAATTCCCTTTTCATAATTCAAATACAAATCTCAACTTTTTCTGTTATTATACTCATTCAAATTGTTGTACCATTTGTGAGATAGAACACAGAAGTCAAATTTCAGATAAAATATAAATCGGTGTCTGGAAACAATGAACATGCCGAGTCGACCTGAATGACACCACTTTAGAAATATAAAAAAAGTACGTCTTCCTACCACTTACAGGCTCTACAAAAGGGAATAAACTCATTCAGGAAAATGAAGCGAAATACCAGAATTTCGAAGTAAAGACGAATGCGAATATAGATAATATAGAATATAGAGTATGAACGTTGGGTTTATAGGGTTGAACATATAAAAGTAACTTCATAAACATATAAATATATGGGCTTACTATTTACACCAAAGTTTGCTGGCATTCAGCAACAACAGAACTGCAGCACAGGCCCGTAAATCTCTTTATCAAGTCAAGCAATTTGAAAAACCTTTTGGTAAAAATGTTCATAAAGAATATTTTAAAATGTTTGACTCTATGGTTCCTGTACTTACATATGAGTCCGAGATTTGGGGCTATGAACCTAAAAAATGTGTAGAACAAATCCAGACTAAATTCTGTAAAACTTGTCTTGGTATTAATGTGAATGTGGGAGATTTCTTCTATTTATTTATTTATTTATTTATTTCCTCCAAGCAGTAGGAGATTAACATGAATTTAATAATCACTGGGTAAGACTAATTTATATGGATCCTAACATATATCCAAAACAGTGCTATTTAATGCTTAAGAAGTATGATGATATTGGTAGAATTAATTGGGTTACAAACGTTAGGGTATATGTAATGAAACGTACTATAAAGCAAACAAGCAGAACTTTGATGCAAAGCATCAAAGACGCCGCGCATGCTTTTGAAGCACGACTTAAAGGAAGCAGATGCAGTTCAGTAAATTTAAATAACCTGTGCAAGCAGACTGGATGTTAATATTTCGAACAAGAAGGCCAAATGTCCCTTTATTACACGTGGCGTCAATAATTTAAATTCATATTTTATTATTAATACATCTCTATATAAGCCGTTCCGTGAGAAAACCAACATTGTGGACTCTACGTAAAGTATCGACCCGGATCAGCCTAATTATGCCTGGCAGGCTAACCCAGACAGACACGTTTCACCTCCTGTGGATTTTCTGTTTCAGGAATCATTACTCAATACCTCTATCCCCTTTAGACGGAATGTGTTGGCCTGGATTAGCCTGTGCTGACTGCGCAGGCTGATCTGGTTCGATACATAACGCAAAGGCCATAACAATTATCTGAAATAATAACTGTTTTCATATTTTATTTAAAAGAAAAAAGAATAGTTATTTACACAATATTTACCTTCTACTTGTTATGCTAATTGTCTCTATTTTAAATATGGACTTTGTTCTACTTAGGGGTGTTCAACTTCATCGGTGGCAGATTTTCAGTGCCTTATATGGGAAAGAATGAAAGAATTAAACCCACGAGGATTTGCTATAACGGTTTAAATTTCGATATTAGCGGCTTACATCATCGAGAAATAAATCAATCTAAACATCAAAAAGGGAGCAAGTTGCCGTTTTCATTACGTATAGTTATTACTTTAGCATGCTGAAAGGATAAATTCAACTTTGGTTGTTGTGTTTATTTAACCTTTTCCCACATACAACAAGTCTGCAGCAGACGACTTTGAAATCAACGAGAGAATAATTATGGAAAATTGTTATAGAAAAGTTTAAATTTAGAAAAGAGTCGATAAAACTGTGGCAAAATAATAAAATTATAAGCAATTTCTCCTATGGACACAATATTTTTAAAAGTCGGCTGCCTACGGAGGCATCATAAAGCGTCTATATCTTGGAAATGTCAGAAGATGACAAATTTGTTCCAATTATTACGAAATGTGTCAACAGATTACACGATAGACGCTTACTGGACGCTTTCATAATCATTCAACGCAACGCCGACTCAAAACTAAGTAAAACCTCTTTAAATGATAGTATAATTCTTGAATATAGTTGCAATGATGAACAATTTCTTCTTTTGTGTCATGAGTCGCCTGAGGTTGTTCTTTAGGAAAGGGTTAAATTGCTGGTGGGTAATGATTTATCGCGGCACATATCCTAGTTACTGATCTAACACATAATGAATTGTCAATTTTTAGCCTGGTACTGATTTATAACAGATTTATTGACAGCAGTCTAAGTCAATTCCCTTAAGTCTCAGTCACCATCAGTTACCTTACCTAAGTCTCAGTCACCAGCAGTCACCTTCCCTAAGTCTCCATCAGTCTCAGTCACCTTCCCTAGTTCTCAGTCACCAGTCACTTTCCCTAGTTCTCAGTCACCAGTCACCTTCCCTAGTTCTCAGTCACCAGTCACCTTCCCTAGTTCTCAGTCACCAGCAGTCACCTTCGCTAAGTCTCAGTCACCAGCAGTCACCTTCCCTAAGTCTCAGTCACCAGCAGTCACCTTCCCTAAGTCTCAGTCACCAGCAGTCACCTTCCCTAAGTCTCAGTCACCAGCAGTCACCTTCCCTAAGTCTCAGTCACCAGCAGTCACCTTCCATAAGTCTCCATCAGTCTCAGTCAACTTCCCTTAGTCTCCATCAGTCGCATCCACCTTCCCTAGTTCTCAGTCACCTTCCGTCACAAGTCACCTTCCCTAAGTCTCAGTCACCAGCAGTTACCTTCCCTAAGTCTCAGTCACCAGCAGTCACCTTCCCTATGTCTCAGTCACCAGCAGTTACCTTCCCTAAGTCTCAGTCACCAGCAGTCACCTTCCCTATGTCTCAGTCACCAGCAGTCACCTTCCCTAAGTCTCCATCAGTCTCAGTCAACTTCCCTTAGTCTCAGTCACCTTCCCTAAGTCTCAGTCACCTTCCGTCACCAGTCACCTTCCCTAAGTGTCAATCACCAGCAGTCACCTTCAGTCACCTTCAGTCACCAGCAGTCACCAGCAGTCACCAGCAGTCTCAGTCAACTTCCCTTAGTCTCCATCAGTCGCAGTCACCATCAGTCGCAGTCACCATCAGTCGCAGTCACCTTCCCTAAGTCTCATTCACATTCAGTCACCTTCCCTTAGTGTCAATCACCAGCAGTCACCTTCCCTAAGTCTTAGTCACCAGCAGTCATCTTCAGTCATCTTCAGTCATCTGTCATCCTAAGTCTCTATCAGTCTCAGTCAACTTCCCTTAGTCTCCATTAGTCTCCGTCAACTTCCCTTAGTCTCCATCAGTCGAAGTCACCTTCGTCTCAGTCATCTTCCCTAACTATCAGTCACCATCATTTACCTTCAGTCCCAATCACCTTCCCTAAGTATACAGCAGTCTAAGTCACCTTCAGTGACCTTCAGTCACCTTCAGTCACCTTCAGTCCCAGTCAGTCCCAGTCACCTTCCTTAAGTGTCAGTTACCAGCAGTCACCTTCCCTAAGTATACAGCAGTCACAGTCACAGTCACAGTCAATTCCCCGAAGTCTCAGTCATCATCAGTTTCCTTCCATAAGTCTCAGCCACCATTAGTCAAATTCCTTAAGTCACAGTCACAATCACAATCAGTAACCCTCCTTAAGTATCAGTCACCATCAGTCTCAGTCACATACAGTGTCATCCCTGATATACGTTAGACAAATGTCTGAAACAATTTTGACCTAGCTGGGACTCGAACCCACGTCCCATTGACGTTCATTGACAAACGGCTGCTCTACCAACTGAGCTACCGAGCTTCATACAAATACATGTCATTACAAGATATATATGTATTCAAAGGTAATTACCAGGTCAATACTACGTAGTAAAATTTAAAGTATGTTTTATGTAATCATCGACAAAAAGTGGTATCTCAGCATAATTATTCAAGTCTTCGTGTTGAAATTTTAAACATTTTAAATTGTTACTAAATACATATTAGTAAACAGGTTTACTCATCAATCTTCGCCTGCAACTTATTAATACGTAAACGCAAGTATTTAAAACAACACCGTCGTCGTAGCCTAGTGGCTAAGCACGAAGCACTTCAAACCTAAAAGTTCACTTTTAATTGGTTCGATTTTTATGCTAGGTGTTCATTTTTGTCGGTCCGTTTTTTTTCTAAATTAGATTTGTATATAATACATGTATACGACCATCTCATTTTCCTTTCAGTCAATTATATTTAGTAGATCATAAGATTCCTTTTCATCTTTAAATGTTCTCAATTCTAGTGCAACGACAATGTACGTGTAATCTTGCCCTAAATGTTACAACACATGCACTTTCTTTAGAAGATTAACTCGACTATATAAAAGACCATTGCATTTGCAGCTATGTGTGCCACGTACTTAGCTGATTGAAATCATTTGGCACCTGTTCGTTCACAAAGTTTCATCGGATTCGGCCCTTCGGTTTGGAAAATCCTGACAACAAGCCGGTAGGCGACGTGGGATTCGCCTTTGCATATTTTGCAAACTTTCGGCTCTAGCTCGGAAACTTGAGGTTGGAAGTCAAGCACGTAACCAAAACTTGTTGTAGCTATTGAATAGCTATATTAGATGGTGCAATAAAATCGCTATCAAATGCTACCACTGCAGTGCTATGGGCGATATAAGTAGAAAACGACTGTAAAAATACCCTATCTTTCAAAGGCTACCATTTGAAAACAAAGGCCTAAATCAAAAATCGTTATGGATACGTTTTTTCTAAATATCCCGAAGTATCTTTATCAGAAGTTTCAACTCTTCTAATTAAAAACTGTAGGAGAACATAGAAAACTGGTTTGTGTTCTTAAAACGAGGTGTTTTGCTAGCTGCATAGCATTGGCTATCTTTGGGAGGCTAGCATTTAAAAAACAAAGGCCTAAATCAAAAATCGTAACGGATACGTTTTTTCTAAATATCTCGAAGTATCTATAACCGAAGTTTGAGCTCTCCACATTCAAACCTGTAAGAGATAATAGAAAAATGTTTCTTGTTCTTAAAACGCGTTTTTTTGCTGACTGCATAACAACGGGTTGGTCGTTAGCAACGAAAATCAAACGCGCACACCCTGAGCTCCTTTTGCACACACAGACAGTCGGAAAAGCCAGACAATAAAGGGATACCTAGCGAATCCCAATTATATTCAATTCAAATTCAGAAGAAAAAAACGGACAGACAAAAATGAACGCCTAGCATAAGAATCGAACCAATGAAAAGTGAACATTTAGGTTTGAAGTGCTTCGTGCTTAGCCACTAAGCTACGACGAGGTGTTGATTTGAACACCTGTGTTTACGTATTAATCAGTTGCAGGCGAAGATTGATGTGTAAACCTGTTTACTAATATGTATTTAGTAAAAATTTGAAATGTTTAAAATTACAATACGAAGGCTTGAATAATTATGATGAGATACCACTTCATGTCGATGATTACATAAAACATACTGTAAATTTTACCGCGTAGTATTGTCCTGGTAATTACAGTTTGAATACATATATATCTTGTAATGGCATGGATTTGTATGAAGCTCGGTAGCTCTGTTGGTAGAGCAGCCATCTGTCAATGCAAGTCAATGCAAGTGTCGTGGGTTCGAATCCCAGCTAGGTCAAAACAAAAATTGACATATGTCAAACGTATATGTACTTTATGTGACTGATGGTGACTGAGACTGGTGGAAGGTGACGGAGACTGATGGTGGATGATTCCTAGGGAAGGTTACTGATGGTGACTGAGACTTAGGGAAGCTTACTGATGGTGACTGAGACTGATGGAAACTTAGTGAATAGGACAGAGACTTATGGCGACTAAGGGAAGGTGACTGAGACTGATGGAGACTTGGGTAATGTGACTGAGGCTGACGGAGACTTAGGGAATGTGACTGAGGCTGACGGAGACTTAAGGTGACTGTGAGGCTGAAGGAGACTTAAGGTGACCGAGACTGACGGAGACAGACTTAAGGTGACGGAGACTGACGGAGACTTAGTTAAGGTGACCGAGGTTGACGGAGACTTAGTTAAGGTGACCGAGGCTGACGGAGACTTAGTTAACGTGACTGAGACTGATTGAGACTTAGGGAATGTGACTGAAGCTGACTGAGACTTAGGGACTTAGGAATGAGGCTGACGGAGATTTAGGGAATGTGACTGAGGCTGACGGAAACTAAGGGAATGTGACTGAGGCTGAATGAGACTAAGTAAGGTGACCGAGGCTGACGGAGACTTAGTTAAGGTGACTGAGGCTGATTGAGACTTAGGGAATGTGACTGAAGCTGACTGAGACTTAGGGACTTAGGAATGAGGCTGACGGAGATTTAGGGAATGTGACTGAGGCTGACGGAAACTAAGGGAATGTGAATGAGACTAAGTAAGGTGACCGAGGCTGACGGAGACTTAGTTAAGGTGACTGAGGCTGATTGAGACTTAGGGAATGTGACTGAAGCTGACTGAGACTTAGGGACTTAGGAATGAGGCTGACGGAGATTTAGGGAATGTGACTGAGGCTGACGGAAACTAAGGGAATGTGACTGAGGCTGAATGAGACTAAGTAAGGTGACCGAGGCTGACGGAGACTTAGGGAATGTGACTTAGGGAATGTGACTGAGGCTGACGGAGACTTAAGGTGACTGTGAGGCTGAAGGAGACTTAAGGTGACGGAGACTGACGGAGACTTAGTTAAGGTGACCGAGGTTGACGGAGACTTAGTTAAGGTGACCGAGGCTGACGGAGACTTAGTTAACGTGACTGAGACTTAGGGAATGTGACTGAAGCTGACTGAGACTTAGGGACTTAGGAATGAGGCTGACGGAGATTTAGGGAATGTGACTGAGGTTGACGGAGACTTAGTTAAGGTGACTGAGGCTGATTGAGACTTAGGGAAAGTGACTGAGGCTGACGGAGATTTAAGGTGTTCGAGGCTGACGGAGACTTGAGGTGACCGAGACTGACGGAGGGAGACTTAACGTGACGGAGACTTAGTTCACGTGACTGCGACAGAAGTGACGGAGACTTAGGGAACGTGACTAAGGCTGACTGAGACTCGGGGAATGTGAATGAGGCTGACTGAGACTTAGAGCTGGTCTTTATACTGTTTTTATTGTTCAGTTATATTAGGGCGTTTCCTGTGTAAGTTACCAGCACTAATAGTCAATTTATCCTGACACCAGCTTACCATAAGCGAGATGCCTATTGACAATACAATAATCCAGCTACTTTGCTTTTTATATGGGCCACTTCAGGCAAACACACCCGATACTGCTTTGACGGATTTGGAGCGAAAATAGTCAGACTACAATGTAGCTTTTCGGCATTGTTACATTGGCACAGCGTACACATCAGGTGCAATCCAATCGTGTGGAAGACAGTCGTGCAGATGTCGAGTTCGAGTCCCGTGATGAGCGCGTTCTGACTTCGGGAAGCAGACATCGAGCGTGATTAATTTAAGTTGAATGCTTGTTTCGCAATTGATGTAAACTAGATATGTTTAAACTAAATTTAACCAATCCAATCGAATACTACTGTTATCTAAATTCCGTTGAACTTAGAAAGTCTAAACTTAACATTTAAGTTTCATATTAACAAAATAGACTACTTTTTTATTTGACGTTACATAACTCTTGGTTATACTCAGAAGAAATCTGTCTATAATTCTTCATATTGTAGACCATCAATGAATGCTCACCTGAGTATTCGCTGTTTGAAAATGTTACAAGTTCCCTTTCACTTCACTTGGCAGACTTTTTTTGATATATATATATGTATATACATGTGTATGTATTATAAACTAGGGTCAGTTAATTCGCAGTGTGACGTTCAAGTGGTCGTGAGTTGAATCAAATCTTACCTTCCATTGGGAACCCGCCGGGCTGAGTGGTTAGCATCCTGTATTTGGAACCGGGCAGCCGGGGTTCGATGCCCAGACCGTCTCGGTGGCGTGATGGCTGGAGCGTCAGCCTAGCTGCGGGAGATCATTGTTTATCCACTCGATTTGAAAATCAAAATATAATGGAAACTGACTAGAAAACACTATAAAGGTCATATTAAGAATTTCATTGCCTTTTACCGAAGCTCAAAATTCTTCATGTTCGTACAATAAAACATATGTATTACAAAACGACTTTAAAAATGGTAGTAATGGCTGTCCCTGCGCTCAGGAGTGTGGGGTTGCCCTTGGGCAAGGCACATTTTCTAGCCTAGTACTGCCCTAATAAATAAATAAATAAATGAGAAAGTTAGGCAAATACTAGCCGCCGTGTTATCTTATAACTGAATATTGTTGAAAACTGTCCTTAACTTTAATCAATTAAAGCAGTCATGCTCTGAGTACCAGTATGTATACTTAACCGGGTCTACAATGCTCGCACATTTCCAAATACCTATTTGTCCTGCGCCAAGTCACATTTCATGTGATCCTACAACAAAGCAATGCTATATTTCTGATTGGCGAATTAAGCTTTTTGGTGTATTGGCTTCGGTAAAATTTGGTTCAAAACTCTTAAGTTATCATTTTCCCACATCGAGACGTAATGAAGAGGCCCCTCAGGAGACAGTTATGAAAACATATTGAAAAGGGGAAGAATTGCTTCTAAATAGCAAGTTCCCCTTTTGCCACAATGTCAATTAAAGATTAAATTTTCAATTATAGAAGTTTTTCTATATTTTTACCTAGATGTTTTCAAGGTCGTCTGCTGCATATTTATTGTTTGTGGAAAAGGTTTAAATGAAGCGGAAATTTATTCTATACAACGATTAATGATGAGTTAATTTTCCTAATTCAAATGAACTCCTACATATATTTGTGCTGCAATGATTTATTAATTCTTTTATATAATTGTTCTGAGTTGCCATTTTATTTATAAAGGCTTATTATAATAAAGGTACGCAGTCGAGAAAAAATAGTGTTTTATGCTGCTTTTAACAATGTATCAGTTATATCACGGCGTTTAGTTGCTAGAAACACCGGTCCATTTACCCTGACACCATCGAGTCAGTCGTAATGCTACCCTATACTCATGAATATGTGCCGTCCCGCGAGAAAACTAACATTATGGCCTCTGCGTAATGTATCGACTCACATCTAAGCATTCAATCCTGTGGATTTTCTGTTTCAGGAATCATTACTCTATACCTCTATCCCCCTGAAACGAATTTTGTCGGCCCGGATCAGTCTGTCCGGACTGAAGGCCCATTGTGACAACGCGGTGGCCGAGTGGTAAGCATCGGGGATTTGGAACCGGCCGTCCCGGGTTTTATTCCCAGTCGCCTCGGTTACGGTGGAATACCCTTTGGGCAAGGCACATGTCCAAGACTAGTATTGGTTTGTTTACCAAGGGATCATGAAAATGTGAACTGTCGCCGTGATATAACTGAAATACTGTGTGGTGAAAACGGCGTAAAATGAAAACATGAAAATCAAAACTCAAAAGTCATCGCCAAGTTTTAGTAAATGTGGCCTTAACCTTGAATAATGAATAATACGCGAGATGTGCTGCGATTTGTCTCTGTTATATTGCACCACGTAATCAAAGGTGGATGCGTATACGTTTTTGTCACAAGTTGTACCTAGGGCTATAAAACGTGTGGACTGTTCGTGCAGGTAACACTTCTCCTATAACAACAGTATTTCAGTCATATCACGGCCCTTCATAGGTAAATTACTAGATTTACTACTGCTTATTATTATCCTCGAACCAGTGCATAAGTCGTAATACTATTCCTGTAACCCTGAGAGCCAAGGACGGGAGCAACTACTCCCTGAATTGGGATCGAATCCCTGGTCTACCGGTCTGTGTGACAAGTGTAGAAAAGAGTCGGCTGTATTTCCGTACTATTTTGTATTAAGCGAAACACTTCTTATAAGAAGGATTTTGAAAACTTTTTAAAAAAACAAATACGAACAGTGTAGAACTAGACCTGATTGTGCTAATGTAATGAATCCATCAGGTTAAAAACAGTGTAGTGAATCAATTAGGTTATAGACAGTAAAGTAGTGAATCAATTAGGTTAAACGCAGTGAATAAATAGCGTTTTGCTTGTTCTAAAATCCTTTTGAGTACCTACAACATAGGGTTTGGTTGGATAATAAGAGGGATATTGTGAGGAAAAGAGCTGTTAACCCCTCCTTATCTGGACCTTTGCACATACGTCAAACTTGCAGCAGATGACTTATAAAACATGTAGGCAAATATTAGGAAAAAACAACTATAGATAAAAGTGTAATTATTAATGAGAATTGAAAATACATTAACAAGAGTCGTCTGCTGCGGATGCGACAACTGTATTCGGTTATTGGGAAAGGCTTAAACTGAAACAAATTGAAGACATCTAAATATGTGCACATGATATTTAACCATTTCCCACATACGTCAAGCTGGCAGCAGACGATTTTGAAAACATGTAGGTAAAAACTAGGTTACTCTCAATAGATTAAATAGTAATACAAGTTTAGTTATTGAACAGATTTGAAAACAGTGGGGCCAAAGGGGAAATTCGTCTTTTGCCACATTGTTGGGACAGGGGCTTTTCGCCCATTTACCATTCCTAGCGAGCGTTTCGAAGAGTCGACTTATGGCCGCAATCGTTCAACTATTGTCTATATCCGCGAAAGTTTAATTTTTTTTATTGGTCGTCATCTGCTTCACACTGATATGAACGAATAACGCAAAATCCATCGGCTTGCATTAATGACTCATAAGAGTTCCGACAAGGGAAACACACTCTGAGCTATGTTTGACCTTAATGTCAGTTTTATTTGTAAACGGCGACCGTACTGTGACTCCAACAAGTCTGAAACAGACGACCTAGAATACATATGAAAATCACTGTGAATAAAATATAATTATTGAAAGGATTTGCAAATATTGTAGCAAAGGTAGAAATTGCCTACGATAACGATTTCTCCTTTTGTCACGATGTTTTCAAATGTCAAATGCTGCATATGCACCAAAAAGCGTTTGTAAGCGGGAAAGGGTTAATTCTTTACCATTATAGCTAAACCCTTTCCGTGAAAGATACTATAACAGACGAATATTGAAAATATTGTGGAAAATGAACCAACTGCTGGCAATGAGCAATTCCTCCTTTTCACACAATGCTTTAAAACCTGATGTAGTCAAAGCTTTCCATACTCTATGTATTTTGATGTTTTGCTACAGGCATTTCTTTGCTCTTTCTCCCTTTCAGGCACATTTTGAATAACCTGAAACAGATAACATCTCTGTAAACGAAGGTATGATTGAAAATGGTTGAAACCTTTGTGAAAAAAAGAAGAAATGGTTACGATAAGCAATTTCTTCTTTTCACGATATTTTTCCTTCATTCCATCTGTTTGTCTGTCAGTTTGTCGATCTAACTAGGAAATGTAAAGTCAATCTTCAAATTAGGGATTAGTTAAATTCAGCAAACAAACGAGTTATAACCGTAGGGTCAAGATTTGCTTTACACGTGAGCCGCATTATAGCTATTTGGGTCTTATTTTCAGTTTTGAAAATTGAAGATTCGACGTCCGTCAACATATAATCTAGTCCAAGATGTATCTGTTGACATATACAAATACACTAGCACTGTATTATATTTAGTACAAGACAAATTTTGATGATAAGCATCAAAGACGGCGCGTATGATTTTAAAGCATGACTTAAAGGGAACCAGATGCAGTTCAATACATTTAAATAACCTGTGCAAACGGACAGGATGTAAATATTTTGAACAAGAAGGCCAAATGTACCTTATCTTATACAAGAAGGCCAAGACGTTCCTCTATTGCTCACCTTAATACCATAGTCTATAATATAATATTATTACGAGCAAAAAGGGTCCAATTTATACACTTTATATGCTACGATCTATGTGATATTCAGCATGTAACGTTTAGTCGTTAAATGACAAGTTAAGTCTTCAAACCATTTGGTTTACCGTTTGCTTAACATTGACTGCAACAATAAAGTGTCATACAAGCTCGAGTTTCTTAATTTTTAATCTGCTCTAACTATATCAATTAGATAAACAAAAAACATAGATACTGAAATATTAACAGATATTAACTTAAGTGTTAATGCCTCTAGTTATAAGTTAAATGTGACACAATCTTTGGAAGGAGAGAGGGAAGTCTATTCTCCTTCTAGTTGAGCAGAAGTATGATAACAAAAAACGAGAGTATATAAACAAAAAATACAAATAATTCTAACAAGTTTAAAGATATTTAATATCAAAATTAAGCATTTATGAAATTAAAAGAAAAAGTTCTCATGTATAGTCAACATACAGCAAGAATACAATGTTCATAATGAACAACTGTATGGGGAGGAACGTTTTAAGTTTATTAATACACAGAAATAAATAGGAAACCCATCACCCGAATCTTTTTTCTGAGCTTTGATGAATCGAGTCGTCAGAGCAGTAAAACAAACATTTAAAAAGGCGTAGCCTAGTGAACTCCGTAAACCAAGTCATAAAAAAAGCTAAGCCTAGTTAGTTGGGGAACAGTTATTACAAACAATATAAATATGTCTAAAGTTTTGTAACAACAGTAAAAGATGTACATATTTTGTATCTTGTTTTTTCTTAAATCAGTTAATACAATTTATTCAATCATAAAGGCTGTTTTTTCAAACATATTAAAGGAGCTTTTCTTTACAATAATATGCGTTGGTTGCTCCCTTTTTGATTACGTCACCCCATGGTACAAAATTAAAACCTATCCCATACTGAAGCCGCGCTTCCACGCGGCGTCAATAAAACAAAGATTAAAAGACTTTTCCTTTCAAATGTGGCATAATAATATAAATATTTCTTCAAGGTGTGATTTGCACAAAAACGTTAGAACGTTATTCAATGTAGAAAGGTATTTAAATTTAAATATTAAACCCTACTATAAACGTTCTCTGTCGCGTTTTAGATGCTCAATCCACAAACTTAACGTTGCAATTGGTCGTCATTTGTATATATTGAAAGAGAAAATCGAATTTATGTATATTGCTTTATGCAAACAGATGGCTTAGTGATCGTTGATGAGTTTCATGCCTTTTTATTTGTAAACAATTTAAGATTATAAGAGGTTAGTATCTAAATACGTGGTTTAATGCTTAATCAAGCTTACACATTTTATATTGTCTTCTTCAAAATGAAAATCCATTAGTTATTAAAAATATAGCCTTTTATGTTTCAAAGTTTTTTGAAGAAATTTGATTGTGCACTATAAGTTGAATGTAATGTGATATGTATGTATCGTGGGCCGGATGCCTAAGTACGCAAATAAACTATTGTATATGCAAACCAAAAGGTTAACTGAGCTTATTTGGGAGACGAGTAGCATTGGCTTAGAACTTGCACTACACCGCGCTGTTCCAGGGACAGACATTGAAACAACTATCGAAGTGCGGTTGGAATCGTACGCTAGACAGTTATCTTACTAGATTAGTTGTTCCTTTCGATATGAGTACCGCAGTAAAGATATTACCATATATAATATATACGCCAAACAGGAAGCCAGCCACAGCAATTTTCTAAACTAAGTATGAACCTGAACATTGGTGACAGTTGGAAACAAAAAGATATATTGATGAAATCGAAGCAAGACAATTGTTTTATATCCACTCAGTTCATATTAAATTGTCTGTCAAAGGAGAACTAAAAAACACTAAAAAACACTTATCTCAGAACATTTAATTAATATACCGCCTATTTCGGACTTCTCGTGAAGTAATGTTGTGTTTGTAAATGGATCATACCCCCTTCGTTACTGTGATCGGATGGAGCAGACGGATTTTAAAAATGTTTGTTTTAACCGTTTGATTGGGTGTTTGAGGTAATACTATGTATGACTACTCTTGACGACGTACTGTATGGAGCAACGACGTCATATATCGACGATTATCACAATTATGATAAAGCCTTTCCTGCATTTACATGCTTTATGGCGCTTTTGGCAAAAGGAGAAAGTGCTCATGATGAGCAATGATTTCAATCCTATTCAATAATCAAACTACCATTTATATAGACTTTTTATATTTTGGACTTGTTAATTACAAAGTCGTTTACTAAAGATTAAGCGTATGTAGGAAAGGGAGGGTTAATGAAAATTACTAAATATTCTATGTGATTTATGCGGTTGTATTTATGGTGGTATCAACATTTGACGGTCATGTCTTAACTTATTTCTCTATATTTATACATAAACACAATAAAATAAAGCATTTACAAAAACAAATAGGATTGTTGACTTTATCTAGATAAGGATGTAGTACCAAACTGACCTCTCCCTAAATATTAACCTGTCCAATTGATTTCATATAAATCAATCAAACAAATTGAACTGTTTTGAAAAAACCTGTAACATTATGTATATATAGTTGTTTTTCGGCAGGAAGTATGCACTATACAAATACAAGAACAAAACTTGATGCAGAATGCATCAAAAGAAAGTAAACGCTGTGGAGGGAAACCGTTTTTATATTGACGCATATACAAAGACGACATTTTGAAAACGAATTGGCCAAAGGAAAAATTACTCTTATAATGAGCCATTTATTTTTTCGCCATAATGCTTTTAAATCTTTTTGATTGTTATACTATCATTTAAAGAAATTGTACAAAAAGGTTGAGATTATACTATATAATCAACATAAATGTCTCACAGTCTGTGAGGAGTTTGTGATACAGAACTCTCATTTCCATGAAGTCATTATACTTCTATTTTAAGAAACGGACAACGTAGAAAAACTACGATAGAGGTACGTCACTCATAGGTCGAGTACGCTGGTCATACGCTGACATACACTGGCATGAAGGTGTACCGAACAGCTAGCTTATTGATGGCGCTTGAGTAACGTACTTCTCACGTATGTCTGACGTATCTGCAACTTATAAAGACATCTTGGCGTATGAGTAACGTATACATAACGTATATAAAACTAGTGTATGATTATATGTGATGTATGCGGTTGTGTTTATGGCGACGACAACATTTGACGGAAGCGATTGATACCGCAAAAATAACCAAAATATAAAACACATGAAAAATAGTACTAATACAGTACGGTCGGTACTTGGAATAACGGCCTTATGTCTTAACTGTTAGTTATTTCTCTATATTTATATATAAACACCTTAAAATAAAGCATTTACAAAAACAAATAGGATTGTTGGCTTTATCTAGACAAGGATGTTGTTCCAAACTGAACTCTCCCTAAATATTAACATGTTGGATTGATTTCATATAAATCAAACAATTAAATTGAACTGTTACGGGAAAAAACCTTTAACATTATGTATGTATAGTTTTTTTCGGCTGGAAGTATGCACAATACAAATAAAAGTACAAACATTTCTGCACAATGCAGCATAAAAGGGAAGCGAGGTGGAGGGAAACCGTCTTAATATTGAAGCATTTGAGAGACGACTTTTGAAAACTGTTTGGCCAAAGCAGAAATTAATCTTATAATAAGACATTTATTGTTTCGCCATAATGTTTTTAAATATTTGTGTTTATAATACTATCATTTAAAGAAAATGTACAAAGATTTGCCATGGTGTTTCCAAAGTCGTCTGTCACAGAGTTGTTGTATGTGGAAAAGGGTTAATTAACAAACAGCAATTAAATTATGGAAGTTGATAAGCTAATAAATAACTGTGAGGCATATAAGAAAATCGGGAGCCAAGTAAATAAAATCATAAATTACTTTTCTATTGTCTACGAAGTTGTCCTTATATCTTACTTTTTTCTTTAAATAAGATTTCTCGAATATGATCAGATCATGCACCTAAATAGTTCGAGCAAGTGTTCATGATTTATCACATTCTGTTTCTTAACAAGTCATAATTTACACTCAGGTTCGTGTATCATAGGGTATTTTATGCCTACCACCTACGTGTTTCTTTTCATAGTTTTTTCACGTTGACTGCTTCTTAAAATAGAAGTGTAATGACCTGATCGAAATGAGAGTTCTGCATCACAAACTCCTCACAGACTTTGAGACATGTATATATATTATATAGTGAGGAGTAAGTGATGCAGAACTCTAATTCCCTTTTCATAATTCAAATACAAATCTCAACATTTTCTGTAATTTAAACTTAATCAAATTGTGTAATTTTTATTGTTTTATTTTCAAATATAAATTTCGCGTACATAGGGATAAGGGTTTAGGTGCTATCAAACTTATGAATTATCAAGTTCACAACTGCGAAAAGGGAAGAGGCACATACGTATATAAAGGACAGACGCTATCTTACAAAAGCCAGTTAAACGTATTGCAGATCCTTAAACCGTGTGACCTTAAAGTGACTGAATATACCATCTGTGAGATTGAACACAAACGTCAAGTTTCAGAAAGAATATTAATACGGTGTCAGGAAATAATGAACATGCCGAGTCAACCTTCAAGGGACGATATTTTACAGATAAAACAGTTCGTCTTCCTACCACTTGCAGGCTCTACAAAAGCGAAAGTCGTTCAGGAAAACGAAGCGAAATACCAGAATGTCGAAGTAAAAACGAAAGCGAATATAGATAAGCAAACGAAAAGGATTACTGAGCTTAATTGGGAGCCGAGTAGCATTGGCGTGCAGCCTGCCCTAGACTACACTTTTCCAGGAACAAAGATTGAAACAGCTATCGAAGTGCGACCGAAATCATACGAAAGACAGTCACTTTACTGGATTAGCTGTTCCTATCGATATGAGTACCGCAGTAAAGATATGACCATAACTATACGCCAAACAGGAAGCCAACCACAGGTTATGTCCCATCGGCGGTTTTCTAAACTAAGTATGAACCTGAACATTGGTGACGATTGGAAACAAAAAGGTATATTGATGAAATCAAAGGAAGACAATAGTTTTAAATCCTCTCAGTTCATATTAAAAGGTGTATCAAAGGAGGACATGAAACACTTATCTGTGAAAATAAAAATAACCGCCCATTTCGGACTTCTCATGAAGAAACGTTGTGTTTGTAAATGGGTCATTCCCCTTCGTTACTGTGATCGGATGGAGCAGACGGAATTCAAAAAATGTTTGTTTTAACCGTTTGATTGGGTCTTTGAGGTTATACTATGTACGACTACTCTTGACCAAGTACTGTATGGCGCAATGACGTCATAAATTGACAATTATCACAATTATGATTAACCCTTACCTCCATATACATGCTTTTTGGCGCTTTTGCAGAAGACGACTTTTGAACTGCTAATGATGAGCAATTGTCTATTGCTACAATGAGTTCAGCCCTATTCAATAATCAAACTACCATTTATATAGATTATATGTTGGACTTGTAAATTACAAAGTCGTTTGCTGCAGTTTCAGTGTATGTATGAAAAGGTTAATGACAAGTTCTAGATATTATATGTGATGTATGCGGTTGTATTTATGGCGGTGTCAACATTTGACGGAAGCGATTGGTACCGCAAAAATAACCAAAATATAAAACACGTGAAAAATAGTACTAATACAGTACGTTCGGTACTTGGATTAACGGCATCATGTCTTTACTGCCAGTTACTTATTTCTCTATATTTATATATAAACACCATAAGATAAAGCATTTACAAAAACAAATAGGATTGTTGACTTTATCTAGATAAGGATGTAGTACTAAACTGACCTCTCCCTAAATATTAACCTGTCCAATTGATTTCATATAAATCAAACAATTAAATTGAACTGTTATAAAAAAAAACCTGTAACATTATGTATATATAGTTGTTTTTCTGCTGGAAGTATGCACTATACAAATACAAGAACAAAACTTGATGCAGAATGCATCAAAAGAAAGTAAACGCTGTGGAGGGAAAACGTGTTTATATTGACGCATATGCAAAGACGACATTTTGAAAACAAATTGGCCAAAGCAAAAGTTACTCTTATAATGAGCTAATTATTTTTTCGCCATAATGCTTTTAAATCGTTTTGATTGTAATTCTATCATTTAAAGAAATTGTACAAATATTACCATGGTGTTTCCAAAGTCATCTGTTACAGAGTTAGTGTATGTGGAACAAGGTTGATAAGCTAGTTAACAAATGCGAGCTAAGTAAACAAGATCATGAATTAATTGCCATGGTACTCAGGTTGGCGTTACAGGGCCGTCGTTCCTTTTGTTATTGTTTTTTACGCTATAGAATTTTCAAGGGAATCTGTTGTGTATGGAGTATGAGAACAAAATGGATCTTGTATTTTACGATACTAAATCTTTTCTGTGAAGTTTGTAGTTCTCCTGACTGTTAAGTATATATTGTCTAGGAAGTTATGAATGTTCTTCAATAATGAAAAGTCTGCAAACCCCAGCTTTGTTGACCACGACTCTAGCCGTACATCGGTTATTCATTATAAACAGTTGTGCAATTGAGGTCATTGTCACATTGATATAAAACATCCAAAAAATCATGTAGAAGGTAGTAAGATTAAAATGTCAGTGTTTTGTCATATCTTTCACCCAGTCAATATAACTTGAACAGTTTTTGTAAAGGGTCACCCTATAAATAATGATACCATATTATCTTTGAATCAGACTACTGGATTCAGAAGGGAAGAAATTTACAGGTTGGGCATTCTGATGAAACCAAATTTCTTCATATAATTTAATTCTTTCCCACATACAAAATCGGCTTCTGACGCCTTTGCAGCAGACAGCTTTTTAAAACATTGTGGGGAAAATGAGAAATTTCTCATGATGCGCAATATCTCCGTCTGCCACCATGTTTTCGACTCTATTTAATCATTAAACTTTCATTTGTAGAGGTTTATCCCATATTTGTCAAATGTTCTAAACCCTTTACCTCATATAGACGCTTTTTGACGCCTCTGGAACAGACGGCTTTCTGAAAACGTAGTGACAAAAGAAGAAATTGCTCAAAACGAGCAATTTCCTCCTTTTGCCACAATGTTTTCCAATTTTAGTCATAGGTTATCCATTCAGATCTAGATATTTTCTATTTTTGACAAAATATGTTCAAAGTCGTCTGCGTTAAATTTCTGAACAATTTTGAAAGATGACCACCAAAGATATATTCCTGTGGAGCTTAGCTTGAAATAGATCTAGTGGTTTAGGATTGATTGATTGGGGTTTAATGCCGTTTTTAACAATTTCTCAGTCATATCACGGCGGCCAGTTCACCTACTCATGTGTTTCCAGGTTTTCTCACACCAGTACTCCGCATAACAATCTTCCCAATCAACTGGCTGCTTTTCCACATTGGTGGAAGACGAATGACGCACTTCACATTGACTTTTGTCAAACGTCGGAAAGAAAAGTTGGCCGAGCCGGGATTCGAACTCACAACCCCTAGATTGGCAGCCCACGTCGTTACCGACTGAGCTTCCGGGACTCGGCTGTGGTTTAGGAACAAAATGATCATGGAATCAACAATAAATTAGAGGAGTATACCTTACATATTTTGACATTGTCCTCCCTCTCTGATGCCGCTGCAAACAAAGTTCTCATATTGTTTTACCTTTTGAACAAAATTGAAAAGGAAGACCACCAAATAAACATTTGTGTGGCGTTTTGTTTAATTTGATAGTGTGGTTTAGGAAGATATGTTGTTTGAAGTTCAAAGTTAACGAAAGACAGACATAACTGATTAGATTAGACCAGATTGAGTCTTACTTCAGGTAATCTAAAAAGAAAACCGCACCCTGTAGCACATGAAAAGATCATAATAATTGAATTAAGTTGAAAACATTGTGAACAATAGAGGACATGCTCATGATGCAGTTGCGTCTACATGTTGGAAAAGGGTGCTATATCATCATTTATCGTAACATTACAAATATTAAAATTATAATTACTTTTAAAGCATTCAACAAATTTATTAACTAAAGCATTATCATTTTTTAAACCACTACAGTTTCTAATTTAGCTTAACATTTTGCTTGTCTTAATAGAAATCCAATGCAAATACCTATCTTTAGAATGCTACAGTACACACAATGGTCGCGTGATCCACACATTTATATATAGATTGGAATGGAAAAACCCCAAAAACAAGGGACCAGTAGGTATTTACTGAACGACTAATACGTATTTTTATAACATCATCTAAATTTTCGAATAAAACAGATACTTAAAGCAATGGAAATATATATTTCATTTTAAAATAATCATTATTAATAATGTTAACAAACAATTGTAACTGTAATGTAATCAAGTAATTTACATTTAGTTGTCGCCTCCTATCATAGTCAACTATAAACAAAGGTAACAAGAAATATCTTTTAAAAAGATAAACGGCGATTAATATGAGAAAACACTAATAAATGGAACATGCGCATATTATTTGATATTTTATCTTACTTATTAGAATGACAGAAAACTATAACGTTAAATATGTAATATTTGGTTTATAAATGTTTGAGTTCATATACATGTATATACTTTGGTTTTGATATGAATGAGAGAGGGGAAAAAAGCTTGCCTTTGCAGGGAAGCAAACCACAGACCTTTCACTTGACAATCCAAGTTAACATCCATTACACTATCGCGACATTTATTAATCTTGAGATTACGCGAGGCTCCCAAGAGGTGTATTATATAACAAAGTATAAGTTTCAATTGACGATAAATAACTGAAAACTTATCATGTTTCAAAAATAATTAATATTTTGGTCTTAAATATTATATTTCATACGTTTTCACTGATTTTTTTTCACTGAAATTTGAAAACAATTAAAGGTTAGTGTGCAGAACATTTCATTTTAAATGTTCACCTCATTGGTGCCTCTCATAGGATCAGCCAACTTAACTATGAACCAATCAAAAGGTTTCATTTCCTTTATTTCTTCGATATTATTCATTAAATACAACATTTGATTGGTCTACAATCTAGATCATTTGTTTAACATCTAGGTCAAAACCGTCGTTAGTCAGCTATCGCCGAAAAAGAAGTAACATCATATAACCCGGAGCGTAAACGGACCGCGTAATCAAAGATCAGGCTGATAGCACACGTCATTGTTTCGATTCTACAGTAGAAACAGTGTTTACATTTTACTATTTTAGATATATACATGCAGTAGCAATTTATGAAATCTACACAAGTCTAGACATGTCTTTGAACCTAAAGTAATGTGGAATGAATATTAAAAAGAGAAATCCACGTCATTTAATGCTGATATTGAAATTATAGTTGAATATAAGCGTAAGTTGCAAGTTTAATCGGGGACGAGTAAATAATCGTTAACACCATGAAATAAACTGAAATACTTGGTTAATCAAACACAAATTTAAATAATTGAAAAACATGAATTTCGTTTCAATTGTATCACCTATGGCTCAAAACCTTTTCAACATATAGACGCTTTCTGACGCCTCTGCAGCCTACGACTTTTGTAAACATTGTGCCAAAAGAAGAAATTACTCAAAACAAGCAATTGCTCCTTTTGTCACAATGTTTTCCAGTTTTTATGCCCCCGGAATCACCGATTCGGTGGGTATCTAGTTTTTGGCCTTTCTGTATGTCTGTCTGTCTGTCTGTCTCTTTGTCTGTCTGTCGAAAAAAACTTTAACCTTGACCACTACTTTTGAACCATAACAGGTACGGCTACCATATTTTACATGTGTATTCCTTGTGACATGACCTTTCTGTCAGTACCAACATTTTTGACCTTGCTACCTTGCGACCTTGACCTTTGACCTAGATTCATTCGGGGGCATCAGAGTTTCACAAACACATCTTGTTTTCAATAATCATACCTTCATTTGTGGTGATTTTCCATATGTTTGCCTAGATGTTGTCAAAGTTTTCTGAATGTGAAAAAGGGTTAACAAGGAAGCTATGGATAGTTGAAGTGTGTATCTTTGCCGTGGACCGACCTTTAATTCCAATCTTTTTTTAAATTCCGGATAAATGAGTCCAGTCCAGTCCGTTCATGGACAGATTTTCAGACTGGCATTTGTGAACATTGTAGGTTAAGATCAGCGTGAACATATGATCCGTCTGATTAGGATCTTCACAAGTTTACCAAGCTTCTAACCAGCTAACGTTAGTTATATGTGATTTGCTTTATTTGGGTTTTACTCCTTTTTTTTTAAATCATTTCAGTTATATCAGTTCACTTATTTTATGATTCCTGGGTAAATAAACAAGTACAAGGCTAGGAAATGTGTCTTGCCCAAAGACAATCTACAATGACAGCCTCGCTGCGACTGGGGATCGAACCCAGGACGCCCGGTCCCAAATCCCCAATGCTAGGGCGTTTTATGCGAAAAATATTTGTCTTTAATCAATCAGACTGTGCGGAATCACAGTCTGATATGGATCTACGTTGTTCTTTAAAAAAAAAACTTCTGCCTTTTCGCACGAACAGGTTAAAATACAGTCGCCTGAATTAACAAATGAACCCTCGGGAATTTAACACTTTCCCATATGTAGACGCCTTTGCAGCAGGCACATTCTTAAAACATTGTGACAAATGGAGAAATTGCTTATCAATAGCAATTTCTCCAATATCCGAAATGTTTTCTCCTTTATTCAATAATTGTTTTATTTTCTTTCATTTATAGAGAATCGTCTGCTACATATTTGTTCTAAGTGGGATAGGGTTAATAGAATTGAACAAGATTTAGAGAACCTTCCCTGTCGTCCACAAATTTAATCAAAATTACATTTGAGCCGTCTCGCGAGAAAACCAACATTGTGGACTTTTTTATCTCCTATGGATTTTCTGTTTCATGAATCATCACGCTATACCTCTATCCCCCCCTGAGACGAAATGTGTCAGCCCGGATCAGTCTGCGCGGACTGCGCAGGCTGATCTGGGCCGATACATTACGCAGAGGCCTTTATGGTGGTTTTCTCGCGGTCGGCTCATTTGATAACATCATTACATGCAGTAGCAATAAATGTTCACTGAACACGAAAGTATTTATGGGATTTCATCTTCAACATTGTCTTCTTACCAACGTTTCAACCCTTCGAGCCGAAATGTTTAATAAAAGTATTGAATCCTGGACATTTTTACATTTTTTTTTTTTTTATAAACGAGATAACATCGTGAGAAAAGAAGCAATTTCTCATATAGAGCATCGTATACCGTTCACACTATATTGTCCAATAATGAATCGTCTTGGATTCTAGAAAACGTAACGAGGATCATGGAAAAGGGTTCTAACGAGCGGACAAGACAATTCTTGGAATTAATTTTTTGATGAATTACGGAGATAGTGCACACTCCATTTCATATAAATTTGGATTACTCGAATAGGACGTCCTGATTTATATCATTTTAAGTACGCTGTAAATCTAAACATCTATAAATCACAGTGCTTATTTTTGTTGTTGCAGTTTGAATATTTGAATTGTAATACTACGTAAAATTCGGTTTATATTTTTCAGTTTCCGTGCATGTACGCGGTTTGCAATACAGTTCTCTCTTACAACGACTGTTCGTACACGAATTTGACGGAAGCGATTGGTACCGCAAAAATAACCAAAATATAAAACACGTGAAAAATAGTACTAATACAGAACGTTCGGTACTTGGAATAACGGCATCATGTCTTATCTGTCAGTTACTTATTGCTCTATGATTATATATAAACACCATAAGATAAAGCATTTACAAACACAAAAGGGATTGTTGACTTTATCTAGATAAGGATGTAGTACCAAACTGACCTCTCCCTAAATATTAACCTGTCCAATTGATTTCATATAAATCAATCAATTAAATTGAACTGTTATGAAAAAACCTGTAACATTAAGTATATATAGTTGTTTTTCGGCTGAAAGTATGCACTATACAAATACAAGAAAAACTTAACGAAAGCGCTGTGTGTGTGTGTGTGGGGGGGGGGGGGGGGGGGGGGGGGGGGGGGGGAGAATACAGCAGGAACTATATAATTACAATACTTCCAACATTCTCGAACAAATATACCGCGGCATCAGAAAAGGTAACCCTAATGGGCGCAATTCTAATCGCCAAGAATTGCATTTACTTCTACTATTTTAGGAGAATTCCGTATCAACAATATTACTTAGAACCGGTCATGGTGGGGTTCCCTTGGGCAAGGCACATTTCCTAGCCTACAAATGGTTGCTTTACCCAGGGATCTTGAATCAGTGAACTGTCGCCGTGATATAACTGGAATAATGTTGAAAACGGCGTAAAACTCCAATAAAACAAAATCAAAAAAGTATGCTTAAGGATGTACTGAACTGAGGTTTTGAAATTTAAAAAAAACTTTTTTTTTTTTTACTTTCTTATTAAATCTTCTTATTTTGTTGTCAATTAAAACCTGTTTAGCCATTATACCTTTTTATAATTCTTCAAAATTTAAAAAAAAGTGGATAAAATTTGCTTGAGATAAAGGGCCTATTTTTTGCATGAGCCTTCAATTTTTTCGTGAGACGCTGTCCAGTTGCCGTGTTTGATTAAGAAATAAAACTGGTAAAAAAGAACATATTAAAGTCCATGTATATAAATTTTAATCTAAAACTTGTATAGTATCATATTGTTTTGAAAAAAAGTAGAAAATATTGGAAAACTTTTTTGACATTTGAAGATATGTTTGAAAAATTAATAAATATATATTCATATTTTAACATTTTTTAGCCATTCAAAGAAGAAAAACTGAAAATATTGCCCAGCGACATATACTTTTCTTATTAAAATCTGATAAATGATAGTAATTGAAATAACGTAGAGAAGTTTCAGAAAAAGTTAAATATTACAAATATGTTTTTTCCTTATTTCAAAGTTTTGAAATTGTCTATTCTTAAATCTGACAAATATGGATTTTCATTAGTGTCAAATAGTGTCTATTTTTTAGCATTAATTACAATGCATTGCATGAACTTCCAAAGATATGGATATAATACCTTCAGAATGAGATTAAAACCACAAGAAGATAAACAATTAGCATCTCATCTTTCAAATATCGGCAATTTGCGTGAAAACATTTTTTATTTCATGGGCTGAAACAGCGAAAAAAACGCTCACCATAAGGCTTTTATAAATTGATCTAGCAAAAAAAAAAGCCCAGTACCATACCTTTTTTTTTTTTTTTTTTAATTTAACATATATCCAACTTTCAAAAAAAAAATATTACAACAAAAGTTAAATATTATGAAAAATCCACTTTTCAGTTCAGTACATCCTTAAATGGTAGTACATGTATATTTTGTACGTATCAATGCAAGAGGCTAAATTCAATAAATTTAATCCTTCATTTCATTTTGTTCCAAAAATAATAATGTATTGTTGTAAGTTGTGTTACTTCTGCTATAGCTTTAAACCCTTTCGCTGCCAATGGCAATCAAAGGCTTTTGCAAACAATGCAGATTCAGGAGAGACAGCTCGTCACGAGCTGTCTCTCCTGAAATCTGCATTGTTTGCCACTTAAACATTAAATGTTACCAAATGTCCTGTTGGTCAAAAAATGGAGTGGTCCTATTTGTAACATGGAAGAGTCGATTTTCTGAAATTCGGTATTGAAAGAGATAAATAATATTTCCCTATTACACGCCTCTTTTTTCTCTGCTACAACCCACCGCACGTATGTGTTACATGTACGTGTTGATATTATCGCTTCCCTAAGACATATCACTACAAAACAATACCCAGGGCCTTTCTCGGATATACACCAGTCAAACCTGTGCTAAAGACCACCTTTGTTTAGCAATTCACTGTCTATAGCAATCTCACTTTTAATTTCCCAATTGCTCATTGTTAGATGCATAAATCATTCTGTAATTAAAGACCACCTGTGAACAGATATCAGATTGTTCTCTTCCCATGGGCGTGGGCTTTAAACACAGGTTGGACTGTAGTTCTAAATAAATGGAATGTTTAACATAAATGTCTCCTTTATCAGTGTTGATACAGGTAATACTTTATTTGCAAGATAATTTGTGAGAAAAAAAAATGAAAAAAAAATATATTTAGCTGTTTTTCAAGGTAAAATTGCATTAGAATGACAGCCATTCGTGCTTCAAGGAAAAAGTCAATTTACCCTAAAAGGTGACCTATCTTTATTTTTTTGCATTTTTTATTAAATTGAATTATGAGTAATGATTATGGATAATTACAGACAATTCTGATACGTAGAATAGGAAATTTTTTGAAAAATTGTATGATTTTATTTATCCGGGGGTAAAATGTGACATCATTTGTACCTTGTAAAACAGCTTGATATAGTTTGTGTCATTCTTTTTCTCACAAATTCCCTTTTCATATTGATTTACAATCTATAAATAAAGTTATATATAAACTTTAATAGGATTTGTAGTATTCATTTGTTAGTGTTTTATGTTTTCGGTCGAAATACCTATATTTGTGCCGATGCTGAAATTGGTCATGTTATTGACAGGCCAATAAAAAAATAAAGGACAATGAAATTTCAACCGATAATTGTATGTACTAAAAAATATAAAGTTTTAAGAAATTCTATAATTGGGATTTTGTTTGTCAAAATTGTAGCTGTTTTATTGTGGTTTTACGCCGTTTATACTATTTCAGTTTTATCACAGCGACAGTTCACTTATTAGTCATCCATGGGTAAACACACCAGTACTAGGCTAAGAAATGTGCCTTGCCGGTGGACATTCCACCAATACCGTCGTGCCGCGACTGGGAAGCGAACCCGGGACGCCCGTTTTAAATTTCTGACGGTAACCGCCCGACCACGGCGGGTTCCTTCATACTTTACATAACCGCCCGACGATACTTTTACCTGGCATAAATACTATTGTGGATTCATCTACCTTTAAATAATGGGATATTTTGTATGACATTGTTTATAAGCAAAACAACAAACGCAGTTGACATTTTCAACACTAGAATAGCCGTTGTTTATATTATTTGCGACATTATAAAACACGTTTCTTTGTCAAAACTGGCGCAGCAATGGATGAATTGAACACAAGAGTATGCTGTATGTATCCTAATCTAACATTGAACACAAGTATGCTATATTTATCTTATTCTACATTGAACACGCAATTATGCTATATGTATCTTATTCTACATTGAACACACAATTATGCTATATGCATCTTATTCTACATTGAACACACAATTGTGCTATATGCATCTTATTCTACATTGTACACACAATTATGATATATGCATCTTATTCTACATTGTACACACACTTATGCTATATGTATCTTATTCTACATTGAACACACAATTATGCTATATGCATCTTATTCTACATTGAACACACAATTATGCTATATGTATCTTATTTTAAATTGAACACAATTATGCTGTATGTATCTTAGTCTAACATTGAACACAAGTATGCTATATGTATCTTATTCTACATTGTACATACAATTATGCTATATGCATCTTATTCTACATTGTACACGCAATTATGCTATATGCATCTTATTCTACATTGAACGCACAATTATGCTATATGTATCTTATTCTATATTGAACACACAATTATGCTATATGTATCTTATTCTACATTGAATACACAAGTATGCTATATGTATCTTATTCTACATTGAACACACAATTATGCTATATGCATCTTATTCTACATTGAACACACAATTATGCTATATCTATCTTCGTCTACATTGTACACACAATTATGCTATATTTATCCTAGTCTACATTGAACACAAACTAATGCTATATTTATTTCTACATTGAACACAACATTATGCTATATGTATCTTCGTCTACATTGTACACACAATTATGGTATATGTATCTTAGACTACATTGTACACACAATTATGCTATATTTATCCTATTCTACATTGTACACACAATTATGCTATATGTATCCTATTCTACATTGTACACACACTTATGCTATATGTATCTTATTCTACATTGAACACACAATTATGCTATATTTATCCTAGTCTACATTGTACACACAATTATGCTATGTGCATCTTATTCTACATTGTACACACAATTATGCTCTATGTATCTTATTCTACATTGAACACACAATTATGCTATATGCATCTTATTCTACATTGTACATACAATTATGCTTTATGCATCTTATTCTACATTGTACACGCAATTATGCTATATGCATCTTATTCTACATTGAACGCACAGTTATGCTATATGTATCTTATTCTACATTGAACACACAAGTATGCTATATGTATCTTATTCTACATTGAACACACAATTATACTATATGTATCTTATTATACATTAACACATAATTATGCTATATGCATCTTATTCTACATTGTACACACAAGTGTGCTATATGTATCTTATTCTACATTGAACACACAAGTATGCTATATGTATCTTATTCTACATTGAACATACAATTATGCTATATGTATCTTATTCTACATTGAACACAATTATGCTGTATGTATCTAAGTCTAACATTGAACACAAGTATGCTATATGTATCTTATTCTACATTGAACACACACTTATGCTATATGCATCTTATTCTACATTGAACACACAATTATTATATATGCATCTTATTCTACATTGTACGTACAATTATGCTTTATGCATCTTATTCTACATTGTCCACGCAATTATGCTATATGCATCTTATTCTACATTGAACGCACAATTATGCTATATGTATCTTATTCTACATTGAACACACAATTATGTTATATGTATCTTATTCTACATTGAACACATCATTATGCTATATGCATCTTATTCTACATTGAACGCACAATTATGCTATATGCATCTTATTCTACATTGTACACACAAGTATGCTATAAGCATCTTATTCTACATTGAACACACAATTATGCTATATCTATCTTCGTCTACATTGTACACACAATTATGCTATATTTATCCTCGTCTACATTGAACACAAAATATTGCTATATGTATCTCATTCTACATTGAACACAACATTATGCTATATGTATCTTCGTCTACATTGTACACACAATTATGCTATATGTATCTTAGTCTACATTGGACAAAACATTAAGCTACAAGTATCTTGTTAATCTATATTGAACAAAGCATGTGATACTGAACATGGTTTAGTCTACATTGAATACAACATTATACCTCGCATGCAATGTTCAGCATTAAATATGACATCAAACTATATGCAATTAGTCGACATTGAACACAACAACAAAATATAAGAGAAGAACACAACCTATATATGTGTAAACGTTACACACACGTATGTGGTGTACGTTGAACACGCGATGCCGCATATGCACCTACATTTGTATGCAAAGGGTAACATTACTTTGTTCCTGGAAAAGTGACATTCGCGAAATTGTGATATGTGACGATACAGATTATATTACACATCCGTACTATATTCGTACGAAGTTTTTTGATATTTTCTTTAACCCTTTCTCTCAAACGACAATTCTGCAGCAGACGACTTTGAACGTATTTTGTCAAAACATAGAAAATCTCCATAATTGAATGGATAACCTATGACTAAAAGTGGAAAACATTGTGGCAAAAGGAGAAATTGCACGTTTTGTGCAATTTCTTCTTTTGTCACTATGTTTTCAAAAAGCCGTCTGCTGCAGAGGCGTCCGAAAGCGTTTATATGAGGGAAAGGGTTAACCCAATACAGAACAGATGTGAATCAGACATATGAATTCGAAGGCAGGTCAGACTATAGCTTTTTTGTTGGTTTTCCTATTATAAGCAAGTCTATGATAAAAGGGTACACGTTTGCGTTTGTTAACAGTGTAGATCCTGATCAGCCGGTGCATCTGATCATTATTACATTAATCTTTATGAATTGAGAGAAGCTTCTTGCAAGTTTGTGTAAGAATTTTTAAACGATGAAAATCTTGAAATGACTTTGCAAAATGTACACGTTGATCTGGCTCTACACTGTTCACAAAAGTCACTTACGCAAGGACGGGATCATATATAGTGCCTAACCAGTTAAAAGTCATAAGTACTCTTAAGAACCATGAACAAGTACATTCAACAACGTTTGTCTATGCCACGAGTACATGATCTTCATTTTATGGCTTTTTAACACCACGAAAGCTGAAAAGTGTGAACTCCAAATCTGTCAGGGATATTCGAAAGTTCCTGAAGGAAACACGCTGAATATGTTCAATCAGAACGGCTCTGATTATGGAGCTTATCCTTATCTGATCTCCAAACCCTATGGTGTGGGTACTCAAAAAAAAAAACGTCTCAGCGCGACGATTTGTTTGGTGACCAGAATACCAAGTTTAATCAAGTTCTGAAAAGATATATAATGATGGGCAAATCCCTGTTTGCTCCTCCTTATATATGCTTATGTTAATCCTTTCGCACTTATCCTAAACGAACTTGAGAACATGAAAGATAAAATCGCTAGCAATCAAATGAACGTATATATTGTGAAAAGATTTTGAAACATTTTGACATAAGGATAAAGTGATTCTCAATGGCCATTTCTCCGTTTCCTACAATGATTTCCAAAGATGTATCCCGTCAAAATACTTCTTCAAGTTGGATACGGTTGAAGGTTTATTGGTCTCAGCGTTCTGCAACGTATAGTGAAATCTAGAATAGAAGCTGTTGCAGCTAGAAAGCCATTTTCCTGATATCTTAAAAACGAACGCCTTTTGCCGGCTCTGCATCAGACACAAAATTTATAAGCGCCCATAAATAATTTTAAATGAGCCGTCCGCGCAGACTGATCCGGGCCGACACATTGCGTCTCAAATAGAGGTATAGAGTAATGATTCATAAAACAGAAAATCCACATGAGGCGAACATTTTCTCTCCGAATAAGCCTTCGCGGTACGCTTAGGCTGATCCGGATCGATACTTTACGCAGAGTCCACAATGTTGGATTTCTCGCGGGACGGCTCAAATAGTATTTTACAATGTATCATCCAATGTGTGCATTGAACAGGCACTGTCATATGAATAAATTGAGTGAACTCCATTTACGGTATAATTGTTTGTTTCGATGTGGGATCTAGATGTTTGCTTGTGTTTTACGCCGATTTCAACACTGTTACCGTTATATCCCGGCGTTTCTTATGTAAGTTACCATTACTGCTTGTCCATTTATCCTGACACCAGCGAGTCAGTTGTACATAATGCTTACCCGACAACCCTGCGCGCCTAGGAGGGGAACCCATTACTACCATTTTAAAGTATAGAATGACCCGGCGGGTGATCGAACCCGTGTGCCCCCCGCACCCGAGACGGACTTTCTACCACTATGCTACCGAGGTGGTAAGATCGATATGAATTTCCATGAGTGAGCGACTCTTGACAAATACTTTTTTTTATTGTTCATTGATGGAAATAAAGAACAAAACTTAACAATACAATATACAATATTTTTTATTTCGATGCTGAGTATGTACATAATACATAAATGACAGCTCTGCAATATATTATACAACGTGATCAGAGGGCAACAAAAGGCGTAGTACTTAAATCAATATGAGAGATAAAGTGTGAATAAGAGAAGAAGAATGAAGTATATAGAGAAGAAAAAGAAAGAAGGTACAGAATGGAGCGGATAGAAGAATGTTTTGTTGTTTAAATATGTTCGTTAAGCATGTTTATTTGAAAGCTCAATAAGCTTGTTTTCGTCATGTTTCCATATTGAATTGAATTTAAACAGAACAGAGGCTTTGTTCATATGACTTGAACACATATGGTTCATCGTCAAAATAATTACAATGTACATGTACATACGATAAATAAATAGACTGACGATATAATATAATACGAGGGTGAATAAACTTTTCTTCTGAAAATGAGGTATATGCAAAATTTGATTAAGATTTGTTTTCTTAACGTCATTTACATCAGTGAGATTCTAACACACTTGTAGAAGAAATGGAAATTGATCAATAAGAGCACTTTAATATCTGATACATTGGTGGAATTCCTTAGCACTTTCAGCGCCGAATTGTTTAAAGTAGACTCTTCCATGTTCAAAATCGGACGTCTCCATTGCTCATGTAATAAAAGTTCAGTCTATTTTGATAACTAAAAGGCAAACAATGCTGATTTCAGGTGAGACAGCTCGTTACGCAGGCTGATCTGGTCGATACATTACGCAGATGTCTATCGCCGCACCAACATTGTGGTCTCTGCGTAAAGTATCGATCCGGATCAGTCTAAGCATGCCACACGGGCCTACCTGGACCGACACTGTTCGTATCCTGTGGATTTTCTGTTTCAGGAATAACTACTGTATACATCTATCCCCCTAAGACGGAATGTGTCGGCCGGATCAGTCTGCGCGGACAGCGCAGGCTGATCTGGTCGATACATTACGCAGATGTCTATCGCCGCACCAACATTGTGGTCTCTGCGTAAAGTATCGACCCGGATCAGCCTAAGCATGCCACACGGGCCTACCTGGACCGACACTTTTCGTATCCTGTGGATTTTCTGTTTCAGGAATAACTACTGTATACATCTATCCCCCTAAGACGGAATGTGTCGGCCGGATCAGTCTGCGCGGACAGCGCAGGCTGATCTGGTCGATACATTACGCAGATGTCTATCGCCGCACCAACATTGTGGTCTCTGCGTAAAGTATCGATCCGGATCAGTCTAAGTATGCCACACGGGCCTACCTGGACCGACACTGTTCGTATCCTGTGGATTTTCTGTTTCAGGAATAACTACTGTATACATCTATCCCCCTAAGACGGAATGTGTCGGCCGGATCAGTCTGCGCGGACAGCGCAGGCTGATCTGGTCGATACATTACGCAGATATATTGATATGAGCCGTCCTGCGAGAAAACCAACATTGTGGTCTCTGCGTAAAGTCTCGACCCGGATCAGCCTAAGCATGCCGCGCAAGCTAACCCGGACAGATACTTTTCGTCTCCTGAAGATTTTCAGGAATCATTACACTATACCTCTATCAACCTGAAACGGAATGTGTCGGCCCGGATTAGCCTGTGCAGACTGCGCTGGCTGATCTGGGTCGATACATTACGCAGAGGCCATACTGTTGGTTTTCATATGTGTTTCAACTAAGAAGATAATCTGCCAGATAAAAACGAAGTTAAATGACCGCACTAAAACATGTAAAGGGCAGATGAATTCAAAACAACAAGTAGTTTAGAGATGTCTTCCTTGTAGTGTTCCATTCTCTTAATACTGAGATAAAAGTGTTGCAACTTTAAAGTGAATCTGACAGACAGAAACAAAGTTATGACCAAACAACGCCTAGTGTGAAGGACAGAAGGACAGACGGACGACGGAAAAGTGATCATAACGTATATATCTGCCTTACAGACTGAACACACAAAAACAGTACACCATATTTAGTATAAAACAACTCCCGAATGACTCAGTTGGGGAAACAATGTTTCTAAAGATGGATTATTTTGTTCCTATAATTGAATTTAAGTTTTTCAATTTCTTATTCTGTTAATGCACAAATGTTGAGGATATAAAAACTGATGTATAAAGATTTTCCATACTTTTGCTTGGATGTTTTCAAAGTCGTCTTCTGTAGATTTGTTGCATGCGGGAAAGTGGGATTGTTAACCAAAACGCAAACGGGATCCGCATCAGTCTTAAAATAGTTTCTCTGTATGTATGAATGAATTTTATGAAAACGAAGTCTACAAAAAAAAAACCATCGAAAATTGAAATAATTTCTCCATAGGAAAATGTAGACACTGTCTTCAGATTGTTGCGCTCTCATTATTGAATATCGCATTTTTAATCTCGTTTACTGGCACTGTTGCAAAACTGAACAACGCGGAATATAAAAACAAGATTGCAGTCACGTTCTCACAGTTAGTTTAATCCAAAGAAATGTTAGATTTACTTAGACCTTGTATGCCGTATTTCAGTCACGATTAAGTGGTGTTTTCCGTTCTCCTATGATCCCTTTTATTAATCGTTCGGTTGGGGGTTTAACGCCGTTTCAACCATATCTAGACGGACAGTTCAACTGGTTGCTTTCCACATCGACTGTTAGCCCATTGGTTGGTGATAGTCGAATGACACTTGTCACAGTGACTTTTGTCAATCGTTTGAAAGAATATTGGCTGGGGTTCGAACTCACTAACCCCCTGGATGTATAGCCCGCGTCGCTAACGACTAAGCTACCGGGCCTCGGCTGTGTTTTCACTGATGTTACTACCCCACCCCGTTATTTGCGGTCCCGTTAGGGGGATGCACTAAGACCCCTAAAACCTAGAGCTGTATTTCCACTGATGTTACTACCACACTCCGTTATTTGTGGTCGCGTTAGGGGGATGCACTAAGACCCCTTAAAGCTAGAGGTGTGTTTCCACTGATGTTACTACCCCATTTCGTTATTTGTGGTCCCGTTAGGGGGATGCACTAAAACCCCCTTAAACCTAGAGCTGTATTTCCACTGATGTTACTACCACACTCCGTTATTTGTGGTCGCGTTAGGGAGATGCACTAAGACCCCTTAAACCTAGAGCTGTATTTTCACTGATGTTACTACCACACTCCGTTATTTGTGGTCGCGTTAGGGAGATGCACTAAGACCCCTTAAAGCTAGAGCTGTATTTCCACTGATGTTACTACCACACTCCGTTATTTGTGGTCGCGTTAGGGAGATGCACTAAGACCCCTTAAACCTAGAGCTGTATTTCCACTGATGTTACTACCACACTCCGTTATTTGTGGTCGCGTTAGGGAGATGCACTAAGACCCCTTAAACCTAGAGCTGTATTTCCACTGATGTTACTACCACACTCCGTTATTTGTGGTCGCGTTAGAGAGATGCACTAAGACCCCTAAAAGCTATAGCTGTATTTCCACTGATATTACTACCCCACTCCTTTATTTGTGGTCCCGTTAGGGGGATGCACTAAGACCCCTTAAAGCTAGAGCTGTATTTTCACTGTTGTTACTACCTCACTCCGTTATTTGTGGTCGCGTTAGAGAGATGCACTAAGACCCCTTAAAGCTAGAGCTGTATTTCCACTGGTGTTACTACCACACTCCGTTATTTGTGGTCGCGTTAGGGAGATGCACTAAGACCCCTTAAACCTAGAGCTGTATTTCCACTGATGTTACTACCACACTCCGTTATTTGTGGTCGCGTTAGGGAGATGCACTAAGACCCCTTAAAGCTAGAGCTGTATTTCCACTGATGTTACTACCCCACTCCGTTATTTGTGGTCCCGTTATGGAGATGCACTAAGACCCCTAAAAGCTAAAGCTGTATTTCCACTGATGTTACTACCCCACTCCTTTATTTGTGGTCCCGTTAGGGGGATGCACTAAGACCCCCTTAAAGCTAGAGCTGTATTTCCACTGATGTTACTACCACACTCCGTTATTTGTGGTCGCGTTAGGGAGATGCACTAAGACCCCTTAAAGCTAGAGCTGTATTTCCACTGATGTTACTACCACACTCCGTTATGTGTGGTCGCGTTAGGGAGATGCACTAAGACCCCTTAAACCTAGAGCTGTATTTCCACTGATGTTACTACCACACTCCGTTATTTGTGGTCGCGTTAGGGAGATGCACTAAGACCCCTTAAACCTAGAGCTGTACTTCCACTGATGTTACTACCCCACTCCGTTATTTGTGGTCCCGTTATGGAGATGCACTAAGACCCCTAAAAGATAGAGCTGTATTTCCACTGATGTTACTACCCCACTCCTTTATTTGTGGTCGCGTTAGAGAGATGCACTAAGACCCCTTAAAGCTAGAGCTGTATTTCCACTGGTGTTACTACCACACTCCGTTATTCGTGGTCGCGTTAGGGAGATGCACTAAGACTCCTTAAACCTAGAGCTGTATTTCCACTGATGTTACTACCACACTCCGTTATTTGTGGTCCCGTTATGGAGATGCACTAAGACCCCTTAAAGCTAGAGCTGTATTTCCACTGGTGTTACTACCACACTCCGTTATTTGTGGTCGCGTTAGGGAGATGCACTAAGACCCCTTAAACCTAGAGCTGTATTTCCACTGATGTTACTACCACACTCCGTTATTTGTGGTCGCGTTAGGGAGATGCACTAAGACCCCTTAAAGCTAGAGCTGTATTTCCACTGATGTTACTACCCCACTCCGTTATTTGTGGTCGCGTTAGGGAGATGCACTAAGACCCCTTAAACCTAGAGCTGTATTTCCACTGATGTTACTACCACACTCCGTTATTTGTGGTCGCGTTAGGGAGATGCACTAAGACCCCTTAAACCTAGAGCTGTATTTCCACTGATATTACTACCCCACTCCTTTAGTTGTGGTCCCGTTAGGGGGATGCACTAAGACCCCCTTAAAGCTAGAGCTGTATTTTCACTATTGTTACTACCATACTCCGTTATTTGTGGTCCCGTTAGAGGGATGCACTAAGACCCCTTAAAGCTAGAGCTGTATTTCCACTGATTTTACTACCACACTCCGTTATTTGTGGTCCCGTTAGAGAGATGCACTAAGACCCCTTAAAGCTAGAGCTGTATTTCCACTGATGTTACTAGACCCCTAAAGGATTGACGCGGAGGTGTTATTTTATTAATATATTGATCACGTGACTTATCAACGTTGACCCACTGTAAGTTGTATTCAGAGGTGTCAAATATGACAGAATTTAATTCAGATCTATACCAAAATGTTCGCGCAGCAGTCCCACCATTTTAATATGAGTCGTTCCGCGAGAAAACCAACATTGTGGATTCTGCGTCCAGTATTGACCCGGATTAGCCTTAGCATGCCGCGCAGGCTAACCTTGACAGACATTTTTCGCCTCCTTTAGATTTTCTGTTTCAGAATGCGTTACTCTATACCTCTATCCCCCTGAGACGGAATGTGACGGCCCGGATTAGCCTGTGCGGATTGCGCAAGCTCATCTGGTTCGATATATTTCGCATACTGTTGGTTCTCTCTTGGAACGGCTTATATGTATAACTTATATAACGCATGTTATCGCATTTGTAGCATACATTGGATGACGTTTTGGCAAAAGTAGAAATAGTTCACCATGAGTATATTCGTTTGTCAAAATATTCCACAACTCGATTCAGTTATTACTTCTTTTTTTTATCGAGAGTTTCCGTAATTACCGCCTGGTGTTTTCTGTAGATTTGATGTTAAAGGGAAGGAGTGTCTTTACCAGAATGTACACGAAGACCCCCGATAGCGTTATGCTAGTACAGACATGCAAACGGAGACTCACCAAAGCCTTCGCTGATTGAAGAATATGTACTCTTTTCGAGTCCCTTTTCGCTAAAAGCGGCCCATAATAAAAAGCTGTTGTATAGAAATTGAAATCCCCTAATGGGCGTATAAGCGACAACTAATTTCCATTTTGCAATAAACTGTTAAGAGAAAATGATAATTCCACAAGACAGCGCGTGATTATTCTTTCTTTGATTTCCCGAGAAAACCCAGAGTTGAATTGTTAATCAAATTCCAATTCTACTGCGGAAATGAGGCGTGATCCGGGAAAACCTACTCTAGCTTATCTATGACAAGTGCAGTCATAAGATCTGCTTGTTCATCCGTACTGCCTAATCCGAATGTACAATGTGTGTCAAACGTTTCTCTAAACTGTCCGTGTCTTATGTGCGTACTGTGCAGTCAGATCAAGCTGCGTTAAGGTACAGCTTGATCAGGTTCTAACTGGTCGCAAAATGTCCTATGGTTTGTTTTCGTAGAGACCGGCTCAAAATATAGGTTGAATCAAGATTTTTTTTATTCTGTCTGGCTAGATAGTGCTGTCGTCAAAAAAAAATCCACCGAGTTATGTTAACCTTTTACAACGTGTATACGCAGTTTGAAGCATCTGTAGCAGAGGAATGTTGAAATCATTGTTACAAAAGGCGAAATTGCTCAAAACGAGCAATTTCTCCAATTGCTTTATTTTTCCTCTATAATATACTTTGATTTATAGATATTTTTCACAGTTTTGCATAGATGTTTTTAAAGTCGTCTGCTGTAAATTTGATGTATATGTTAAAGGGTTCACAACTTTACCTAGCGTCTACTATGTAACAGACGACTTTTGAAAAGATCGTTGGAACAGGAGTACCTGTACTTTTTATTACTTTGCTGTTCTTAGCAGATAATTTTAAAACTGCAAAGTTTTATTTTACTGAAAATATTTCCTACGACTTGTTTAGTCGCGCTTTACAAAAAAGGGAACACATGTGTCGCCTGCAAATAAATTAAAATGTCTCGCCTTCCAATACACCACACTGTGACGGAAAAACGACAACAACAGGCTATGTAAACAAGAGTATTTGTTGAAACCAATGCTTTAATAATTACGACAGGCGACGCATAACAAGAGTATTTGATGAAACCCATGTGTCGCTTGCAAAAACACCACAATGTGACGGGAAAACGACAACGATAGACGATGCATAACAAGAGTGTTCGATGGAATCAATGTGTCGCCTGTCAATAAACCACAATGTGACGAAAAAACGACAACGACAGGCAATGCATAACAAGAGTGTTCGATGAAACCCATGTGTCGCCCTGACACTATACCGCAACGTGTTGGAAAAAAGACAACGACAGGCGACACACACATTAACATGAGATAAGTACGATCAGTGTAGATTCAGATCAACAAGCGCGTTGATCTTGATCAGCTCTAATGTTTGCTACATTGGGCAGAAATGTCTTCAAAAAGCATTGGGCAGGCGAACAGTGCAAAAAACAAATCAGACTTCAAGGATGTTCTGCCAGAGTTTACATACATATGTAATAAATACTAGGTATATATTGTAACCCTTTCCCTCATATAGATGCTTTTTGACGCCTCTGCAGCAGACGGTTTTCTGAAAACATTGACAAAGGAAGAAATTGCTCAAAACGAGCAATTTCTCATTTTGCCACACTGTTTTCCACTTTTAGTATCCATTCAATTGTAGAGATTTTCTAGGTATATATTGTAATCCTTTCCCTCATATAGATGCTTTTTGACGCCTCTGCAGCAGACGGCTTTCTAAAAACATTGACAAAAGAAGAAATTGCTCAAAACGAGCAATTTCTCCTTTTGCCACAATGTTTTTCACTTTTAGTCATAATCCATTCAATTATAGAGATTTTCTATTTTTTGACAAATATGTTCAAAGTCGTCTGCTGCATAATTGTCGTATGAGGGAAAGGATTAAGGATTTCCCCCTACAGTTGTGACATCATAAATCTGCAGAAACAGGTAAATGCATCAAATCTAGTAGTAGGCGGTATGCATCATGTATCGAATGTGGACACGTCGGAAGATCAAGTGCGAAAGAAATGTGTGCCACTTGTCAACAATGACCTACCTCCGGGATAGGTACACGCGCACCGGACCCATAGCGAATAAGTATCGCTCAACGTAAATCCCTTGTCACTTAAAATACATAGAACCGACCATCGAGCCCTGGTAGCTCAGTTGGGTTGTGAAATGGAACCCCAGATAGACAAAAAGAAAATTCTAGTTCGACGAAAGTCCGCAAATGGGTTAATTGTGAGTCTAATAGGAAACACAGCCAGTTGCTTGGAAAGACTATTTTGAGGAGTACTGGTGTGAGAAAGCCGTGAAATACATTGGTATGTAAACTGGCCGCCTAGATATGGCTGATAATTGTTGAAACGGCGTTAAACCCCAAACAATAAATGTGGCGCCTTACGCCAAGAGAACATTCAGATAACTATGCACTTTTGTCGTTCCCGATCAAAGTAAAAAACAAGTAAATAGCGGGGGAGAATGTTCTAAGTCAAAGTCGAGTCATGTAAATAAGTAAAAAATAAAAGCATTAATAACTAAATGAGCCTAGCGACTTGGCGTTTTATTGATTGATTGATTGGGATTTGACGCCGTTTTTAACAATTTCTTCGCACACCAGTACTCCACACAACAATCTTCCCAAGCAACTGGCTGCTTTTCCACATAGACTTAGCCCATTGGTGGAAGACGAATGACGCATGTCGCAATGACTTTTGTCAAACGTCGGAAAGAAAGTTGGCCGAGCCGGCGTTTTATTGACACTCAATAAGTGTTTTTCAGCCCCTTTGCTACCTATTTGGAAAGAACAAATTGGGATACCGACGCTGCCTTATAGTGATATTTGCGTCCGTCCATGGTAAAAGGTACGAAGTAGCCATCAACGGTATTGTTTTGAAATTGTCTCAGTTAAGATAGGGCAATAATCCAGTCAAAATACATGTCACGGTTATGTAACTTGTAACACAGTTCGTTCGTTCTATTGAATAAGTATCAGTTTCAAAGTGATAGCTTTGATAGTTTGCATGTAAATTACCTAAATGCAAAACATAACCCACACCGATGAAACCGATCAGGTGACGATTGATTTGTTTGGGTTTAACGCAGTTTACAATAATATTTCAGTCATATCACGGCAGCCAGTTCATCTACCCATGTGTTTCCTGGTTTTCTCACACCAGTTTTCCACACGACAGTCTTTCCAAGCAACTGGCAGATTTTACAACATAAGACTGTTAGACCCATGGTGGAAGACGAATGACGCTTGTCGCATTGACTTTCATGAAACGTCGGAAAAAATGTTGGCCGAGCTAGGGTTCGCACTTACAACCCATGGATGGACAACCCTCGCCGCTACTGATAATATTTCGTTTTTGTTTCTCAAAAACATCAGACGAGCTAAAACGTATACATCTGTAATCCATTTGATTTAAGAGCTGTTTTTATACACTTGGTAAACGACCTTGAACTTTCACACAATAACTGATCCGAATAGCAAGTACTATTATAACAAGAGCTGTCCGTAAGACAGCACGCTCGACTATTCCACCATTTAAACAGAATTTCTAAGTCAAACAATAAAGGGCCATCATTTTCATTATATGAAAGATAAGAGCTATCTAACTTGAATTTTTACATAAGTGAGAAGATTGGGAAGGGTTTCAATACAATGCATCTAGTGATTACTGAGAGATTAACTCTATAATATAGTTGCATGCATTTTCTATGTCAAAAAGGGACATAATTTCCATTTTATGCAGGATATAGTTGGATAACTTGATTAATGACATAGGTGTGATGGTTGGAAAGGGCTGTCTTAAGTATCCATACAATGCATAAAGAAGGTACTAAGATATAGACTCTAAATATAGTTGCACGCGAAACTTGAACCAGAATTACTAAGTCATAAAGGGCAAAAATTTGCATTATATACAGGATAGAGTTACGTAACTTGATTATTTACATATATGTGATAGTTTGAGAGCATTGTAAAAAGTGACAATGCAATACATCTCATAGTAACTTAGCTATGGTGAAATATAAGGTTAAAACCTTAACCCTTTCCCTCATATAGACGCTTTCTGACGCCTTTGCAGCAGACGGCTTTTTGAAAACATAGTAACAAAAGAAGAAATTGCACAAAACGTGCAATTTCTCCTTTTGCCACAATGTTTTCCACTTTTTGTCATAGGTTATCCATTCAATTATAGAGATTTTCTATTTTTTGACAAAATACGTTCAAAGTCGTCTGCTGCAGAATTGTCGTATGAGGGAAAGGGTTAACCAATGTGTGACATCGACGCCAACACCACGTCGAGTACAATAGCTCTCATATTCTCCGAAGTCAAGTCAAAAACTGAAAGGTCTTGTTTGAAGATATAGTCAGTATATAATAACAAGAGGGCCATGATGGCCCTTGAATCGCTCACCTGATTTTTTTTTTTTTTTTCACTTTAGCTATATAAGCCTCGCCCCCTGGCAGCCAGTTTCCGACCAATCAATTGACCCACTGGTTACTGAGGAGAAGATGTTGAAGATTTTTTAAGTTTCACTTTGGCCATATAAGGCAAAATAGCCCCGCCCCCTGGCGGCCATGTTTTTTGACCAATCAACATGGCTTGAAGGAATCTGATAGAGGGTCACCCTAGGAACATTTCTACAAAATTATTTGAAAGTCGGCCAGATACTTTTGGAGGAGAAGATTTTCTAAGTTTTCACTATAGCCATATAATGCAAAATAGCCCTGCCTACTGGCGGCCATGTTTTTTGACCAATCAACATGGCTTGAAGGAATCTGAAAGTGGGTCATCCAAGGAACATTTCTACAAAATTATTTGAAAATCGGGCCGACACTTTTGGAGAAGAAGATTTTTTAAGTTTGCACTATAGCCATATAAGGCAAAATAGCCCCGCCCCCCCCATGGCGGCCATGTTTTTCGACCAATCAACATGGCTTGAAGGAATCTGATAGAGGGTCACTTAAGAAACATTTCTACAAAATTATTTGAAAATCTGCCAACCAATTTGGGAGAAGAAGAATTTTGAAGTTTTTTCGGTTTCGTTGCCATGGAAACCAGAATTTTGCATGGATCCCAAAAATTTGAAGGAATTCTGGGAGAGGATGCTTTCTGTGAAGTTTCATCCCAATTAACCAACTGGTTACTGAGGAGAAGATGTTGAAGATTTTTTAAGTTTTCACTTTGGCCATATAAGGCAAAATAGCCCCGCCCCCTGGCGGCCATGTTTTTTGACCAATCAACATGGCTTGAAGGAATCTGATAGAGGATTACCCAAGGAACATTTCTACAAAATTATTTGAAAATCGGCCTGACACTTTTGGAGAAGAAGATTTTTTAAGTTTGCACTATAGCCATATAAGGCAAAATAGCCCCGCCCCCCTGGCGGCCATGTTTTTCGACCAATCAACATGGCTTGAAGGAATCTGATAGAGGATCACCCAAGGAACATTTCTACAAAATTATTTGAAAATCGGCCTTACACTTTCGGAGGAGAAGATTTTTTAAGTTTTCACTATAGCCATATAAGGCAAAATAGCCCCGCCCCCCCTGGCGGCCATGTTTTTCGACCAATCAACACGGCTTGAAGGAATCTGATAGAGGGTCATCCAAGGAACATTTCTACAAAATTATTTGAAAAATCTGCCAACCAATTTGGGAGAAGAAGAATTTTGAAGTTTTTTCGGTTTCGTTGCCATGGAAACCAGAATTTTGCAATGGATCCCAAAAATTTGAAGGAATTCTGGTGAGGTCAATGAGAGGATGCTTTCTGTGAAGTTTCATCCAAATTGACCCACTGGTTACTGAGGAGAAGAAGTTGACGCACGACGCACGACGGACGACGGACGACGGACGCCGGACAAAAGGCGATCACAATAACTCACCTTGAGCAAAGCTCAGGTGAGCTAAAAAGCAAGACAAGTTGAATTATGAAAATATCTGTTTAAACATGCATGATAATAGGTAATTAACACATTCGTGAATTAACAAAAACAATAGATAACCATGCATCAAAAAATAATGCCCTTGTGGCTGGGGGACACTCAATTAGAATGGCAGCCAGTCTGACACCTCGCCTGAACCGTAAGAGCCGTGTGATTGGGTCTCAACGATTGGAGTAAATGCAACTCTTGATCTCCAGCAGGTGGGGTTATATTGGTTTCATACCTTATATAGTTGATCTCGATGTGAATAAAAGGTGTTGGGACCAATATCATAGTGCCTGTCTGCCGTGATATGACCTTAGTTGTTGAAAGCGGCGCCGAAAACCCAAAAACAAACAAAACCAATAAATATTATTGTTTCTATGAGTGTAACATGAATATATGTTAATAAAGATAAATACTCGGTACACTGGCAATGTAATTCAATAAATCTGAATGACTATGATGATTAATAAAAAAAACATAAGTGATCTTTATATTGCTGATGTTTTTACAAAAAAACGACGCATCATGAAAACAAAGAGGGCAATGTTGGCCCATAGGTCAACAAATCAGTACTGGGCTAGGGAATGTGCCTTGTCCATGACCAACCAAGGAAATATTGGTCATAATGAACAATTTCTCCTTTTACAACAATGTTTTCAACTCGATTCTATAATTATACTTTCATTAGTAGAGGTTTTCCATATTTTTATCAAAGTCGTCTGCTGCAGCTTTGATGTATGTGTGAAAGGATTAACACTTTCCCTCATATGACAATTCTGCAGCAGACGACTTTGATCATATTTTGTAAAAAAATAGAAAATCTCTATAATTGTATGGATAACCTATGACTAAAAGTGGAAAACATTGTGGCAAAAGGAGAAATTGCTCGTTTATATGAGGGAAAGGGTTTAAGGTGAACAGGTCTCCCATGGTATTCCTGATATACCATTGATAACAATGTACAACTCCAATCATTCTGTCATATGAAAGTAAGTGTATGTCAACTTTTAATCTTTTCCCTCATATAGACGCTTACTGACACCTCTGCAGCAGACGACTTATTGAAAACATAGTGACAAAAGAAGAAATTTCTCAAAAACGAGCAATTTCTCCGTCTGCCACCATGTTTACCATGTTATCCATTCAGATTTTCCAATTTTTAACAAATTATATTCAAAGTTGTCTGCTGCAGAATTGTCGTATGAGGGAAAGGGTTAACACAATTATCAACATATGTTAAGTTTATGACAGCAGCCAGTTGACCTAAAGTATTTCCTGGCTTATTTGCACCAGTACTCCACACTACATTCTTCCAAGGCAACTAGCTACCTTCAAACATGGACTAGAACCGACGCAGCTATAGTGACTTGGATTTTATATGACAGAGAACATAAAAAGATAACTGGTGAGAAAGACTTTAACCCTTTCCCTCATACGACAATTCTGCAGCAGACGACTTTGAACATATTTCATCAAAACATAGAAAATCTCTATAATTGAATGGATAACCTATGACCAAAATTGGAAAAGCATTGTGGCAAAAGGAGAAATTCCTTGTTTTGAGCAATTTCTTCTTTTGTCACTATGTTTTCAAAAAGCCATCTGCTGCAGAGGCGTCAGAAACCGTCTATATGAGGGAAAGGGTTAAACAACAACAACAAAAGATTAACAACATAGAAGACTTCAGATAAACAACACACTTATCAATCTTTGGTAAACAAAAGGACAAGCTCTTCAATAAATGTCTTACCATTTTCCCACTCCTCACACATCTTCAGTTGACAACTTTCAAAACATTGAGGGAAAAAAAAAGGGAAATCTATAAACAATACAGGATAATTATTGAAATGTCGAAAACATAGTGGTAAAATTAGAATATACTCATAATTTTCAATTTCTACTTTTGACAGCATGATTTCAAGTCATCTGCTTCTAATAGGTCAAAATAAGTCCTTATGCAGGAAAGGGTCAATGTTACCTTAACCCTTCTCCGCATACGACAATTCTGCAGCAGACGACTTTGAACATATTTTGTCAAAATATAGAGAATCTCTATAATTGAATGGATGACTTATGACTAAAAGTGTAAAACATTGTGGCAATTTCTTTTGTCACTATGTTTTCAAAAAGCCGAGAAATCTTCAGCAGTCGACTTTGAAAATATAAGGGTAAAATTATAGAAACTATCTCTAAATAACAGATTACTTATTGAATAGAGTTGATAACAATATGGAACAAGAGGGCCAAGATGGCCCTAAATCGATCACCTAGGTGATAGTAAATTAGTAGCAAATATTTGACTGCAAATACCTGGGAAATTTTGATCAGGAGTGCAAACGAAACTGCAAATAGTGGACACTGTTAAAAGAAATAGCTTATCAGTAAAGGCCATTTGTATCTTGAAATCCAACAAGAACTTTAATAAGAATGGAATTAAAAATTTATGTAATTTTGCGCCTTTCTGATGCCGCCCTGCTGCCTGTTTTTTAACGAAATAAATATGGCTTAAACAGTTTTTGTAGAGGGTCACTCAAAGAACATTTCTACCAAACTATCTTGGAATCGGACAAGCAGACTATAAAGGAAATTTAAAGTTTTGGTATTTTTCTCCATTTCTGATGCCGCAGCAACCAAAGTTCTACACAGAATGAAAGTCCTTGAATAATTTTGAAAGTGAACCAACAAAGGATTATTCCTGTGAAGTTTGAAATTGGTCCAGTGGATTGGTAGTTGTCATTTGTAGCTAAAAGTTCAATTTACCCCTTTTGTTATAATGCCTGGTTGCTATGATTTTGTAACTTATCCAAATTAGATTGAACAAATCAAGAAGAGGTTCACTGAAGTTAGATTCCTATTCAATTCTCTTAAAAATCAGACAAGCACTTTCGTAAAAATGGAATTTTCAAATTTTGTCATTTTGCTCCTTTTCTGATGCTGCCTGACTGCCATGTTTTTCAACCAATCAGTAAGGCTTGAAAAAATCTTGGAATCTGACAAGCAAATTCAGAGGAGAAGATTTTTAAATTTTGGACATTTTGCCCCCGTTCTCAGTGGAATTTAAATCTTTGAACAATTTTGAAAGAGGACCACCAGAGAAACATTCCTGTGAAGTTTGGTTGAAATTGGTCCTGTGGTTTAGGAGGATATGATGTGGCGAAATGAGCAATTTCCTCTTTTGCCATAATGTTTTCAAAAGTTGTCTGCTTTCAAAATAATACACATCTACATACTGTCACAGGTCTTTTACTTTACAGCGCACATTTGATATGAGTGGGTCAAATCAAGAATTCTAATATTAAACATTCAATGGTAAATAAATTATATATTACATATATATACGATCAATGACAATGTCTTCAGACATCTGCTGCAGTGGCATAAAAAGCTGTCTGATATTGAGTTAACACTTTCTAGCATACATAAAAAATCTGCATCAGATAACTATGCAAAATATGGAAAATCTCTCGAATAAAAGTTTAATTATTGAAGAAAGTTGTGACAGAAACAACAGCTTATCCTTTTGTCACACTGTCTTCAAAAGTCATCTGCATGTTGGAAAGGGTAAATGGATATCTTGAATACCTAATGTTTCCTACATAGCAGAATACAAAACGATTAGTGAAATATGACAATAAATTTGGCTAGAGATACAACATTCATACATTATCCCTTTCCCTCATATACTAGACGCTTTCTGACGCCTCTGCAGCAGACGGCTTTTAGAAAACATAGTGACAAAAGAAGAAATTGCACAAAACATGCAATTTCTCCTTTTGCCACAATGTTTTCCACTTTTTGTCATAGGTTATCCATTTAATTATGGAGATTTTCTATGTTTTGACAAAATATGTTCAAAGACGTCTGCTGCAGAATTGTTATATGAGGGAAAGGGTTATCCTCGAGGTAGTTCCAATGAAATTAGGATTTCTATCATAATATTAATTAACCCTATTTCCAACATAGAAAGAAACTGCAGCCCTCAGACAACATTGAAAACATCAAAGTAAGAAATATGGAACCTTTAACCCTTTCCCTCATAGATGCTTTCTGATGCCTCTGTAGCAAACGGCTTTTTGATAATATGTTGACAAAAGAAGAAATTGCTCAAAACAAGCAATTTCTCCTTTTGTCTCTACATTTTCAACTCTTATTCAACTATAGTACAAGAGAGTTTCCAAATTTGTATGGGTATGTTTTCAGTCGTCTGCTGCAGATTTGTTGTATGTGGGAAAGGGTTAAATGAGACAATAATTATTGATATCAGTGCTGGGAACCGGAAAGAAAAATGACTCACTATTATTGGTTTATAAAACCATGTTTAGGTATACTGATACAGTTAATGTAATTGTTTTAACCCTTTCCCTCATACGACAATTCATTTTGAGCAATTTCTTCTTTTGTCACTATGTTTTCAAAAGCTGTCTGCTGCCGAAGCGTCAGAAAGGTTCTATATGAGGGAAAGGGTTAAACACTCTTACAGTTATATGTTATTTTGCAATAACATCAAATGTTTTATGATTCTGAGCGCATCTGTACTACCATCTTTGTATGTAGTTGAAAGCTAGTTTACTGTTTGTAAATAACTGATTATTTCATTATCGATTGTCTTGTGGGCATCTCCAATCTACTTTCGATTATAATTGAATATCGTTGAAAACATTGAGGTTAAAGGCATATTGCTCATCATGAACAATTTCTCCTTTTGCCACAGTGTTTTCCAAAAGTGTGTGCTCCTGATGCATCAAGTAGGAAAACACACATCTCAAAAAGTTAAAGTTAAGCTTACCAGTAATAAATAGAATTGAAAACCTTTTAGGAAAAAGAATGAATGAATGAATGTATATTGTTTTATGGCGCATCGACAGCTAAGGTCATTTAGCGCGCAATTAAATTTAATTATTCATGATCCCTGGGTAAACAAACCAGTACTAGGCTAGAAAATGTGCCTTGCCCAAGGGCACTCCACCATGACCGTAGTGCCGCGACTGGGGATCGAACCGGGACACCCGGTTTCGAAATCCCCGACGCTAACCACTCGACCACAGCGGATTCTTTTAGGAAAAAGAGAAAATTGCTCAAATTTAGTAATTTCTTATCATTTTGCAATGCTTTCTTTCAAAGGTTGTATGTTGTAACGATGTCAAAGATTGTGTGCACCTAGAAGGGGTTAACCCTTTCTCTCATATAGATGCTTTCTGACGCCTCCGCAGCACATGGCTTTTGGAAAACATAGTGACAAAAGAGGAAATTGCTCAAAACGAACAATTTCTCCTTTTGACACAATGTTTTCCACTTAAAGTCATAGGTTATCCATTCAATTAAAGAGATTTTCTATCTTTTGACAAAATATGTTCAAAGTCGTCTGCTGCAGATTTGTTGTATGATGGGAAGGGTTAATACCTCTTCCAACAGAATAGAAAACAGAACTTCCAGATTCAATGGGAGTGAACTCTGCAATGAATGGAATTGCATTGTTAACCCTTTCCCTCATACGACAATTCTGCAGCAGACGACTTTGAACGTATTTTGTCAAAACATAGAAAACCTCCATAATTGAATGGATAACCTATGACGAAAAGTGGAAAACATTGTGGCAAAAGGAGAAATTGCTCGTTTTGTGCAATTTCTTCTTTTGTCACTATGTTTTCAAAAAGCTGACTGCTTCAGAGGCATCCGAAAGCGTTTATATGAGGGAAAGGGTTAAGAAAACAGTTTGCTCTGTAAACCATTGAAAAGGGTTTCAAGAATACTCACTTCAAACGATCAACAAATCATACTATGGTTATTGAATGGAGTTGAAAACATTATGAACAATGGAGAATTAAACAAGAAACCGCTGAAGACGGTAAGGCCGGATTGTCGGCAATTTGACCTTGAAAATCGTCAAACCAAGGTCAAGGTCAAAGTAACCATAGAAATCAATAGAACTTGTTACTGGTTACCTTCAGGCAAAGTTTCAAGTTTGTAACCCTTTCCAGTGCTGAGATTTTGCCACAACCTGAAACTTTAACCAAAATGTTGACGGACGGACATCGCCAATCTATAGACCGGAATTGCTAGAGCAATCCGGCCAAAAACGGGTTAGAAGAGCAATTTCTCATTTTGGAAAATTTCTCCTTTTTCCAGTATGTCAATATGCTGCTAAGGATACAGATGTGGCCTGTTTTAGGAAAAAGATTCTGGAGTTTTAATAAACTTTACTTTACTCAACTGTTGTATATCATTGTCTAAAACATTCTGCAGCAACTGTGCTTTGCGTAACTTATCACTCCTTAAAACATAAAGTTGATTCATCGTTATCCTAGCAACAGTGAAGTATGGATGATCATAAGAGAACTGCTGCGACAACGTTGTTAATCTCCTGATCAGCTGGTTCAATAGTTTCCTGAGCCTGTCTATTTCTAACAATACAAGTTTCTTGTTTCTCTTGATGCAGTCCTTTGAACAGATATTAGAAGCAGATTCAAGCTGCAGCTGATGTGTAGAGTGGTATAAGATAAACTTGATGAAATTTGGAAGGGACTTTGGAACATCATCCGGGAACTTTACACTGTCAGCTTTCCTGAAAATATACACAACAGTTTCTTAAATTTCTGAAAAGAACATTTAGCCGTTACCTAATTTAGCATCCTCGGAACCCAGGCTATTCATAACATATATGATACCCTGGGCAAATTGGCTAGCGAAACTTCGTAAAGCGTGCACCTCGATTTTCTCCGTAACTACGAGGGGTGTTCGGAAAGTTTCGGGACAAGTGCCGTAACATTTTTTTTTAAATATGCGTACACAATTCTTTCAACATACATATATGTAGCTCTATATAACTAGCGTCTTATTTTTAATTTTGTAATTTTGCTTTTGAAAATGAATAAATGGTATATAAAGCTATGTATGTTTAAAGAATTGTGTTCAATTATAAAAAAATAAATACTTTCCGAACACCCCTCGTACACTGTTATTACTGTACATCGCCTGAAATTTGTAGCATGCAACCAATCAAGCGGCTGGATTTCACCTCATGAATTATTCATGACTACGAAGTTTCGCTAGCCAATTTGCCCAGAGTATCATATGTGTTATGAATAGCCTGGGTACCGAGGATGCTAATTTAGGTGATATTAAGTCTTGCCTCTTCCAAATCTCGATAACTAAAGGTTTAACAAGAGATGTTTGTCAAACATTATGACCCCCTGAGCGCCATGTTGTCAGGAATATATGGGTGCAGGCAATGTCAAAATCAATATGGGTCATCTACTGGTCAGGCCCAACCTCCAAGTCAAGTTTGAGGACCATAGGTCCATGCATTGTTGAGTTATCACTTGGACAAGCTTGGTCACTGTAACCTTGACCATTCACCTGATGATCTCAAACTCAATAGGGGTCATCTACTGGTCATCCCCAGCCTCCATGTTAAGTTTGAGGGCCATGGGTGCAGGCATTGTCGAGTTATCACTCTGACAAGATTCAATGTCAGTGACCTTGACCTTTGACCCTAAAATTCAAAAGGGGTCATCTACTGGTCATACCCATCCTCCATCTTAAGTTTGAGGCCCATGGGTGCAGGCAATGTCGAGTTATCACTTATACAAGCTGTTCACGTTCAAGGTCACTGTGACCTTGACCCAATGACCTCAAAATCAATAGGGGTCATCTACTGCTCACACACAGCCTCCATGTCAAGTTTGAGGGCAATGGGTGCAGGCAATGTGGAGTTATCATTCGGACAAGCTTTTCACATTCAAGTTCACTATGACCTTGACCTTTGACCCGATGACCTCAAAATCAATACGGGTCATCAGCTAGTCAGGCATCTCTCGGACAAGCTTTGGTCTACCGACCGAGTTATCACTCAGACAACCTTTTCTCATTCAAGGTCATTGTGGCCTTGACCTTTGACCTGAAAATCAGTAGGGGGCATCTTCTGCTCACCGCAAGCCTTTCGCATTCAAGGTCACTGTGACTTTGACCTTTGATCCGATGACCTCAAAATCAATAGGGTCATCTACTGGTCAGGCCCAACCTCCAAGTCAAGTTTGAGGACCCATGCATTAATGAGTTATCACTCGGACAAGCTTTGGTCTACCGATGGACCGACCGACAGACATGCGTAAAGCAATATTCCCCCTCTTTTTCGAAAGGGACATAATTATTGGATAGAGATGAAAATATTGTGCCAAACGGAGAAATTGCTCATCATCTTCAATTTCTCCTTTTGAATAAGGCGGCCAAAATACTTATTAATCCTTTCCAACAACCACTTTGTGAAATCTCTGCAGCAGATGACTTTTGCCATAAGATTTCAAACTTTATTCAATAATTGCTCTTTCATCGAGAGATTTTCCATATCTTTGACGAAATGTTTTCAAAGTCGCCTGCAACAGATTTGCTAAACATGTATGTGGGAAAGAGGTGTTAACCCTTTCCTTCATACGACAATTCTGCAGCAGACGACTTTGAACGTATTTTGTCAAAACAAAGAAAATCTCCATAATTGAATGGATAACCTATGACGAAAAGTGGAAAACATTGTGGCAAAAGGAGAAATTGCACGTTTTGTGCAATTTCTTCTTTTGTCACTATGTTTTCAAAGAGCCATCTGCTGCAGGGGCGTCAGAAAGCGTGTATATGTGGGAAAGGGTTAAATGTCATCACTCAAGGAGAATTTTGTAAAATATTTACTGCTTCTTTGATGGATGCACAAATAGTAAAGATGTTTGAGAATATCAAAATGTCAAAATTCACTTAAAACCTGACAGCCAGGAGAACTACAAACTTCACAGAAAAGATTTAGTATCATAAAATACAAGAACCATTTTGCTCTCATACTCCATACACAACAGATTCCCTTGAAAATTCTATAGCGTAAAAAACAATAACAAAAGGGATGCTGGCCCTGTAACGCCAACCTGAGTACCATGGCTATTTTAAACCCTTTCCCTCATATAGACACTTTCTGACTCCTTTGCAGCAGACGGCTTTTCGAAAACATAGTGACAAAAGAAGAAATTGCTCAAAACAAGCAATTTCTCCTTTTGCCACAATGTTTTCCACTTTTAGTTATAGGTTATCCATTCAATTATAGATATTTTCTATTTTTTGACAAAATACGTTCAAAGTCGTCTGCTGCAGAATTGACGTATGATTCCTCATGACATGGTGTTGATAAATTCATAACCGGTATACATTTTAAAATCTTTTCACACATGTAACAAATCTGCAGCAGATTTATTTGAAAATATCAAGGTAAAAAGAAATGTGAAAAATCTCAATCAATGACTATATTGTTATTGACATGAGTTGAATGACAGTGGTACAGTGGTAACGCGTTGGCCTCTCGTAGCAAAGGTACCTGGTTTGAATCCCGTGATGAGCGGGTTCTGCCTTTGGCGACTGGTTATGTCTCCAGGAAGCAGACATCGAGCGCGATTAATATAAGCTTAAAAATAGTTTTGCAGTCAATGTAAAATAAATGAGTTTAAAACATTATGGCAAAGGGTAAACCTCTCATTATAAGCAATTCTCCTTCTACCACAATATTTTGATTGCTGCAGAGGTGTAAAAAAGCGGCTGTATGTGGGAAAGGGTTAAACAAGCATTTTTTTAAAAGAAGTAAAATATTATTTTCTTAAATTTTGCTTGGTGACCTAGTTATTGACCCTACATAATCTATATTTAAACCTTTCCCTCATATTGACGCTTTCTGACGCTTCTGCATCAGACAGCTTTTTGAAAACATAGTGACAAAATAAGAAATTGCTCTTTTTGCCACAATGTTTTCCACTTTAAGTCATAGGTATTCCATTCAATTATAGTGATTTTCTATTTTTTGACAGTCGTCTGCTGCAAAATTGTTGTATGAGGGAAAGGGTTAAACTCTGCCTAGACGGCCTGTAGAGTTTAAAATAGTTTTCCAAGTGAGTTTGTTTTAAATCTGACTGGACCCAAATTCGAACTTAGGAGAGATAGCAACCAGACAAACATTCTGAGGATGTTTGGTGTAGATAAGATGCACAAGCAAATTGTTGAAGATAGACAGATGAAAGATGGACAACTTTCAATGGCTGATCACAATCTAAAAAGCCTTATAATAACCTATTTAGAATATTTTGCATGTGCTAATTAATCACATTTCTTTTTGAGGAGAATTCAATGCTGATACATTAGCAACATATTAAACAAGAAATCATTAAGTCAACAGATGTGCAGCTGCTTTCAAGAAGCAGAACCTTCTATTAATCATGCATCTATGTTGTCATGGTAATGGCTTGGGTGGTATAAACGCCATCCTTATGGGACGAGATAAAAAATTCTATTCTGAGATAACATTAACACTTCAGCATGGTAAGGGTTAAATGTAAACCCTTTCCTACAGAGGACTTTCAACACATCTAGTGCAATTGTTGTGTTGAACCTTTCCCACATATATATCTTGGGCAGCAGACAACTTTGAAAACATCTAGGAAAAAAAAAAAAATTCTCTGAAAATGAAGGTATAATTACTGAAAAGAGTTGAGAGCTTTGTGGCAAAAGGAGAAATTGCTTGTTTGGAGCAACTTCTCCTTTTGTCACAATGTTTTCAAAAGTCGTCTTCTTTATAGGCGTCAGAAAGCGTCTATATATTCGGGAAAGGGTTAAAACATTTAAATACAGTTATATACACTTTTATATAAGTCATATAATTATGTTTACTCAAATTACCTTTGAGCTGGAAATAGTATCACAGTAGGGTATGAATCAACACTAAACTCCCACGGAAGATCATTGACATCTGCATTAATTCTGAAAGAGAAATAAATTGCGTAGTGCAACAAACATTGTATCATTAAATCCTTTCCCACCTACAACAAATTAGCAGCAGAGGCCTTTATAAACATCTAGGCAAAAATAGATAAGGTATGAATCAACACTACTCCCACAGACATCATTGACATCTGCATTAATTCTGAAGTAGACCTAAATTGGGTGGTGGAACAAACATTGTATCATTCAGTCTCTTCCTTAAAATCCTTTCCCACCTACAACAAATTAGCAGCAGAGGCCTTTATAAACATAAAATATGGCAAATCTCAAAATATTCATGTTGACTATTTGCCTACAGTTGAAAACATTGTGACAAAGGCAAAGGTTTTAACCCTTTCCCTCATACAACAATTCTACAGCAGAGGAAAAGAATTTTAAAGTGTTTTCTTGCAGTTGCCATTGAAACCAGAATTGTGCATGGATCCAAAAATGTGAAGGAATTTAGGAGAGGACAATGAAAGGATGCTTCCTATTAAGTTTCATCCCAATTGGCCATGTGGTTAGGGAGAAGTTGTTTGAAGCTAAAAGTTGACGCACACACTTACGACAGACAATTCGCCATGACATAAGCTGGACTGGAAAGCCTGTCGAGCTAAACAGGAGAAATTGCTAAAAATAAGCAATTTCTCAATTCTGCTACACTATTTTCAACAAAATTCAATAATCGTAATTTTACTTAAATAATTATTTTTACATATGTTTTAAAGTTGCAAATATGTTCTTAGTGGAAAAGGGTCCATGGAAGTTCTCTTATCCTTTCAGTAAATACTTTTAATTTGAAAGATTTTAACCCTTTCTTCCACATACAACAAATCTGCAGCAGACAACTTTGAAACCAGATAGGCAAAAATATGGCAAATCTCTATAACCCTTTCCCTCATACGGCAATTCTTCAGCAGACGAATTTGAACATATTTTGTCAAATAATGGAAAATCTCTATAATTGAATGGATAACCTATGACGAAAAGTGGAAAACATTGTGACAAAAGGAGAAATTGCACATTTTGTGCAATTTCTTCTTTTGTTACTATGTTTTCAAAAAGCCGTCTGCTGCAGAGGCGTCAGAAAGCATCTATATGACGTAAAGGGTTAAATGAAAGTATGATTATTAAACACAGTTGAAAGAATTGTGGCAAATGGAGAAATTGCTCATTTTAACCCTTTCCCTCATATAGACGCTTTCTGACGCCTCTGCAGCAGACGGCTTTTTGAAAACATAGTGACAAAAGAAGAAATTGCTCATAACAAGCAATTTCTCCTTTTGCCACAATGTTTTCCACTCTTAGTCATAGGTTATCCATTCAATTATAGAGATTTTCTATTTTTTGATAAAATATGTTCAAAGTCGTCTGCTGCAGAATTGTCGTATGAGGGTAAGGGTTTAAAAAGCAAAGCGCCAAAACTATAAATCTCAGAGGTTTATAACATGAAAGGTGAGCGAAAATTCCTTACCTGGCAAAAGTGATGTTTCTAAAGGAACTAAAATATTTGGCAGTGGCTAAAAATGTGTGAGCAAAGTGAGAGCAGAAACCGCACCATGGTGTGTAATAAAGTAGAATAACATCCTGAAAGTAGATAATACATAGACTGTCAATGACAGTGACTTCTCCCCTTTCCCACATACAGCAAATCTGCAGCAGAACACTTTGAAAATGTTTGTGCACAAATTCGGAAAACCATTATACATGTTATATGATTGATTGATTGATTGGGGTTTAACGCCGTTTTTAACAATTTCTCAGTTATATCACGGCGGCCAGTTCACCTACTCATGCATTTCCTGGTTTTCTCACACCAGTACTCCACACAACAATCTTCCCAAGCAACTGGCTGCTTTTCAACATAGACTTGGCCCATTGGTGGAAGACGAATGACGCATGTCGCATTGACTTTTGTCAATCGTCAGAAAGAAAGTTGGCCGAGCCGGGATTCGAACTCACAACCCCTGGATTGACACATGTAATATGAAAGAATAATTATTAATTGAGTTGAAAACATTGTTGCAAAAGAAGTAATTGCTAATTATGAGCAATTTACCCTTTTACCACAATATTTTCAACAGTCTTCTGCTGCAGAGGTGTCAGGATGCATCTACTGGTATATGTGGAAAACTGCAATAACAGAATGACAAAAAAATTAAAAGGGGAAATTGTGTCCCATCGTGTAGATGGAAAACATTTTCCCCGCTGATATTTTAACCCTTTCCCTCATATAGACGCTTTCAGACGGCTTTTTGAAAACATAGTGACAAAAGAAGAAATTGCACAAAACGTGCAATTTCTCCTTTTGCCACAATGTTTTCCACTTTTTGTCATAGGTTATCCATTCAATTATAGAGATTTTCTATGATTTGACAAAATACGTTCAAAGTCGTCTGCTGCAGAATTGTCGTATGAGGGAAAGGGTTAAAAGAAGTATCTCTAAAATATCATGGATTAGAGAATTTTTAGAAGAAACTTGAAGTTAAAGCTGTCAGCTTATCCTAAACACATATTTAAATATCTTTGTTATAACTTTAATATAACATAAATGAAATATTAATTAAATCAAATATTTTCTTAAAACAAAAGTTAAAATCATTGCTGGAAAAGAAGAAAATGTTCCAATTTCCTCTGCTGTTATTGTTATTGTCTTTATTTATGAATTTACACATGCAACAAATCTGCAGCAGAATTTTTTTTTAAAATCTAGACAAAAATATGGAAAACCTCCATAAATTGAAGTATAAATAATGAATAAAGAAGTAAGCATTAAAACCAAAAGAGACATTGCTCATGCTAGTGAGCTTAATTTCTCCTTTTGTTACATTGTAATCAAAAGTAATCTGCTGCAGACGCATCCATCAAAATGCACTTGCAGGTGGCATGCGACAATGGTTCAGTCTTTAACCCTTTCCCACATGGAACAAATCTGCAGCAAATGACTTTGAACATGTTTTGTCAAAAAATGGAAAATCTCTATAATTGAATGGATAACCTATGATTAAAATAAGAAAAGATTGTGGCAAAAAGAAAAATTGCTCATTTTGAGCAATTTCTTCGTTTGTCACTATGTTTTCTAAAAGCTGTCTGCTGCAGAGGCATCAGAAAGCGTCTATATGAGGGAAAGGGTTAATCTATAAAATGCTTATTTTAGGCCCTCTCAACAATGAATGTATCTGTTGAAGAAAAGATAATCAAATGACAGAACAGAAAACGTGATTGAAAAAAAGAATTGATGTTCTCAATAAATATTTTATCAGAAAACAGTAAAAAAAAAAAAAAAAGAATCATATAATAAATTCCAGGGCCTACCTTATCGTTATCTAAAACAACAGAACTAAAAGTTTCCATAGAAACATCAACAACACAAACACTTGTGGTCTTTGGACTACAATCACTTGGAGAAGGAACTTCCTTCGACCGCTGATGCCTTTCCAGAACACCATCAGTGTAATTGGATACGAATTGAACTGGAAATAAAGAAGAAGAGTTCTATAATATATCTAAAGGTCACCTGATTTTTATTTTTTTTTCACTTCAGCCATATAAGCCCCGCCCTGTGGCGGCCATAGTTTTCGACCAATCAACATGGCTTGAAAGGAATCTGAAAGAGGGTCACCCTAGGAACATTTCTACAAAATTATTTGAAACAAGAGGGCCAAGATGGCCCTAAATCGATCACCTAATTGATAGTAAATTAGTAGCAAATATTTAACTGCAAATATCTGGAAAATTGTTTCAGGGAGTGCAAATGAAACTGAAAGGAGTGGACACTTCTCAAGAAACAGCTTATCTGTCTTGAAATCTAACAAGAACTTTAATAAGAATGGAATTATAAAGTTGTTGTCATTTTGCACCTTTCCTGATACCGCCTTGCTGCCCTGTTTTTCATCAATATGGCTTCAACAGTTTATTTAGAGGGTCACTTAAGAAACATTTCTACCAAATTATCTTGCAATCGCACAAGTAGATTATGGAGGAAAAGGATTTTAAAATTTGGGTATTTTTCTCACTTTCTGATGCCGCAGCAACCAAAGTTCTCAATGGAATTTAAATCTTTGAACAATTTCGAAACCAACATTCTCGTGATGTTTTGTGGAAATTGGTCTATTGGAATGGTAGGAGTTGGTTGTCATTTGTAGCTAAAAGTTCAATTTACCCTTTTTGTGATGACGCCTGGTTGATATGATTGTGTAACCAATCAAAACGGCTTAAACAAATTAAATAGAGGATCATTACAGTAGGAGAGGATGCTTTCTGTGAAGTTTCATCCAAATTGACCCACTGGTTACTGAGGAGAAGAAGTTGACGCACGACGGACGCCGGACGCCGGACAAAAGGCGAACACAATAACTCACCTTGAGCAAAGCTCAGGTGAGCTAAAAAGGCTTGACACTTTCGGTGGAGAAGATTTTTTCAGTTTTCACTATAGCCATATAACGTAAAATAGCCCCGCTCCCCTGTTGGCCATGTTTTTTGACCAATCAATATGGCTTGAAGGAATCTGATACGAGGGTCACCCAAGGAAAACTTCTACAAAATTATTTGAAAATCCGCCTGACACTTTTGGAGAAGAAGATTTTTTAATTTGCCACTTTAGCCATATAAGACAAAAAAGCCCCGCCCCCTGGCGGCCATGTTTTCAGACCAATCAACATGACTTGAAGGAATCTGATAGAGGGTCACCCAAGGAACATTTCTACAAAAATATTTGAAAATCGGCCAACCAGTTTAGGAGAAGAAAATGTTTTAAGTTTTTTTTGTTTGGTTGCCATGGAAACCATAATTCTGCATGGATCCCATAAATTTGAAGGAATTCTGGTGAGGACATTGAGAGGATGCTTTCTGTGAAGTTTCATCACAATTGACCTACTGGTTACAGAGGAGAAGATATTGACGGAAGACGCACGACGAACAAAAGGAGATCACAATAACAATAGCTAAAAACAACACATTAATCTCGCTTTCGCAACTTTGTCGCGGAAAAACAAAAATTATCGTTTTTGCCCCTTTTCTAAATCCGTCTCACATCCATGTTTTTCAACCAATCAATATAGCTTGAACAATTTGGACAATTTTTGTAGAGGGTCACCAAAGGAATATTTCTATCAAACCATATTGGAATCTGACAAGCTGATTCAGAGGAGAAGAACTTTAAAGATTGGCAGTTTTACACCCTTTCTGATGCCGCACTTCATGAAAGAGTAGCACCAAAGGGTCATTACAGTGAAGTTTGGCTGAAATTAGTCTAATGGCTTAGGAGATGTTGTTAAAAGATAAAAGTTAACGACGACGACGACGGCCAACGACAGACATAAAAATAAAATGCTGCGATATAACTTGTTAAAAGAAACATTTAACATCATACTAACAAACTAAAAGCATGTGCAGCAATATTCCCCTTTCCTTGATAAGCTCAAAATGAATTTACATATCATCTTACCTAAATTTGCATAATTCACATCTTCCCTGATAGCTATAGGCTAGAAAATTAATATACATATCAGCTTACCAAAACTTGCATAAATCACTTCTTCCCTTTTAGTAATAGGCTAGAAAACTAATAAACATATCAATTTAACTAAATTTACATAATACACTTCTTCCCTTCAGTGATAGGATAGAATATTAATTTACATATCAGCTTACCTAAATTTGCATAATTCACTTCTTCCCTGAGATGATAACTGGCCTCATTTTTAGCGTCTACAAGTATCACAGTAGCTCTATTTGGTTGACTATGCACAGGAATTCCGAGCCTCTCCACGAACATGGAATGGTAGGTACTGTCCACAAAGTAATATTTTACTGTTTTATTTGTCAAACATGCCTGACCTGAGATGAATTTATTTTTCTCCAAGTCACTATTTTTTGTAACTATTTTAGTCATATTGTCATAAGGTATCAACTGTTTATGTTTCTGCAAACCAAATTTATTGCACTGTTGTTTTAAGGCACTTTGAACACCATTTATAACATACTGGTCAGTTGGTCTTCGACCTTTCTTCCCCTCATTGTTAAGAACATAACTATCAATAGCACTTGACTTTTCTGACCTGCAATTCACAGAATGGTGTTCATTTACATTGTAATTTTGATAGGAATGTAGACAGGTGTTTATTTGAGCAGGGTACAGGTCTGATTTCCTCAATGTCTCCCATTCCATACCACAGACAGTGTCAATGTCTGTATAACTTTTCTTTACACAATATTCACACACAGAATTTGATGAAGTTCTAGCACCAGTCAAGAACGAAACACAGCACTTTGATTGGTAGTTTTCGCCATTACAGGTTGGGGACGCACGCCGACATTTGTCTGTGAGTTGTCGTAACTTATTCAGCTGTAGAATGGTATGTATAACACCAAACTTAGCTGCTGCCTGGAACCTATCCGTGTTATTTCCACAACTGTTGTACTGAAGGGATGCTAGACGTACCTGTGAACAAGGAAGTTTAGTATTTTTACAAAGGACTAGATAAGGGGCGTAAACTGGTCTTTTAGCAACAATATCTCTCTTATTACTCAACACAACCCAATGTTGTGAGTACTCAAAAGATTCATCTCGGTGGGACAATTCTTTTATGCACATACATCATAGGGTACGAGTGTCAAATACTGAAATAAGGATCTCAGAAAATGAAATATACCCCTTCTTAGAGGCTAGAGCTGTGTTTTTACAAAGGTATTTCAACTTCAAGGACAATTTGTATCACATGCAGGAATAATTGTCAGATAACTATATTATATATACTATAACATATACTACAGATATTAACCCTTTCCAACCTGCAGACAAATGTTTAAGATTTAAAGCAGCCACTTTTGAAAGCATTGTGACAAAAGGAGAACATGCCCATAATGACTCTTGAAAATATTGAGGCAAATGGATAAATTTCTTATGATGAATAATTTCTCCTTTTGCCACAATATTTTTCTTTTCTGCAGATGTGTCGAAATATTTCTACATGTGGAAAGGTTAATCATTTGAATATTTTCACCAAATGATTCCATAAACCCAATCAAAATGATTGCCTATTAAATGTGATTCAGACTGTTAACCATTTCCAACTTGCAGATGCATTTGAACACATCTGCAGCAGGTGACCTTGAAAACATTGTGACAAAAGGAGGAATTGCTAATTATGCTTTCAACTTTATGCGATAATTCTACCTTTATTTCTATAACTTTGCTACATTTTTATCAACGTGTTTGCGAAGTCATCTGCTGCTGATTTATTGTAAGTTACCAGCAAGTAATTTAAGGTACAAAAAATTAATGCATGTTTTCTCCTTTCATACTCACCATTTCAAAATAGGGGTTAAATTCATACATTGGATTTGAGGGTCCTAAAAGTATGACCGCTGGTCCCTGTTCCATTGCTAGAGACAGTGTCAAACTTTTTATACCAGGTGGAACCAGCCATCTTGCTGCATTCTGTAACAATAAATGTATACCTTGATGAGTCTTTCAACATAAAGAATTCAATAACTATTTACAAATCTCCTAAACCTTTCCCATAAACAGGTGCTTTCTGACGACTGCAGTCGACGACTTTGGAAAACATTGTTGCAAAATGATTTTCAGTTGTCTGGTGCTGATTTTTTTTATGTTTGAAAGGATTAAAGGAGAAACAAACTAGAACTAGAACTATCACTGAAGATGATAAATACCCCCCTAAACAGCACCTTGACCTACACCATAACTTAATATGTAAAAGGGCCATAACTCTGTAAAATAACATGCAATTGTAACCCCTTTAGTATATGCACATCTCCTCTTGGTATAGAAGGATTAATCTTTTTATCTTAAAATAAATGACTTACCCAGAGGTCTCTATAAGGGGTAAACTGGTCTTTTCCCCGCAATATCACTTTCATTTTTAAATAAAACTCTTATGTTGTGGTTACTCAAAAGAATCTTCTCAGTGAGACAATTCTTCAGAGTACCCACATATAGATGCTTTCTGACGACTCTGCAGCAGACGACTTTTCAAAACGAGCAATTTCTTCTTTTGCCACAATATTTTCAACTCTTTTCAGTTAATATATCTACTTTTCTGTGTGTTTGCCTAAATGCTTTTAAAGTCGTCTGCTGCAGATTTGTTGTATGGGGGAAAGGGTTTAAAGGATTTTAAAACATGAAATACACATGTTATGCAGAACTATGCTTACTTGTTGTCTATAATATAACACCCAGTTTGTGATATTTTTACAGGTCATATTGTAAAACAATGGGTATTTCTGAAAAACAAAATATACATTGTAAATTTCTTTTAATCAGAATGTAACATAAAGCATTTAGAAAGATGTGATAAGGCCTTTTTCCTGGTAGAAGGGGATTTTGATAATATTTTACAGAAAGCTATTCTTATATAGGGGCATTCTTCTCCTACAATGGTAAGCTACATAAACCTTCCGTTATAAATACACATATATTGAATTTGTATATGGAAGAACTCCAAACAATAAAGTGAACAAGTTATATCCAATGTTCAAAATCCATTGAAATTCATGTTCTTTTTAACCCCTAAATACATGACACATGACGCATCTACAACATACAATATGATGAAGGGTGTTTAAAATATCTATGATCCAAGTTTGAAAGCCCAAGCAATTGTACTTTTTGAGAAAAAGTCAAACATACAAAAACTTAACTAACACAAATGTTTGCCTCCATCCTTCAAAGAAAAATGTGTCACCTGTGTTTCTGTGTCAAGGCCAAAGAATGAAATTATAATTTAAATTACCAAGGTTGTATTGCCAATTCTTGTCATTACAAATCTTTCAGGACTCTTGATGTCAAAGAATTCTGCCAAATGCTTTACCAGAACAACTCCAAATCGTATAGGCTGGTAAAAATCTGGAAAAAAACCCAGTAGATTTCTTTTTCTTGTAATCCTTTCCCACACGCTTTCTGAGATCTCTACAGCAGACGACTTTTGAAAGCATTGTGACAAAAGGTGAAATAATTCAAATTGCTCAAAACAGGCACATGCTTCCTCTCCTTTTTGCCAGAATGTTTTCAACCCTATTCAATAATCACTTTTATATTTTTCCTTGAATGTTTTCATAGTCTGCTGCATATTTGTTGTATGTGGGAAAGGGTTAAACCTTAACTTACAGACAAGTTTTGTTGCATCTTTGGCAGACAACTTTTGAAAATATTGTTGGTTAACCCTTTTCCACCTGCAAACACATTTTGACGCAATAGCAGCAGATGACTCTTGAAAACATTGTGGCCAAAGGTGAAATTGCTCATAATGAGCAATTTCTCCTTTGGCCACAATGTTTTCAACTTTATTTAACAATTAAGCTATCTTTTATGAGATTTTTAGATTTTTGTCGCTATGTTTTCAAAGCCACCTGTTGCAGATTTGTTGTTTGTGGGAAAGAGTAAATGAGAAAATGCCTCAAACAAGCGATTTCTCCTTTTCCCAAAATGTTACCAACTATGTTTTCAAATTTATTATATGTTATAACTTTTTCCATTTTAAACTTAAAAAGTCAAATAGTTGAACAGTTATAAGTTAATTAGCAATTTAACTATAGTTAATAAAAATCAAGTATCTTGAATAGTTATCATATCAAATTGTGTTTTGTCAATTCTATAGTAGATTGATTGATTGATTGGGTTTTAACGCCGTTTTCAACAATTTTTCATATCACGGCGGCCAGTTCACCTGCTCAAATATTTCCTGGTTTTCTCACACCAGTACCCCACACAACAAACTCTCCAAGCAACGGGCTGCTTTTTCCTCAAAAATATAAACTGTAGATGAATATATGAAAAGAAACAGTTTGACTTTTGTGACCACAACAGAATCAGCCTACTTGTCTTATCAAGATCTACACTGTTTACATAATAATTACATAAGCTCGATAAAAGCTTCAGTTATCATGTGTAGATTCTGATAAATTGGAGCATGGAACAAGTACAAGCTGATTAACACTTTCCCTCATATAGACACTTTCTGACGCCTCTGCAGCAGACAGCTTTTTGAAAACATAGTGATAAAAGAAGAAATTGCTCAAAACGAGCAATTTCTCCTTTTGCCACAATGTTTTCCACATTTAGTCATAGGTTATCCATTCAATTATAGAGATTTTTTATTTGTTGGCAAAATATGTTCAAAGTCTTCTGCTGCAGAATTGTTGTATGAGGGAATGGGTTAAAACATACACTTGGCAGAAAATACTGATATGTAGATTTGAAAACACTGTGACAAAAAGGAGAATTGCTCATGATGAGCAACTTCACCTTTGGCCACAATGTTTTTAAAAGTTTCACAATGTCTACAAAATGAATGTGTCATACTGAGAATCCAACCAAACAACTAAAGCAGTGATTCCAGTACATCCCCTTCAAGCTTTGTTTGCAGGGGAATGAAGAATGCTATTTTATGTACAGAAAATAAAAAGAGTTGAAGTAGTTTACCATAAGACATGACTCTAAGTGCTGCTAAGTAGAATTGGTAGAAGGCGTTGCCAGGTGGCTGAGGGGAGGAGTTAAAGTCGAAATAACCAATCACAGTGTTCTGTAAATAAGCAGAGGAAAATACAAGTTAGCAAAAGAAATTTCCTGCTCAATAGAAAAGTTTGTCAACTTAATTCTTTAAAAACAATTTTTATAAAAGTTACCTATAGCTTATAATTGGAAACAGGTGACTTATTGAAAACAGGAATGATTGATTGATTGATTGGGGTTTAACGCCGTTTTCAACAATTTGTCAGTCATATCATGGTGGCCAGTTCATCTACTCATATGTTTCCTGGTTTTCTAACACAAGTACTCCACACAACATACTTTCCAATACAACTGGCTGCTTTTCCACATACACTATAAGCCCATTGGTGAAAGACGACTGACTCTTGTCAAAGTGACATTTGTCAAACATCGGAAAGAATGTTAGCCGAGCTGGGGTTCAACTCACAACCCCTGGATTGACAGCCTGCGTCGCTAAAACAGGATGACTCTATAATATCTCATCTAAATCAAACAGCTGTTTCGATCATCAACTTTGATTAAGCTATTTTTATATGGGCAATGAAAATTTACAATAGTTAATTCTAAAATCAATCCATTAGTTTAAGAGTAGAAGATTGCCTGACAATAACCAATGACCATAAAAAAATTAAGACAAAGCATGACAGACCGATGGACAATGGAAAAGTGATCCATAATTATCACCATGCCAAGGCAGACAATACAAGAACCAAATATAACATTGATTACAACATTATTATTGTTTGTTGAGTTTTACACAATTTTCTACAATTTTTCAGTTATATCACGACGTTTTCTGGGTAAGTTACCAGTACTACTGGTCCATTTATCCTGACACCAGCCAGTCAGTCGTTATGCTACTCCACAACCCTGAGTATTTTAAGAAACAGATTTGAGATGTACTCCAGGAAAACCAACCTAAGAGCTTTTGTGTGAACATGATTATGTGCAAGGTTATCTGGATCACAACTCTCCTGTGGTATGTTTTTCTGGAGCACAGCTCCTTTGTGCTGAGCAACAGTGAAAGAGTAGTTATTGAACAGGATTGAACAAATTGTGGCAAAATGAGAAGTTACTCATAATCAATTTCTCCTTTCGTCACAAAATGTTGAAAAGTCGTCTGCCGTAGAGGCATCAGAAAGCAATCTTGCAGTTTATCCTTTTGTCAGAATGTTTTCAACTTTTTCAGAAATTTTACCTTTATTTATAGAGATTTTGCTTGTCTTTTGTCTAGATGTTTTCAAAACTGTCTGCTAAAGGTGTGTTGTATGTGGGAAGAGTTAAAGAATGTTAGAACTACAGCACTGAAGACAATATTTTAAGACATTCAACAGATTCATCACTTACATCTTGTTTTGCTATAAACTCCTGTACTTGACGTTCCGAGTACAATGGATGCAGGGGATGCAAGAAACTCTCCACAAACCTCACAAATAACTCTGCTTTCTTTGGCCCTGGAAATGACACCAACAAACAATAAACAAGTGTGGTCCAGAGCTCTAGATAACAGAAGACTAGATAAGGAGGAGTAAACTAGTCTTTTCCCCACAATATCTCTCTGATGGCTAAACCAAACCCTATGTTGTGGGAACTGAAAAGAATCGTCTCGCTGAGACGATTCTTTTGAGTACCCACAACATAGGGTTTGATTGTCAAATAAGGGTTTTGGAATTTGAAAAACTCACCTTCTCTAGAGCTCTGTAGATAAGGAACGTTTTGCTTGTTCTAAAATCCTTATTTTATCCGCTAACTCTATGATGTTGGTACTCAAAAGAATCGTCTCAATGAAACGATTCTTTTCAGTACCAACATCATAGGGTTTGGTTGGATTATAAGGAGATATTGTGGGCAAAAGAGCTATTAACCCCTCCTCATCTGGACCTCTATGGTCAAAGGAATACATGCTTTACCTGCCAATATGTCAAAGAGTGAAAGTGAGAAGAACAGACAGTGAACACGAAAAAGACATTCATAAGCAGTAATTGTCAAGGATGACATTGACTGTTGCACCATAGACCCTACTTGTTTGAGTGGTGTTTAACTATATTTTCAACATTATCCCACCTTTACAATAAGAAGAAAAAAACACATTCAATACCAGTCACAGTGTCTTTTCTAGGATTTGAAAACATGGAGGGAATTTTAGGAACAAATTGAGAATATGTAAAATATCCCCCCTTCAATACAAATTTAAGATGGAAAATCAAAACAGTGTGAGAAGTAGCATGATTCCCTTCCAGATTGGACACTGCAATACAACTTTCCCACATGCATGCAGATGCATCAGTAGTAGAAAACTTTTGAAGTATTGTTACAAAAGTGGAAGCTGCTCATCATGTACAACAGTGATGAGGCAGATCAAACTGCTCAAATATAGGCATGATTGATCTGGATCTACAGGTTTGCATGTACTATATTTTGATTCCTAGAGCATGGTTAATATTTAAAGAAATATAAAACAACTGTGAAATACCAGTAAATCTGTATCCTTCATCTATACCAATGTGATACACATACAGGTCAGGAAAAGCGAAGATCTTCATTGTTTTTCGACATTCGCCTACTGTATACCAGCAATTGACGGCTATAAATTTAACCTAAAAGTAAACCAGAAATATGAATATTAAATACAGTTTCCCTATTCCTTATAGAATGGGATTTATTAATTGTTTGACGTTTTACGACACTTTCAACACTTTTTCAGTTATATCATAGTGTTTCCTGAGTAAACTACTAAATGCTAACCCCGCAACCGTGAGTCCCAAGGAGGGCAGCCATTACTACCATTTTAAAGTCTTTGATATGACCCGGCCGGGGATCACACCAACGACCTCTTGCACTTGAGGTGGACACTCTACCAATACACTACTGAAGGGATACTGAGAAAAAGGGAGAAATAGTTCAAACTAAAACTATCACTAAAGGTGATTAATACCCCGGCCCCAACCCCTGACACATATTATATCTCACAGTATTATCTTTGACTCAGACAATTTGAATATCAGTATCAAAAAGAAATACTAAGATGATATCAAACACAAACGGCTCCTTTTATCTGGCCTGACCGACCGACAGGCTGATGCCACACAAAACGGCTCCATTTTGCCATGTTTCAAGTAAATCCGGTTGAAATTGAAGGAGGAGTATGTCGCACCAGATTAGATTTTAAGAAAAAAAATCCTATTTCAAGGTCAGAGGTGAAGGTCACAGGGACATGAAATTTGCGTCTTGCACATCTACTACTCCTGATTAACATTTATGCCAAGTATGAAGTAAATCAGGTTGAAACTGAAGGAGGAGTACAACAGATTAGATTTTAACAAAAAAAAAATCCTATTTCAAGGTCAGAGGTCAAGGTCACAGGGACATAAAATGTGTGTCTTGCACATCTACTACTCCTGATTAACATTTATGCCAAGTATCAAGTAAATCAGGTAGAAACTGAAGGAGGAGTACAACGGAACAGATTTTGCGGACAGACCGACCGACAGGCTGATTCCAGTATACCCCCTTCAAACTACGTTTGAGGGGGTATAATGAGCCATCTGCAATATTGAGGGCTATTCAAAAATATGTTGACACTGTACTTAAAATGCTTAATAGAGGTGATGTGATAAAAGGGTTAACATACCGTTTTATAAAAGACTTTGGCAGCTTTCATAAATTCATCTCTCACACTAATCGACTCGGCACACCAAGGTGCATAATACATTAGAAAGATCAGATCCTCTTCGTGCAAAAGGTTGATAACAGGCTGAAGCTGTCCATATGGAAAATCTATAACGTGACTGTTGGATGGGAAGAATCTTGCTGGAGGTGGTGCCAGTTTGACTGTTTGTGTTTTATGAAAGCTGGAAAAAATTGAAAAACAAAATAAAAGCCCTAATGCTAATTAGGCAATCTTAAACCTTTCCCATCTTTAATTGCATTTTGACGTATTTATAGCAGGCAGCATTTTGAAAACATTTTTTAGAGATTTTCCATACATCTCAGCAGAAATAGGGAATATCTATTCATTATCAATTATAGTTCAATATTGAATAGAGTTTAAAATATTGTGGCAAAAGGAGAAATTTATCACAATGTTTTCAATAGATGTCTGCTGCAGATGCATCAGAAAGCGTCATTGTGTGGGAAAGAGTTTTATGAAACATTTGATTCATATACAAACTTTTTGGCACCTCTGCAGCGTAAGTCATTTGATAATTGATGCGGTCAAAATTGTTCGATGTTAGAGACGGATTGAGAAATGTAATAATTGCCTCTTCAAAAACAAACGATTTAATATTATTAAGCTGTGTCATGAAATTTGGGGCAATTATTACATAGATCTGCAAACAAATATCTCTTTCCCACATACATCAAATTTGCAGCAGACAACTTTGATAAAAAATTTGCGTAAATGTGGAAAGTACCTTCAAATGAATTCATTATTATTAAATTGAGTTGAAAACATTGTGGCAAAAGGAGAAATTGCTTTTTTTTTTAATAGGCAGAAGGCAGCCAAATTGACCGCCTCATATGAATAACTGGTCCGCTCAAATCTGTTCAGATTAGAAAAAAGTTAAGCCATCCCGGGTCACCCATCCAGGTAGTCCAAATATTTTAGACTTTCGGTTTCTCGTTTTATCATCTGTCATTTTTTGGTCAACCTTAGCGTATGCAGGATAATAACAAAATGAAAAATGAGCATATGCGATGTCTTTTTTTGAAGGACTACCATCCAGGCACTAACCGCAATGAACATTGCTAAACTTTAACAAAAGTCAACCACTCTACCAACTTCGCTATAAAAGCGGCTTCCGCAGCAAGGCTGTAGGAGTGATAGTTACCCCGTTCCTATTACATTTCTCTGTCTTTTATCTTGACTTTAACCCGAAGTCACACAACTGAACACAAGCAGTACACCAGACAGAGTGGAGTCTATGTAACATCACTGGGAAACAAAAAGGTCAACCACTCTAACAATGTCGCTATAGTTGGTAGAGTGGTTAAACTTTTCTTAAAGCTAAGCAATGTTCATCACGGTTAGTGCCTGGATGGGTGAACCGCGATGGCTAAACGCTGGTACACGTTACAACAGAAACACTTAAAGAGAGCAGACCCTGTTAACCAATTTGTCTAAATAATCTGCATCTTTAACAATTTAGCCGTTTACTCTGGTGTTACAAAATCAGTAGCACTGAAACAATACTACACAGAAAGACGTTCCTTATGACGCTTGTCAAATAAGATAATATGATAATAAAACAGATGATAAAACGAATAAATTGAAATTTGACAGTAATTTGGGTCTTACCTACTACCTATCTTGAAGTGTGACATTACGCATAGGATAAGCACGAACATAAAGAGAGATTTAGCCATGATGCGGAAGGCTGTTATGAGTTTTTGGCATTTAGTGGATGACACGACTAGCTTAGACGTCCCAGCAGCAGTTTTCTCCATTAGTTTGTCCACACGTCAACAATTTACCGGAAGTTGTCTTGCTTCAAACACTATAAGGGTAAATCTCAAAATACTTGTAAGACGTTTAAAATATATTCACCAAAGGGAATTTCTGTTCTTTATAAAGATTTAAGATTTATTAGAGGATAACTAATTTTTCTTTATTTCAAATACATTTTCACATATTTGCCCAAGGATTCGCTAAAAAACAATTATATTTCGTATGCTTTATACGACCCCTTTATACGCCCCCTAAGCAAGCGGTGTTCGGTGTATTTGCGTCTGTTCGCATTAAACTTCATATTTGTGCGCTTTTAAAAAATCCAACTTTTAAGACAAATTTGAACATAAACCATACAAATATTTCGTTCCATTGACATTATTGTGTTTGTCTGAGATAAATAATAATAATACGAAACTCCTAATAAACAAAGGCTAGCTCCGTTCACTGCTGTCAGGTGACTCTGACAAGACTATCATGTTATAAACTGTTCTATTAACAATCATTTCAAGGTAAAACACTTCGTATAGTTTGGTAAATATTTTATTTTTGATGTTTGCATTATGCTGTTGTGTAAAAAATTGACCATGGGTAACCAAATTTAGGAATAAGGTTTCAGTGCTAAATCCAACTTGCCTAGTTTCCGATTAATCTCATATTCGGATAAACAAATAAACTAAGGCACATCCCTGAATCCTGGTTAAAAAAACAAGACAGTATCAGTTACCTAACAGCCAAACATTTTCTTGGTACGAATCGGTTCGGCTACCAAACCGCCAATTTATGGGACATCTATTATTTTAAAATCAAGCCATAACTTCAGGAATTTCTTGTATCACTAAACAGTTTCTAGTAGAGTCTTGAGTTCAAATATCCCATTTTATTCGTATTTGATTAAGTTTTTATATTAAATAAATGAATTAAATTGTAATTGATTAAAATAGTTCACATAATATATTATTCTTTCAATATACAACGACAACCAGAGTTTTGACCCCAAGATTTCTCAATCCCATTTTCCTAAGAGTTTTCAACCCAAATTTAGACCCCTGTTTATAATTATATAGGTGTGAATGGAAGATGGTTCTTTTGTAGTTAAAATGTTTGTTAACATTGTAATAAAAATGTATATCAACCGATTATTTATCTCTACTTTTTGTATTATAATGCGTTTACTATGTTGTATATTCACTACATTGTAACAAAAAAGTATATTCAACACATTATATTTTGGTACATATTGTATAAATTGTTTAATTTGTACAACTCAAATGGGGTTTGTTTACATTACAAATTCAATTTATTGGTACATTTTGTAAAATAATTAATTTTTTATATATCAAATGTATATATGATAATTGTTTTCTGTACGGGTGTTAATGTTTGTGTGATAATTGTATTTAAAGTCTGTTTTAAATACTTAATGAAAACTACTTTTCTAATTATTAATCAATTAATTGTTGTTTACACTACTATTGATGTATTTATCGAAAAACTTAAATATATACACTTTTTATATTAATTGCTTAATTTCAGCGCAATTATCGATGTGTTTAACTTAGTTAGGAGCACCTGGTGAAAAGATGAAACCGAATATTTTTTGCACTTACTTTTGATGTTTTTCGTATTTTGTAATTAACCATTTCCCCACATATAGACGCTTTCTGATGCCTCTGGAGCAATTTCTGAAGACATCATGGCAAACAGAGAAATTGCTCAGAATGATTAATGTCTCCTCTTGCCACAAGTTTTCATGTTCATTCAATATTTATTTTTATTTTTTTCATTTACATAACCCCAAACATTTAAATAATCAATCAAGATCTGATAATCAGTCTTGCATGACTGATTGATATTTAGATAGCTAATCTGTTTATGACACTTGTACACCTACATTCACACCTATATAAACTGATAATTGCGGTCTAAAACTGGGGTTGAAAAATCTTGGGGTAGAAAACTCGGTTTGTTCCCCGAACGCCTACAATTTAATCTTTACCTGGTCAAGTTTGAGGATTTGGGGGCCTTTTAAAGTGGCAATTATAAGTAAAAGATTTAATGGATGTGGACCTAAGTGCTTTTTTTGTCATTAAATTATAATAATGATCAGATTTTAATTTAAGTTTATTTTTATATGTTTTACGCGCCAAGTGTGCAATTAAACACTTCTAAATATAAGACAATTGAAAAAAAATCTGATCAATCTGAAAGAAACACATTGTTGGAAAAAGGGCCAATGCATGTAAAAAGCAAAGGCTTCTTTCCCCACAATATTTTCAAGAGGTACAATATCTAAAGAGGCAATATTTTATCTGGTAGGTATGAGTTTGATTCTCGTCTGCATTTATTTATAACTTAAGTGTTCGCTGTGTTGGGCAATACAGTTTCCACTTCCAATTCAAGTAGGATCCATATTAAATTTTATTCTATGAAGCGCTTAGAAACATTATTCGTTATAATATGCCTGGCTACAATATTGGCCAGATCTGTCAGGTAGTTATGGTTCTGTCTTCTAAAGCATGTTAGTATGTTGTTGAATGTTGAAAAAGAAGCAGAGCAACAAGGTTTAAATTAATACATCTTCAGAAGACTAAATGTCTTCTACCCTACGATTTACTCTATAGAAGATTCCATCTTAGTGCCAAGTTATAAATTAATATGGCCTCCCCTTCTGTTGATGATGAATTTAACATTAAGCTGTTTGGTCATGGTTGAACCTGGGAAATGATTTGAATGATAATTTGTTTGACTCATTTTGTTCTGCATGTTTATAACAACATATTCACAGATTAGTTAAATATATTTATGTAATAAAGTTATTTAATACTTTTTTTAAATCAATATCAAAAGTTTATAATAAAGCTTTCCAAAAAAGTTTAAGTCGAGTAGGCGTTTGGAGGTTACACACTGAAATTTTTTGCTACCTATACAACAGGGGTATTAGTTAAAATGGAGTCTGGTAGAGCCTGGTTATTAGTGATTTATAGGCAATAAATACAACAGTTTATACAATAAAATAAATGTAATAAACAATTTTCTGAGCTATTGTGATCACATTTTGTCAGTCGTGTGTCATCAACAATGGCCTTGTTAACACTCTACAAGCTTCATCTTTTTACACACTTGATGCCGCACTTTTTAAATTTAGTATGTTGAAACTTTATAAGAATGTTTTGCTTGATGATATCTATGCCGAGTTTGAATATTGGTCATGATGGGTAAAAGAGTAGGTCACTCTGTCAAATTTGAAGGAAAATCTTGTTAACACTGGCGGCTGCATTTTTAACTTAAAATAATGAAACTGCATGTCTTGATGATATGTAGACCACGTTTGAATATGGGTCATGTCCATTCCAAAACATGGTCACTAGGCCAAATTGATGGAAAGTCTTGTTAAAACTCTAGAGGCCGCACTTTTTTCTTCAGCAGCTTTCAATTTGTTTCTGAATGTTTTTCTAAACGATATCTAGGCTAAGTTTGAATATGGGTTTTATTGGGTCAAAAACTAGGTCACTAGGTCAGTTTGGAGGAAAATCTTGTAAGCTCTTTGCAGGCTGCATTTTTAAATTGAAAGTATTGTCAGAATGTTTGTCTTGATGATATGTAGGCCAAGTTTGAACATGGGTCATGTATGGTCAAAAACTAGGTCACACAGCCTAATTTAAGGAAAATCTTGTCCACAATGTAGAGGCTGCATTTTTTGCTTCAGCAGCTTGAAATTTTGTCAGAAGGTTTGTCTTAATGATACGTAGGTCAAGTTCAAATATATGGCCAAATTGAAGGAAAATCTTTTTAACACTCTGGAGACTGCATTTTTTATTTCAGCAGTTTGAGACTGCATTATAAATCTCATTGCATAACTTAGGTGAGCGATCTAGGGCAATCATGGCTCTCTTGTTTAATTATCTGCTGAAATTGGAAAAGAAATAAGATTATAATATAACGGAAAAAAATAAGCCTTACATAACTTGAGTATCTTCTTGATACTCAATCATTTATTTTTTTGAATTCTTCCCTTGCTTGTTATGAATCGGCAGTACCAATGTTGTTTCATTATTGATGTTGAACAAAAAACATTAAAACGTCCCACTCTTGGCTGCTTTCTGATTATCTTCTTATTTACACTTTATCCTCTCCTTAAGCAATGAAGTTTAGCAATTATACTCAACATGTCAACATCAATGTGCTGCCAGATAAAGATTGCGCATGTTGGACTTGAAGTAGATTTTTTTTCAGTCTGATGCATCTCAGTGTGAACCAAAGCGATAATCAGACTTGAAACTTATCTAATTCACTGGTACAAAAAACAAAAACATGCTCAATCAGTGCGCCACACCGAAGGCCCTGAACATTAGGAAATTTCGGATGAAGCAATATATTTATATCAAGCAGTAGCTTATAATTTTTGTTTCAAATCCTGTGCAGTAGGAATAAGAGGAACCTAGATATGAAAATAAGTTTGGTATGGTCCACATTATTCCATCCTTATCTACAGTTCATTGCAATAAAAATCCATGATTTGGATAGACATCAAGGTCTCTCACAGCTATCATGATGATAATCTTCATATCATATGTGTTGCATAAGATCCCAGCATGTAAACTTTCACATTCATTTTGTAAAATGCATATGTGTAACAACTTTTCTTTCATTTTACCTTTTACCAAACAATATCACTATATTATATAAAAAAATTAGCAAGCCATTATTTAAACACAAAAGTCTCTTTATTTGTCCTGTATTATCAGTTGGAAGAAATTAAATTACCATTGTTATTATTTTCAATCATTTTATGTTAGAAAGATTAATTATATGTCAGGCCTAACTAACATAGACTGGTATTCTTTGACAAATGCATTTTGTTTTCTTTTAAGGTTATTGGACCAAATTCACAGAAATTTTCAAGTTGAAAAATGTCACAAAATGATCCACCACCATCATACCAAGAAAGTATACCTGGTAGGTACTCAAAAACCAAAAACATCTACTAGAACACTCAGAGATGAGTGGTGCTTAATTAATTAACACTTTCTTACATACAACACATCTACAGCAGACGCCTAAAAATATTGGAAATCTATACAAATGATACTACATGAAATATCATCAAATAAAGTTGAAAATATTGGGACTATAGGAGCAATTGCTCATGTCTGTAGCAGATTCATCAAAAGGCGTCTATATGTGGGAAAGGCTGTTAAAGTGAGATGACCAATTCTGAGCAAGGAACAACTTCAATAAAAAATATATATATTCTCTACAACCCCCTAGAAAAATACGGATGTTGTAAATCCGTTCCAACATACTACATCTACAGCAGACAACTTTAAATCGAAAATATGAAAACTGTCTTTAAATGAAAGATCAAATATAGAATGAAGTTGAAAACATTGTTGAAGGTGGAGAAACTTCTCATTATCAGCAATTTCTCCCTATGGCACAACTTTTACAAATTTATGTCATCTGCTCAGATATGCATCAAAATGCGTCTTGTTTGTGGGAAAAGGTTAATATATCTACAGGAACACAATTGAATGAATGATGCTTAATGAGATTTACAATTTCAATGATATATCTTTATAAGTATCCTCAGGACTCATAAACTGTCTGACTATTAACCCTTTCCCTCTGCAGCAGGCGGCTTTTTGAAAACATAGTGACAAAAGAAGAAATTGCTCAAAACGAGCAATTTCTCCTTTTGCCACAATGTTTTCCACTTTTAGTCATAGGTTATCCATTCAATTATTTTCTATTTTTTGACAAAATATGTTCAAAGTCGTCTGCTGCAGATTTGTTGTATGACGGAAAGGGTTAAAATGGACTCAAAGCTCTTTTAATTATGAACCCCTGGTCATTATTGTGAGTGCAGGACTAGAGACTCACAGGTAACAGATTCACTGCAATTCTGAGTAGAGGACAACTCCAATAAATAATTCTATCCCACTCAACCTCAAAAACAGTGGACATGTTTTGGCCTGCCATTTTTTTGGTTCACCTGGGCATGAAGTGCTCAAGGTGAGATGTTGTGATCACATTTTGTCAGTTGTCCTTGCGTCGTTCTTTGTCAACAATTGTCTTGTGAACATTCTACAGGCAACATTTTAGTCACAAGATCAATTTGAATGAAAATCTTGTTAACAAACAGGAGGCAGCATTTTTAACTTGTGCATGTTGAAACTTTGTCAGAATAATACATTGTCTTGATGCAATTTAGGTTAGAAATATAGGTTGTGTCCTGTCAAAAAATAGGTCACTAGGCCAAATTGAAAAAATCTTGTGAACATTCTAGAGACTGCTTTATTGCTTCAATAGCTTGAAACATTGTCAGAATTATCTATGCCAAGTTTGAATATGGGTCATGTTGGGTAAAAAAATAGGTCACTAGGCCAAAATGTAGGAAAATCTTGTGAACACTATGGAAGCCACATTGAAACTTTATCAGAATAATTGTCTTGATGATCTAGGATACATTTGCATACTGTAGGTTATGTTTGGTCAAAAACTAGCCTACTAGGTAGAAGGAAAATCTTGTAAAGAATGCATTTTTTTCTTCAGCAGATTGAACAATAGTCAAAATGTTTGTTTTGATGATATCGAGACTAGACTGAATTTGAATATGATTCTGTCATTTATGTCAGGTCAAAAACAAGGTTACTAGGCCAAATTGAAGGAAAATCTTGTTAACCCTTTCCCTCATACGACAATTCTGCAGCAGACGACTTTGAAAGTATTTTGTCAAAACATAGAAAATCTCCATAATTGAATGGATAACCTATGACAAAAAGTGGAAAACATTGTGACAAAAGGAGAAATTGCACGTTTTGTGCAATTTCTTCTTTTGTCACTATGTTTTTAAAAAGCCATCTGCTGCGGAGGCGTCAGAAAGCGTCTTTATGAGGGAAAGGGTTAACACTATGGAAGCGGCATTTTTAACTTGAATATGTTGAAACTTTGTCAGAATAATGTCTTAATGTTATCTACATGTTAGCTAAAATCAAATACAGGTCATGTCATATAAAAACTAGGTTACTAGGCCAAATTGAAGAAAATCTTGTTAACATTCTAGACATCGTAGTTTTTTGCTACAACAGCTTGAAACTTTGTCAGAATGTTTGTCATGATGATATCTAGGACAAGTTTGAATATGGGTCATGTTTGGTCAAAACCTAGGTCACAAGGCCAAATTGAAGAAAGTTGTCTGCTGCAAATGCATGAAAAAATGTACTGGTTTCATCATACAGGTATTGCTCGCCAAATGGCTATAAAGCCGAATGTGAGGGTAAACAACACCAGAAAATGCAAAACAAAAATCATACAGGAAAGGGGGGGTTAAAGAGACATATGGCACAGTAAAACTCTTGTTCCAAAATACATGCAAATCTTTACCTTTTTTCTCATACAAACACTTTCTCACACTTCTGCAGCAGACATCTTTTGTAAACATTAGGACATAATGAGCAATTTCTCCTTTTGTCACAATGTTTCAACTTTAATTAATAATTGTTCTTTGATTGATAGAGTTTCTATATTTTTAGCTCACCTGAGCTTTGCTCAAGGTGAGTTATTGTGATCGCCTTTTGTCCGGCGTCCGTCGTGCGTCGTGCGTCAACTTCTTCTCCTCAGTAACCAGTGCGTCAATTTGGATGAAACTTCACAGAAAGCATCCTCTCAATGACCTCACCAGAATTCCTTCAAATTTTTGGGATCCATGCAAAATTCTGGTTTCCATGGCAACGAAACCGAAAAAACTTCAAAATTCTTCTTCTCCCAAACTGGTTGGCAGATTTTCAAATAATTTTGTAGAAATGTTCCTTAGATGACCCTCTATCATATCCTTCAAGCCATGTTGATTGGTCGAAAAAAAATGGCCGCCAGGGGGGGCGGGGCTATTTTGCCTTATATGGCTATAGTGAAAACTTAAAAAATCTTCTCCTCCGAAAGTGTCAGGCCGATTTTCAAATAATTTTGTAGAAATGTTCCTTGGGTGACCCTCTATCAGATTCCTTCAGGCCATGTTGATTGGTCGTAAAACATGGCCGCCAGGGGTGGTGGGGCTATTTTGCCTTATATGGCTATAGTGCAAACTTAAAAAATCTTTTCCTCCAAAATTGTCAGGCCGATTTTCAAATAATTTTGTAGAAATGTTCCTTGGGTGATCCTCTATCAGATTCTTTCAAGCCATGTTGATTGGTCAAAAAACATGGCCGCCAGGGGCGGGGCTATTTTGCCTTTTATGGCTATAGTGAAAACTTAAAAAATCTTCTCCTCCATAAGTGTCAGGCCGATTTCCAAATAGTTGTGTAGAAATGTTCCTTGGGTGACCCTCTATCAGATTCCTTCAAGCCATGTTGATTGGTCGAAAAACATGGCCGCCAGGGGGCGGGGCTATTTTGCCTTATATGGCCAAAGTGAAAACTTAAAAAATCTTCTCCTCCGAAAGTGTCTGGCTGATTTTCAAATAATTTTGTAGAAATGTTCCTTGGATGACCCTCTATCAGATTCCTTCAAGCCAAGTTGATTGGTCGAAAAACATGGTCGCCAGGGGGGCGGGGCTATTTTGCCTTATATGGCTATAGTGAAAACTTAAAAAATCTTCTTCTCCGAAAGTGTCAGGCCGATTTTCAAATAATTTAGTAGAAATGTTCCTTGAATGACCCACTTTCAGATTCCTTCAAGCCATGTTGATTGGTCAAAAAACATGGCCGCCAGTGGGCAGGGCTATTTTTCACTATATGGCTATAGTGAAAACTTAAAAAATCTTCTCCTCCAAAAGTGTCTGTACTGGCCGATTTTCAAATAATTTTGTAGAAATGTTCCTAGGGTGACCCTCTATCAGATTCCTTCAAGCCAAGTTGATTGGTCGGAAACTATGGCTGCCATGGGGCGGGGCTTATATAGGTAAAGTGAAAAATCAGGTGAGCGATTCCAGGGCCATCATGGCCCTCTTGTTTGATGAAATTCTTTCAAAGTCGTCTGCTGCAGATTTGTTGTATGTGGGAAAGGGTTACATTTTCAATAATATTAATAATGCCTTTTGTTTCTATTGTGATATTTCAGGGGGATATACAAACTATGGGGCACCTCAAAGGGGAAATCCACAAGGTTGGCATTCTGAATTTACCACTTATCTCTGTCCCACCATTTGCAGCAGACATACTTTGAAAATATTGTGACAAAAGAAGAAATAGCTCATAATGAGCAATTTCTCTTTTTACTACGATGTTTCCAACTCTATTCATTAATTATAGTTTTGTTTATAGAGTTTTTTCAGTTTTTTTGCCAAGATTTTTAGCTCCACTGGCTTAAAGCCAGTTGAGCTTATGTCATGGCGAATTGTCCGTCGTGCGTGCGTCTGTGCGTGCGTTTACTTTTTCCTTTAAACCACTTCTTCTCCCTAACCACTTGGCCAATTTGGTTGAAACTTCATAGGAAGCATCCTCTCAATGTCCTCTCTTAAATTCCTTCTTTTTTTATCCATCCATAATTCTGCTTTCCATGGCAACCAAAAGAAAAAAATAGTGAAAACTTAAAAAATCTTCTTCTCCGAAAGTGTCAGGCCGATTTTCAAATAATTTTGTAGAAATGTTCCTTGGGTGACCCTTTATTAGATTCCTTCAAGAAATGTTGATTGGGCGAAAAACATGGCCGCCAGGGGGCGGGGCTATTTTGCCTTATATAGCTATAGTGAAAACGTGTTCAGCAGATTTTCAAATAATTTTGTAGAAATGTTCCATGGGTGACCCTCTATCAGATTCCTTCAAGCCATGTTGATTGGTCGAAAAACATGGCCGCCAGAGGCCGGGGCTATTTTGCCTTATATGACCATAGTGAAAACTTAAAAAATCTTCTCCTCCGAAAGTGTTTGGCTGATATTCAAATAATTTTGTAGAAATGTTCCTAGGCTTACCCTCTATTAGATTCCTTCAAGCCATGTTGATTGGTTGAAAAATATGGCTGCCAGGGGGTGGGGCTATTTTGCCTTATATGGCTATAGTGAAAACTTAAAATATCCTCTCCTCCGAAAGTGTCAGGCCGATTTTCAAATAATTTTGCAGAAACATTCCTTGGGTGACACTCTACAAGATTCCTTTAAGCCATGGTGGTTGGTAAAAAAAATAGCCACCAGGGGGTAGGGCTGTTTGGAGATTTTATTTTTGCCTTATGGCCGTGGAGCGATACTGGCCCTCTTGGGCCTCTTGTTCTTAAGTTGTTTGCTGCAGATTTACTCTTAGTGGAAAAGCGTTGTTCCATGTATTTTTTAACCCTTTCCCACTTACAACAAATCTGCAGTAGACGACTTTGAAAACATAGTCACAATAAGATGAAAAGTCTCCATAAAAAATAGCTTTATTGTAAAATAAAGTTGAAAACATTGTGGCCAAAGGAGAAATTGCTCATTATGAGCAATTTCAACTTTGGCCACAATGTTTTCAAAAGTCATCTGCTGCTATTGCGTCAAGATGCGTCCAAAGGTGGAAAAGGGTTAACCTAGTGAAGGCACATTTAAAGCATGTGCAGTAGACGATTTTTGAAACAATTATGACAAAAGGAGAAATAGCTTTAAGGTTTTAATATTTGCTATCATTATTTTTATCCAAACATTTTAAAAGTTGTCTACAGCAAATTTGATGTGTGGAAGAACCCTTTCTACTTCTACAATAAATTAATTGTTTTTTAAAAAGAAAAGAACCCTGAATACAGTCCGGCAAAATTACATTCTATAATAATGCCATTTTCATATAATATGTATATACTGTAACTTTTATTACAATGAGCCATACTTATATGGTCACGTATATGAATATAAGATATAGCTTCATGTAGTTCATGTAGTACATGTTGTAATACTAAGTAGAGACCAGAATGTTCTTGGTTGGGTAATGCCTTGGTGGTGTTGTGGTAGAGCGTCCACCTAGGGCGAGTTCATATGCGATATGAGAACAGCCAGAGTGTACTCGGAATCCATTTGAACAGTGATACTTTTAACCTTAGTGATGTCATTTTGACCTTTTGACCCGAATCCTAATAAACCACCTCAAGCCTGGGGTTACAACGATGTTTACTTCTCATTCGGAATACCTCTGTGATGAATGCTTCACCAATGGATGATGATGGATTACGGAATTACCCAAGAAGTTCTGAATGGTTTACTACTAAGACAAGGAAACACCGTTCAGATGGAAAGCATTAGTGCGCATGTTTTCTGAATTTATATTTAGACATGACGTACAGTTTTGTATCCTAGAGAAGCCCATCCAAACTCTGCCTTCCTTGGCGCTCATTGGGTTGTAGGGTTATCATTATGACTGACTTGATGGTGTTAGAATAAATGGACCAGTAGTACTGGTAATTAACTTACCCAGGAAAAGTCATGATATAACTGAATTATTGTTGAAAGCAGCATTAAACACCAAACAATCAATCAATCTTGATTGGGTTATAACTCTAGTGAAACATAAGATTAAATCTTTTGTAGGCCCATTTAGATATAATTTCATAATATCAGAACAGTTCATGTCACTTCCCTTTGATATATGTACCCTTTTGGTTGGATCTGTTCCAGTGTGAAGGCAAGTTTGTTTTTAACCCTTTCCCTCATACGACAATTCTGCAGCAGACGACTTTGAACATATTTTGTCAAAAGATAGAAAATCTATTTAATTGAATGGAAAACATTGACTAAAAGTGGAAAACATTGTGTCAAAAGGAGAAATTGCTGTTTTTTAGCAATTTCTTCTTTTTATGCCCCGGCATACAAAGTATGAGGGGCATATAGTTTTCCGGTCTGTTAGTCCGTCCGTTCGTCCGTCCCGCTCAGGTTAAAGTTTTTGGTCAAGTTAGATTTTAGTGAACCTGATGTCCTATCATTATGAAACTTCACACAAATGACAATCAACATATCATTGTTTAAAAAATTGTATCAATTTGAGGTTGGACCAACTGTTCATCCGTCTGTTCGTCTGTCTGTTCGTCCATTCCATTCTCAGGTTAAAGTTTTTGGTCAAGTTAGATTTTAGTGAAGCTGATGTCCGATCATGATGAAACTTCACACAAATGACTATTGACATATCATTCTTTAAAAAATTGTATCAATTTGAGGTTGGACCAACTGTTCGTCCGTCTGTTCGTCTGTCTGTTCGTCCATTCCATTCTCAGGTTAAAGTTTTTGGTCAAGTTAGATTTTAGTGAACCTGATGTCCTATCATTATGAAACTTCACACAAATGACAATCAACATATCATTGTTTAAAAAATTGTATCAATTTGAGGTTGGACCAACTGTTCGTCCGTCCGTTCGTCTGTTCGTCTGTCTGTTCGTCCATTCCATTCTCAGGTTAAAGTTTTTGGTCAAGTTAGATTTTAGTGAACCTGATGTCCTATCATTATGAAACTTCACACAAATGACAATCAACATATCATTGTTTAAAAAATTGTATCAATTTGAGGTTGGACCAACTGTTCGTCCGTCCGTTTTAAAATATAGTTAACAACCGGGGCATCCGTGTTCCATGGACACATTTTCTTGTTTCACTATGTTTTCAAAAAGCCGTCTGCTGCAGAGGCGTCAGAAAGCATCTATATGACGGAAAGGGTTAACAGCTTGTTAGAGATGTGGCATTGTACGAGTGTTTTGTATGACACTATTTTCACATTAAAAAATTCTTTGCCAGTATCTATATTGCAAACTCTATCGTTTACTATCCAATTTTAAATGATTGGAATTCCACTATGCCTCACATGTTCTATACTCAATCTCATTAAATGTCATGTTTGTCCTACACTTTATAAATAAACTACATTCTTTTTTTTTATCTATTTCACTCCACTATTTCACATTAGTAAATTAGATTGTTGTTATTCCTACATTTATAAGAACAGTTATATGCCACATCATTCTACCATAAAGAGTTCACTGCCTTCTTTCACACTGGATTTGAAGCGATTCGAAGCATCAGTTCTTTAATTTATCTCTTTCATGATATTTCAGGGGGATATACAAACTATGGCGCACCTCAAAATGGACCTCCACCAGGTAAGCATCCAGCAATACAGAGTGTTGTTACAAATCAATTTAACCCTTTCCCTCATACGACAATTCTGCAGCAGATGACTTTGAACATATTTTTAAAAAAATTAGAAAATCTCTATAATTTAATGGATAACCTATGACTAAAAGTGGAAAACATATTGGCAAAAGGACGAATTGCTTGTTTTGAGCAATTTCTTCTTTAGTCACTATGTTTTCAAAAATCTGTCTGTTGCAGAGGCGTCAGAAAGCGTCTATTTGAGGGAAAGGGTTAAATCATTTCCCACATTCAATTTAAGTACAGCATATCATATGACTATGAAAACATCTTGAAAAGATGAATGAAATTATAATGATTGAGTAGAGTACAAAATATTGTAGCAAAAGGAGCATCATAAACAATTTTGTCACAATGTTTGCAAAAGTTGTCTTCTGCAGAAGCGTCCAAATGCGTCTGTAAGGGAGGAAAGGTAAATTAACCTTATAATGTATCAATCAGATTACATGTTATAATTATATTATATATATATACATGTATATTTTACAAGCTAAATAATAAATTTCGAGGGCTTGGCATGAAACGGTTGCAACTAAAATTGGTATTCTTTTTACCAAGGTTAATCACCTCGCCATAAAGTCTTTAAAAGCATTAAATAATTTTTCTTTTTTTTGTAGAGGTTCTCATTGTAATTAAATGGAGACAACTAAATATAATAGTTGAACCTGTTTTTTCTCACTGTTAAAAACAAGACAACTTTCAATGAAATTAAGGGCCCCCACATTTAACAATCCTGTTTTGTATTTTGGGGAAAACAAAGATTTTTTCATTTGTAAACACCTTTTACAGATAACCAGAGCTGTAGATAAGGGACGTTTTGCATCGTCTAGAATCCTTTTTTAACCCTGAAAACCTTTGATGTGGGTACTCAAAAGTATGGTCTCAGTGAGACACTTCTTTTGAGTACATACTACACATGTTTTAAGAGAACTTACAGAGATATCATGGAAGCAAAATCTGTTTACTCTTCAATATTAATGTTTTGAGATAATAAAAAGATGTCACACACATTTCTGTAACAGGCTTTGGTTATGGCCCACAGCAGGGAGGCCCCCCACCAGGATATGACCCAAAACAAGGACAAAGGGGAGGTTACCAGCCAATACCCTCATACCAGCAGCAACAGCAGCAACAACAGCAACAGCAGCAAAATGTGGTGGTTCAACAACACCAGCAGATAATCTTGGTTGGTGGATGTCCATCATGTAGGGTAAGTGTGTTCATACAAAATGGCTTAACCCTTTCCCATACATATATAGATGCTTCCTGACGCTTTTGCAACAGACAACTTTTGAAAACACTGTGGCAAGAGAAGAAATTGATCATAATGAGCAATTTCACCATTTGCCACAATGTTTTAAACTCTTATCTTATATTTAAACTTTCCTTTATAGATGTTTTCTATATATTTTCTTCAGTTTGAAAGTAGTCTGCAGCAGATGTGTTGTATGTGGGAAAGGGTTAAGGGGAGAGATTTATCCATTTCTCTCATACAACATATCAACAGCAGATGACTTTGAAAATATCTTTGGTAAAATATGAAAATCCTCTAAAATTGAAGGTATTATTACTGAAAAGAGTTGAAAACACTGGGGCGTAAGGAGAAATTGCTCATTTCGAACAAATTCTACTTTTGCCACATTGTTTTCAAAAGTTGTTTGCCGAGGTGTCAGAAAGCATCTGTATATGGGAATTGGTTAAATAAGCTGTTATATAGCTTATTTCTTAATTCTATCAATTGTTTATTATTGTAAATATTTACCGGTATATAATGTAAAGTAGGGGGTAGAGTGTTCACAAACAAAGAAACTAACAGAAGCCACTGTAATGGACGACATTTGAAAATTGTATGGGAAATTGCTCAATATTTCTCATGTTTCAATTTTTGTTTTTCCTTCATTAGGCATGGAGATACACATGTATCACTAATATATCTATAGGTGCTACCTATTTACGAAAAAAACGCAAGATAATTATAAACAAAAATTAAAGAGCATACTTTGGCCATAAAAAAGGATTTATAAGTAATTGACTAGACAATAATAATTTTAATGTCATGTTTCTTGCATTATTAAAACATATTTGGAATTCGTATTGCTGTTGTCTATTATTTGAACAGAAAATAATAAAGTAAAGACTTTCAGAAAATCAGGGAATACATTTATAATGAACGAGGTTAAAACATGGGGGCCAAGATGATCCTTAATCAATCACCTGCATTGTGGTAAAGAAGCAAATAGATCAGCCCTTTTCTGATGCCACCTGGCGACTGCCTTTTTCAAGCAGTCAATATGACTGGAACAAATTATGTAAGGGGTCACATTTCTGCTAAACCCTTTCCCTATTAGAGACGGTTTCTGAGGCCTATGATTTAAGAAAAGATTGTCGCAACAAGAACAATTGCTCCTTATGAGAAAGTTATCCTTTTGCCACAATGTTTGATAAATAATTATACTTTGAATGATTGAGTCAATAGCTCATGTATAGGAATTTGGGGTCTTTCATGTTGATACCACTTTTTTGCGGGAAACGACGTCGCTCCATTGACGTTACGCCAAGATGAAGTGTAGCGGAAATGACGTCACGTCCTTCTTTGGCTACGATACAGTCAAAATTTAGTTTCGGGCATAGAAGGCTAATGCTGTCGTTTTTTTAACGAACGGGAAAACATATTTCTTATAGATTTCCATTTATTTTTAACTTTTCGTACAAATGTTAATTCCAGCACTTTAATGATCTTAAATATCGATTTTAAAAAAATTGATTAAAAAGACGACAATAATTTTCAATCCGTGTTTTTCTGCTCATTTTATACATACCCAAAATACTGATTTAAAAAAAAAAATGATTAAAAAGCCGACAATAATTTTCAATCTGTGTTTTACGTCTGCTTTATATACATATCCAAAATGGCGGCCCCCATGGATTTTTTTTTTCAGTTTCATTTCAGAAAGCTTCATGGGTTATTGAAAAAAAAAAAAAAAAAAAAAAAAAAACAATCTCACGCCCGTTAACTATAAGCGAAAAAACCCATTCATGGTTTTTTTTCGTATTACATTGTCTGTCAATCTATCTGTTTTTCCGCTTTCTGACATAAAAGCAGGCAACACATGTTGGTATTTAACCCTTTTCCTCATACGACAATTCTGCAGCAGACAACTTTGAACATATTTTGTCAAAAACTGGAAAATCTCTCTAATTGAATGGATAAGCTATGACAAAAAAGTGGAAAACATTGTGGCAAAAGGAGAAATTGCACGTTCTGTGCAATTTCTTCTTTTGTCACTATGTTTTCAAAAAGCCGTCTGCTGCAGAGGCGTCAGAAAGCGTCTATATGAGGGAAAGGGTTAAAAAAGTTTTTTCCTCACTCATATCATGACATATCTCAATTGCTCGGCCAATATTCTTTCCGACGTTTGACAAAAGTCACTGTGACAAGTGACATACCTCTTCTACCAATGGGCTAACAGTCTATGTGGAAAAGCAGCCAGTAGCTTTGAATTGTGTTGAAAACGGCGTTAAACCTGAATCAATAAATCGACCAAAAGAGTATAAAAATGTTAGAAGTGGTGACCTTCCTAGTTTATGATCAAGAATGCATTAGTACTGTAGCACCGATGATAGGATTCACTTATCCCCCATTTTAACCCTTTACTTCACAAGGCTTTTCAAAGGTCGTCTGCTTAACAATCATCAGACACATGATTTGACCAATTTAGAAAACTGAACGAATTATATTGATAAAGAGTTGAAATATTCCAATAAAAGGTAAAATTGCTTGTTTTTAGCAATTTAACTTTTATTGCAATGTTTTCAAAAGTTGTCTGCAACAGCTGGCGTCAAATGTCGTCTTTGTGAAGTGATTGAGCAAGGAAACACCATTCAAACAAACACACACATCATCACCTGACCGCAAAACTATGATTTGGTATAGGATATTGAAACTAATTCAGACTTTTGGGACTTTAAAAGTAGGAAACCTTTGTTCAATCTCTGGTCTGGTTACAATATACAAAAAGAATACAAAAGTGATGGTAGTGGTTTCCCTCATTTATGACCACAAGTGCCTTACCAGCAGTTTTAGTAGTTTAGTAAAGAAACACAATTCAAACAGACTCACATCGTCCTGTGAGTGCAAAACTAGATTGGGAAAAGGATAGTGAGGGCTTCATGCAAAACAGTTGTAACTACATCTTGTTCATGATGTAGTTACAACCGTTTTGCATGAAACCATTGATATTAAAACTAAATCAGATCTTTGGGACTTTGCAATCAAACCTGTGTCTTCACCTAATCTGATCAGAATAGAAATTGGAATACATTCAGAATGTATTCCATTAACCTATTCCCACAACAAATCTGCAGCAGACGAAATATATATGGTAAAATATATATGGAAAATCTACTTCTATAAATGAATGTAGGGTAGAAAACACTGTGGCAAGAGGAGATATTGATCAGTGTGATCAGTGTGTTTTCAGAAGTCGTCTGCTGCAGAGGCATCAGAAAGTGTCTGTATGTTGGCGAGTGTTTAACAAGGCCCAAATTTTTCTTTCTTCTCTTTTTTCAGGTGGGTGTGTTGGAAGATGACTTCACGTGTCTGGGCGTTTGTTGTGCGATTTTGTTTTTCCCTCTTGGAATCCTCTGCTGCCTTGCAATGAAACAGAGACACTGTCCTAATTGTGGGGCTATATTTGAATCATGAAAGATGTGAACATTGTCTTCTCACATAAAACAAATCTGCAGCAGACATCTCTTAATTAACCCTTTCCCTCATATAGATGCTTTCTGGCACCTTTGCAGCAGACGGTTTTTTGAAAACATAGTGACAAAAGAAGAAATTGCTCAAAACAAGCAATTTCTCATTTTGTCACCACGTTTTCCACTTTTAGTCATAGGTTATCCATTCAATTATAGAGATTTTCTATTTTTTGACAAAATATGTTCAAAGCCGTCTGCTGCAGAATTGTTGTATGAGGGAAAGGGTTAACATATTGATGCATATAATTGTAATAGAATAAGATAAAAAAGGGTTCCAGTGGGATTTTTTCTGACGATGTCTGATGCAGAATTAACATCAAAATTAAGTCAGTTTGATGACGGAAAAAGCTTATATTGTGCATAAAACACAAACTTTCCTTAAAGTACAATAAAAAACTAATATGAGTGACTAACTACAAGCACCATCCTTAAGATGTGTTTTTATTCTCTACCACTTTAGACTAACACTTTTCTGACTACAGAAGCATTTTGACGCATTTGTAGCCGACGACCTTTGGAGACATTGTGGCAAAAGATGAAATTTTGTCATAATGAGCAATTTCTCCTTTTGCCACAATGCTTTCAACTCTATTCAAATACTATCCTTTCATTTATTGATATATTTTCCTATTTTTTGTTGAGTTGTTTTTAAAGTTGTCTGCTGCAGATTTGCTGTATCCAGGAAAAGGTGAAATGTCCTTCATCAGTATATATAAAGATAAGAATGGACATCCATGCTACTTGATACCAGTGTGAACAATGGCAGAAGTTTTCTTGAAACCTCTTTTGACTACTTTTTGAACCATGCAGATTATATGAGACTGCAAATGTGCTTTTTGATGAAGATATGCACTGTTTGAAAATGCCTTTTAACCCTTTCCCACATACGACAATTCTGCAGCAGACGACTTTGAACATATTTTGTCAAAACATAGACAATCTCTATAATTAAATGCTTTGAGCAATTTCTTCTTTTGTCACTATGTTTTCAAAAAGCCAAATGCTGCAGAGGCATCAGAGGAAAAGGGTTAATTAATGAAGAAAAAATGTTGGGAGAGAAGTAGAAATTTCTTGTTTTTAACAATTTTATTTTCCACAATTCTTTTTAAATTGTTTGGATCAGGGGTTAAAGTGTTAGGGCAGAGTTAACCCTTTCCCATTTTCTCACACATTTGATTCATCTGCAGCAGACTTTTAAAAAACATTGTGTCAAATGAGAAATTGCTTACAATGAGCAATTTCATCTTTGCCACAATATTTTCATACCAATATGATAATTATATACTTTCGTTTATAGAGAATTTCCATATTTTTTGCCTAGATATTTTCAAAGTCGCTCTCCGCAGATTTGTTGTATGCGGAAATGGGCATAATGTTGACCATTTTCCTTGAGTTCTATATTTCACTTGGCTAATTCTTATATAAACGAAAAATCTTAAAGAAATAAAACTGTGAGTGGAAGAGTACCATAAAACCAATAAATGAAAAAAAAATTGTGAAAAGAAATTACTACTTCTCCAACTATGTTTACAAAAGCCATTTACAGCAGGTGCCTGTGTCAAGGAAAGGGATCAAAGTTATGCTATGACAGCAAGGCTTTTTTTCCCTTTAACCTTTTCCCACATATGACAATTCTGCAGCAGATGACTTTGAACATATTTTGTCAAAACATAGAAAATCTCTATAATTGAATTGATAACCTATGACTAAAAGTGGAACATTGTGCCAAATGAGAAATTGCTTGTTTTGAGCAATTTCTTCTTGTGTCACTATGTTTTCGAAAAGCTATCTGCTGCAGAGGGGTCAAAAAGCATCTTTAAGAGGGATAGGGTTAACCTTTTCGCACATGCAGACACTTTTTGACGCATCTGCATCAGACAACTATTGAAAACATTTTGGCATAATGAGCAATTGATTCTTTTGTCCGAATGTTTTAAACTCTTTTATCTATAATTATACCTTCGTTTAAAGATATTTTCTTTTGCTTTGCCTAGATGTTATAAAAATATGTCTGCTTCAAATGCGTTAAAATGCAAAAAGGGTTTTAAAGCGATACAAACCTAGATAGTTCTACATACATGTACATGTATTATATTGGCTCAGGTCATGGTATCAAAACAGGTTTCTGAGCTTTAAATTCTTTGTTTTCTTTATCATTTCACAATTCACAAATAAAGGTCTCTTGAAATTATTTCATGAAAATTAACGAAAACTTGACTAAGTGAATACCTACTTATTGGTTAACTGTAGAAAATGTTTTGAGATATTTTTCAAAACAAGCAATTCTCTTTTGCTCCCAATATTTGAAAAGAATTACACTACTCTACTTTAAATGGCTTCTGTATTGGGAAAATGTTTAAAAAATGAAACAAAATAAACCCTAGCTGAAATGAAATTGTTAAATGTCTCGGATCACATAATTTTATTTAAGAAAAATCAAATTCATGTGTGAATCATACACATGTACATAGTATGTGAAATGCTGAAGACTAGTCGTATTCAAATTAAATAATCATGACTATTCTAAAATGCCTGTGGAAGCAAGAAATCAGGGCTATATAGTAATTCTTCTTCATCTGTCTGTTTGGCAAAACGTATTGGCCATGATACCAACATGGTTGATCTTGAGACCTTGCCATTGACCTTTGATTCACTTTAACCCTTTCCCACCAACAACACTTCTGCAGCAGATAACTTTGGAAACATCTGATTAAAAAATATGGTAAACCTCTACAAGATGCATTCATGATTCACAAACTTATATTCTTGAACTTTCGTTTGTTTTTATTTTCTGTTTAAAATAATTCTTTGAACTTGATCCAGTTTGTCAAAATTTATATACATTTTATTTTGCCTGTCAAACAAGGTGTATTCTTCAGTTATATACAATGCACATTTTTAGCTCGACTTTTGAAAAAACGAAAGCTATTGTCATGACCATGGCGTCGTCCGGCGGCGGCGGCCGGCGTCGTCGTCCGGTTAAGTATTTTTGTTCAGTTCAGCTTTGATTCTGTTTTCTATCAGTCGAGCGTCTGTGCCGTACGCGGTGCTCTTGTTTCAATTTGAAATGGGCTCCTGTGGTTAGGGCACACACGAAGAATTGCAGCCCCAGTTTGACCCTGGCATGAGCCTTACGATGCAACACTTGAGCACCAGCAGGTGGGGTGGTATTGGTTTTATATTGTATTCTGCAGCAGACGACTTTGAACGTATTTTGTCAAAAAATAGAAAATCTCCATCATTGAATGGATTACCTATGACAAAAAGTGGAAAACATTGTGGTAAAAGGAGAAATTGCATGTTTTGTGCAATTTCTTCTTTTGTCACTATGTTTTCAAAAAGCTGTCTGCTGCAGAGGCGTCAAAAAGCGTCTATATGAGGGAAAGGGTTATAAGGTGTGGGACCAATAACATCCTTCCTGTCTGCTGTACTATTACCGTAGCTGTTGAAATGGCATAACATTTGTAAAAAACAAAATCAATTTGACATCACTTTACATTGTCAAAATACTTTTAAAATTGTTCAAAATGAAATGATCGATGTAAAAGATCCATTTTTATTCAGTAACAAGAATGTATTTCAAAGCTTGTAACATGCATTTACCCTTTCCCACTTGTAGAATCATTCTGACGCGTCTGCAGCAGACGACTTTTGAAAACCTTCTATCAAAATGAGCAATTTCCCCTTTTTATTTTATTCAATTATTATATCATTATTTATCATGATTTTTCACATTTTTGCAAATATCTTTACAAAGTTGTCTGCTGCAAATTTGCTGTATGTGGGAAAGGGATAAAGCTGCAGCAGACAACATTGAAAACATCTTGGACAATCTCTAGAAATGACCATAGATTTATCAAATGGAGTTGATAACTATTGTGACAAATGAAGAAATTGCTCATATTTACGATTTAATTTCTTTTAAGCAGTCTGTGTAATACATCCAGGGCTTTGATGTTTTATACAGCATTCCAATTTGATATTCAGTTCTTTTGTTTTTCTAAAAAAAAAAAGTGAATTTGTTTGATAATGTTATAAGATAATGTAACCCTTCTGTTGAATATGAATGTTTTTATGAGAAAGAAGAAGATATAGAAAAATAAGAAAAGATATAAGATTTATTTTCTTCTTTATGGAATTATTGCTGTGGAAAAAAAAGAAAAATCTTTGCCACAATATTTTCAACATTAATAATGCTGTTTTGGCGTCAAAATTAATTTTGTTATGGAAATCTATTTACTTAAAATATGTACATGTAAGATAACAGTATTGTATGTCAAAAAAGTAAAAATGTATTAACAAAATACTTTTTTATGTGATAATTTTATCATATTTTATGGTATGGATGAATATTAACCCTTTCCCACATACACATTTTTTTGCAGCAGACAACTTTGTTAAAAACATTGGGGCGAAAAGTGAAATTGCTCAAAGATTGTCTGCAGCAGATGCATCAGAAAGTGGCTGTTTGGAGAAAGGGTTAAAATGCGATTTTCCAATTGTTTCATGTTATTGTAAATAGTGTTTTAACAATGTAATTAGGGCTTATTTGAACATTATGACAGAATAAATGGTTGATCTTTAAATTCAGTAAAGAATGTGTTAAAATTGTGTTTTATTCAATACCTTTCAAATTATTATATAGTTGTTTCTTTGCATGCTCATCCTCAGGCAAAACTTACAATATTTTCCAATGCTAGATCAATGCGACATGCGTCATTCGTCTTCCACCAATGGGCTAAGTCTATGTGGAAAAGCAGCCAGTTGCTTGGAAAGATTGTTGTGTGGAGTACTGGTGTGAGAAAACCAGGAAATGCATGAGTAGGTGAACTGGCCGCCGTGATATAACTAAGAAATTGTTAAAAACTGTGTTAAACCCCAATCAATCAACCAATGCTAGATGTTTTTTAACCCCTTTGTGAATAAGTATGATGAATGAATTTACATTAAAAAAATGCTGTTGCATAAGATATCATAATGGGTTAATATTTTGACAAATCTGCAGAACAAGACCTATTAAACCATTTTGGTAAAGGAGAAAATTTCTCCTTTTGCCACAGTGTTTTCAACTATTTTCAGTAATAAAAGTTTCAATTGAAGATATTTTTTCCAAGCTTTTTTCAAAGTTGGATGCTGCATATATTTTTTTATGTGAGAAGGGGGTTTAATATCTTTGTTGTTAACAATTATATTGCATCTATACAATGGATTTGGCATCCTGATTCATGAATAGCTAGTAATTATATATACTTCATACTGTTTTGTAATTTAAACCCTTTCTCACATATAGAAGCTTTCAGTCAAATTTGCTGTAGCCTCTACGTTAGACCACTTCTGAAAACATTGTGACAAATGGAGAAATTGCTCATAATGATTTCTCCATATGTTACAATGTTTTCAACTGTAGAAGCGGTTTTCGAACTTATACTTATCGACCACACCACCTGGGTCTGTGGATGATGGTAATGTCATCCCAAAATCCCACCATTTAGAACATATACTGGGTCATTCACACTCTAAAGCCACAAGGGGTCACCCATCCAGGCACTTAACGCAATGATTGTTGCTTAGCCCTGAGTAAAAAACAACCACTCTACCAACGTCACTATAAAAGCCAGCTTCTACAGCGAGGCTGTAAAAGTTGTATTTGTGGATTGCTTTAAATCTAATAGTAATACATGTTCTTTCAGAAACTTATATGGATCTTTATAAACTCGAACTTTTTCATTTATTTTAATTATTCAATATTATTTCTTAAAAAAAAAAAATATGTATATATAACCAGAAACCAATTTATCTTTCCTTTGTTTAGATATTCTATCTGTCTGTATTTTTTATATTATTCCATTTCTTTTTTTGGGTTGTTGGGGTGGAGAATTTCTTTTTCTTTTAGTTAATGTGTTTGGGGTTGTTTTGTCAAATAGGGAAAAATAAAACGTTTTCTTGTACATTAATTATTATTACCCGTCTCGAAGATACAGTGGTACGAATCGAATAGACCGGGGTTTATTATCCGGGGAACTTATACAAAATGGCGGTGAAATAGCGAATTTTATCTGAACAAATTTTGCATGTAAACAAACGATTATGGCATCAAAATCTAATCCTAAATCAGTCCATAAGGGTGAGGTTGATCTGAATTGGGTCCTGAAATACTTGAAAGATGGCGTCTACCCGACAGGACTGAATTTTAGTGAAAAGCGTATGGTGAGAAAACGGGCGGAAAGATTCTGCTACCTGAATGGAGATTTATATTATTTGGGAACGCCAACTGATCAAGAACTCGGAAAGATAAGCAGGAAAGTCCTATTGACACAAGCTGAGCGATGGAATAAAGTGCAGGAACTTCATATCGGGCCGGATGGTATATCAAACTTTCTTCCTAATATTGATAGCTTTAAACTTGGTCCCTTCTCTTGATGTAAATATAGACTTAAGTATGGTAGTAAAGACTTTGCATCCACAGGTGACCGGCGCATTATCCGCCCACTTTACATATAATATATATAATAACCTGTGTTTGCATCCCAGGCGCTCGGGACTGTTGGGTAAGAAATGCGACTGACTATGATGTCAAGATAAATGGACTAGTATTTCTGGTAATTAAACCAGGAAAAGCCATGATTTGTAACATGTACCAGGGTCGCTCTTAAAGTCGAATAATACGAAATAATACCGAATAATACCGAATAATTCGAAAAAACTACAGAATAATACATATACTTTGCAAATAATATTCATATTCGTGTACATTAAGGTGAAATATATATGAATTTGATATAAAAATCCTGTTATTGGCATATATGGTCTCAAAATGTCCGTTTCGTTTATTTTGGAGTGACCTCCCTTGACAATGTATGGAATTGTTTCCCTTGGTTTAATTCAGATGCATTGAAGTGTAATCAAATGCTTGGAAAATGTGTCTGATCTGAGTTATTTTGCTTTATTAAATAATTTCTTTCATTTATGGATAGTTTCCATAATGCTAGTCACCCCGATATGCACCCAGATGAGCCGACACTAGATTGTCGATCCGACACCCTATATCAATTTCATGTGCGAAAAATCCGTCGTCCCGACACCTCCCTATATTTTACCGTATACATGAAGAGTTATTGAAACTTTATTTCCTGACGTTTGACTCTCAAATCATTTCACACGATGTTGGTCCTATAAGGTTGTTGTTGTTGATACCATAATTAACAATTCGAGCCGAGAATATATCTCGTACGAAATATCATAGATGATACATTTCATTTTTCAGGTTTTATGGTATCAAAGGGTCTAATGCAAGAAGAAATAACAACGCGTAATTTAAAATATATAATTTACTAGAAACATTTAAAGAAAGAAAGAAACAATGGTGTCAAAGGGTATAATGCAAGAAGAATTAACAACGCGTTATTTAAAATATATAATTTACTAGAAACATTTAAAGAAAGAAAGAAACAATTTATTCAAATATACACAAAACACGTTTTACTATAACAGAACAGAAAATAACTTTATTTAATAGTACTTAATGCACTCCCAATGATCAAAAAGACGACTGTGAATCTCGCGGTACCTTTTCCTGTGGAGTCTGGTGAGGAGGTTTTCCGACACGAGACGGACCTGGAGTTCAACGGTCTTAGACTCGCCACGTAGAAACGGAAAGTCAACGTAAAACCCAAGATCTGTCCGTCCAGCCCTTAAATTCATTCTTCTATGCCATCAGAAAAATATAAGTTGTTATAAATTAGCGACAGCTCCTTTTCTTACATGAATTATACCTTTTTCAAGCTTTCGACTCAATAAAGATTACGGTTATAGAAAAGTTATATCACGTCTTGTCAATCGTCAATTCAAAGAAGAAAAATAGAAGTCGTTAAACATTAGCGACGGCTCCTTTTCTAACATGAATTATACCCTTTTTAAGCTTTCGACTCAATGAAGATTACGCGAATAGATTAATGATATCACATCAAGTCAATCGTCAATTCAAAAAAGAAAAATAGAAGTCGTTAACAAATTAGCGACGGCTCCTTTTCTTACATTATTACGGGAATAAAATAATGATATCACATTCAGTCACTCGTTCAAATTATACTCTTCATATATTTCGACGTTACGGGTTCATCTTTTAGATGATGTATGTAACCTTTTCCATGTTCTCGACTCTTATAACAATCAACATTGTGGGAAAAGAAGAACTACGGAGAATATTGTTAAAGTTTGTAACCTTTATCAAGCTTTCGACTCAATCAAGATTACGGGAATAGAATAATTATATCACTCATCAATTATGGAATCATTATAGGAAAAAAGAGAAGTAGTTGACAAATAATCGAGGCACATCAAGAGAGAGAGAATAAATAAATATTACCGTTTTTGCATACTCGAAGCTGCCATCTAGCGCAACTGTCACAGTATATTGCATGCATTCGTTCACTGACACTACTGGGACAACAATACACACATACACATTCATCTTGCAAATATATTTTTTAACTGATGGCCACTCGGGAAACTTTATTAGTTATGGGAAATGGACACAAATAGCGTAACAAACAGAGGATTTAACAAAAGACAAGCATCAACTCTTTAATTCACAAGTTGTTTTTAATTAGACTTAAACATGTATGATTTAAGCCGACTCTTCATTCAATAGAAAACATTCATTTTTTTAATAATTAATTACTACACAAAACAATTAGAAGTATGCCGTCAATCGATTACGTAACAATTGAGTTCAAACAGTCGACACAAAAGTCGGCAAACAGTTAATTAAGTACAGTGCAATAAACTATATCATTGAAAAAGGAATCTTAATTTAAATTTATTAATACAGTTAGACGAAATGGTAGTTGGACGAAATCTCCAACACCCATATATAACAAAGGGAAGCAATCAATACCATACCAAGGGAGGTCACTCCAAAATATATTAAACCGACATTTTGAGACCATTATATGTCAATAAAAGGTTTCACATATAATACCATATCACCTAATGGAAAACGAATATCAGAATTTCTTGCAAATTAAATGTATAATCCGGTATTTTTTGGTATTATTCGGTATTATCTCGTATTATTCGGTATTATTCGGTATTATTCGACTTTAAAAGTGACCGCATGTACCAGTAACCTAACAGATTTAAGCTAACACAGGTCACCCATCCAGGCACTAACTGTGATGTATGTTGCTTAACTTTGTATAAAAGCCAACCACTAAAAAATCTTGTTGCTATTTCTTGATCCCAATATTTCTCATATTAAAAGCCTAATGTTTCACAACTCACAACAAACTGTTTCTTTTGTTTGCCACATTTTCTCCTCTATCTCTTGACTAAGACCTGAAGTCACACAAGTACACAAGAGCAGATCTAGCAAGCTCGGTTCAGCATATCTAAAATCCCTGGGACCCACTGGGGTATGGGGATGAGGGTGATGCCACTCCAAAAATCCACCAGCCACCATTTGTAACGTGTTCAGGGAGTTAAGCTACTCTAAATCACTCATTCTTTCACTTACCACAATGTATATTGCTTAACTCGGTGAAAATCCAGCCACTCTAGAACCAATGTTGCCGTAAAGCAGGCTTATTTGTACATATACCCCATATCTGTTTCATAATTTTTTAGCTCTACTGGCCAAAGGCCAGAAGGGCTTATGTCGTGGCGATTTGTCCATCGTCCGTGCGTGCGTCCGTAAACAATTTCTTGTTAACACGATACAGTCTTCACTTTTGATTGTATCTCAACCAAACTTATACAGTAGTTAGATATTCATGAGAACTGGGTTCCTTTCGAAAACCAGCCAGATCTGCCCATGCATGACTGGATTATGGCCCTTGAAATGGTCAAAATTGCTATAAAAGAGCTTGTTAACACGATACAGTCTTCACTTTTGATTATATCTCAACTAAACTTATACAGTATTTAGATATCCATGAGAGCTCGGTTCCTTTCGAAAACCAGCCAGATCCGCCCATGCATGACTGGATTATGGCCCTTGAAATGGTCAAAATTGCTATAAAAGAGCTTGTTAACACGATACAGTCTTCACTTTTGATTGTATCTCAACCAAACTTATACAGTAGTAAGATATCCATGAGAGCTCGGTTCCTTTCGTAAACCAGCCACTTCCGCCCATGCAAGACTGGATTATGGCCCTTGAAATTGTCCAAATTGCTATAATTGAGCATGTGAACACAATAGAGGCTCCATTTACTATCTGATCTTCACCAAACTTAAATAGTAGTTAAATATTGATGAGAGCTTGGTTCCTTTTGAAAACCAGCCAGATTTGCCCATGCAAGACTGGATTATGGCCCATGAAATTGTAAAAATTGCTATAATACAGCTTGTGAACACAAAAGAGCCTCCATTTACTATCCGATCTTCACCATACATACATGCTCTGGATTGAAAATGACCAAAGAACCATACCAGTAGAGCATAGGCCCTCATGGGCCTCTTGTTTAAAGTGTTGGGAAACAACATATCCTAGTCATACAAACGAACAAATCATAATCTAATTCAAGACTCCGTTTTCAGTATTTTAAGGGATATCCAGATTTATGCTACTTTTATTTTACACATGCCCTGCCAGTTAAAAACTGGGATCACTTTTCCATTGTCTATCATGTTATCAAATACTTTATTTAAATTAACCCTTTCCCAGACATATTGTAAACATATTCTGATGCACCTGCAGCAGACGACTTTTGAAAACTCTGTGGCAAAAGGAGCCCAGAGAATAATTTCTCCATTTGCCACAATGTTTTGAACATTCAAAAATTTGCTGGGATGTTTTTAGCTCACCTATGCACAAAGTGCAAGGTGAGCTATTGTTATAACATCACATTTTGTCCGGCATCTGCAGGGCCTTTTTACCTTATATAAGTGACGCCGATAAACGGTGTCTTCCCAATTGAAAAACATTTCCCAAAATCTAAAAAAATATAGGTCATGTCGGGTCAAAAACTAGGTCACTAGGCCAAATTAAAAAAAAAATCTTGTTAACACTCTAGAAGCCGCATTTTTGGCTTGAGCATGTTGAAACTTTGCTTTGTGTTAGTGATATCTAGGCCAAGTTCGAATATAGGTCATGTCGGGTCAAAAACTAGGTCACTAGGTCAAATTGAAGGAAAATCTTGTTAACACTCTGGAAGCCACATTTTAAACTTGAGCATGTTGAAACTTTGTCAGAAGGTTTGTCTTGATGATATCTAGGCCAAGTTCGAATATGGGTCATGTCCAGTCAAAATCTAGGCCAAATTGAAGGAAAATCTTGTTAACACTCTGGAAGCCACATTTTAAACTTGAGCATGTTGAAACTTTGTCAGAAAGTTTGTCTTGATGATATCTAGGCCAAGTTCGAATATGGGTCATGTCCGGTCAAAAACTAGGTCACTAGGCCAAATTGAAGGAAAATCTTGATGATATCTAGGCCAAGTTCGAATATGGGTCATGTCCGGTCAAAAACTAGGTCACTAGGCCAAATTTAAGGACAATCTTAAGAAAGTTTGTCCTGATGATATCTAGGCCAAGTTCGAATATGGGTCATGTCATGTCAAAAACTAGGTCACTAGACCAAATTTAAGGGAAATCTTGTTAACACTCTGGAAGCCACATGTTTGGCTTGAGCATGAGAGAGTTATGTCTTAAATAGCCCATTCTCAGGTGAGCGATTCCAGGGCCTCATGGCCCTCTTGTTCATGTAATATATAACATAACCAAACATTTATAGTTTTTTCAAACCAGTTAATTTCAATGATTTAAATCCTTATGTTGAAGGTACATTAATGAATTGGGATGATGGTATGGCACAGGACTCAACCTATTATTTACAGGAGAATGATATGATTTAAATCTATTTGCTTTGAATAATTGATGTACTTTATTAAAACTATCCAAGGGTTTCATTTTGCATACTGGCTTCCTGAGTCCCAGATTCGTTTAATGCTGTCAGGGCTCGTGGAATTGTTAGTTAAAGTAAATAAAAATACACAAAAAAAGTACATTGTAGAACCTATTGTTTACTTCCAATACATTAAAAGAGCGTTCCAAAGAATGTTCTGAATGAAACACTCGTACAAAGAACTGGCTGGCAACCATACATTTTGAACGAATCCGGGACAAAATGTCCATGGACAAAATGCCACAATATAAAAAGAGTACAAAATGCCACAGTTTATTTCGAAAACTTTTTATTGTGAATTATAATGTTAAAGCAGCACACCATAAGTGTTATGGGATGCCAGGATATTAAATGGGATGTGTGGATAGCTGATAAAAGTGATAGATCATGAAATGCTTCACTCAAATTCTGTTGCCACTGTGTTCTGCTTTAACATTATAATTTACAATAAATGTTTTCGAAATAATCTGTGGAATTTTGTCCTCATTTCATATTGTGGCCATTTTGTCCGTGGACATTATGTCTGGATACCATTTTGAACACTTAAACTTGGGGACCAGGGGTTGCTTTCAATAATTTATTCATAAATTATTGTTGGCGCAATATGATTTCAGGGAATAGCTCATTTACTGACCGACCCAGAGATTACTGATATGACCGAAATACTGCCGTTAGCAATGCTTATAAACCTTCTTTCAAATGATTTGTCTTGTTTTCCTTTTCCACAGGTAACCATTATGGACTAGAAAGGACAGCTGATGGAATTGTATCGGACTTCCACTGGGTTGGAATCTACAAGTTTATTAAAGAATACATCAGACAATGTGCAACATGCAGAGAAAAGCATCCCTACATGTTGTCAGTTTCACAAAGTACGTCCCAAAGCCAAGATGGAGCTGAAGTCCATGATTCCACTTTAGACGACGAGTCTTTGGAAGCAGTCAAAACTTCAGGAGGATGGGATGGTACTCAAACGGAAAATGGTCTGTTTTGGGAAAAGGTAAGAAATATAATCAAAGTTTTTAAATTCAGATATCTTTACTCATATTTGGTACTACTAATTTGGTGACCTTATGTACATTTTGGAGTCTGCATTCCCAAATTTACTTGTAACAGTTTGTCTATATATCTTTGCATTGAAATCGGGAGTCATTGATTTATGCTTTTTCAAAATGCCACACTACAATAGACATTACATCACTGGTACTGTCTAAAAACCAAAGTTATTTTGAAATTGTATTTCTCCCCAGATTTTCATTTGGAAGCATAAAGTAGTCTGTTCCTTGAAATTTCTAACCTCTTAAAGTCTTTTGCTACCAAACCCTTTGCTTTGGCTACCAATCAAAATTGTTTATACTCAAAGAATATTCTGATGAATGAACTAAAAACATATTTTAAAAAAATGTTTTGCCTTTTGGAAAACAAAACTCTCTGTTTAATATGGGTATGCTCAAAATCAAGCTTGAATAAATTTCTATAATTCAAGGGAATTCGAAGCTGTCCTGTTGACAACATGTACTCCTCTAAGATTGTTTTTTTTCTTAATTAAACTTGTTGTAACCTTTGTCAGAATGAAAATCCAAAGTTGTTAAAAACAAACCAATTATTTCTTCAGATTATCATACTTTTTTGCTCATTGGATCTTGTGAAGAAAAACAATTAAGCCTATTGTCACAGTCTTAATTAGTTTTTGTGTTTATGTTACACATTGAAACACATAAATTCATCATCATAAGATAACTCTATATTACACGGGCATTACTCGGCCATGGATGTTTACCCAAATGACCCTTTTTTACCTCAAATGTTGCGTTACGGTTAATTTTTCTCTTAAAATATATACAAGCTAGCAGGCTTTGAATAATTATTAAATCAACATTCATTGAAAGATGACTGTAAACTGCGAATGCAAATATTACCTTATTCATTGTTGAATTCGCAGTTGCCGATTGGTTAGAGTCCCGGGATTTCGGCAAGGCACTTTTCCTAGACTAAAGTAATACTGGTTTGTTTGCCCAGGGATCATGAATTTATAAGTGATATAACTGAAATAATGATGAAAACCGCAAACATCTACCATATTCATCATTTCAATTGGACTTTTTATCATAAGAGCCACAGCTTTACCAAACAGTAATGAGTTAATGGAATTTTTATGCCCCGGAATCACCGATTCGGTGGACATCTAGTTTTTGGCCTGTCTGTCTGTCAAAAAAAACTTTAACCTTGACCACTACTTTTGAACCATAACAGGTACGGCTACCATATTTCACATGTGTATTCCTTTTGACATGACCTTTCTGTCAGTACCAACATTTTTTAAACCTTGCGACCTTGACCTTTGACCTTACCTAGATGTTGCCATTCAGTGTTTCACAAACACATCTTGTTTACTTCTGTTTATATTATCAGTTAATTGAAAGCATCAGATTTATGTGCTCTGGTTAAGAAATAGTTGCCAAGCCGCCAATTGGTAACAAAATTCTAAAATATAGTTTCCTAGAGTGGTTAATGGGGAATGATGTTGAGATGGATGCTAATAGAAATGACTAATCTTAACCCTTTCCCTCATATAGACGCTTTTTGACGCCTCTGCAGCAGACGGCTTTTTGAAAACATAGTGACAAAAGAAGAAATTGCTCATAACGAGCAATTTTTCCTTTTGCAACAATGTTTACCACTTTTAGTCATAGGTTATCCATTCAATTATAGAGATTTTCTATTTTTTGGCAAAATATGTTCAAAGTCATCTGCTGCAGAATTGTCGTATGAGGGAAAGGGTTAATTTTGATATTCCTTTATTTGTTAATAATGTACATGTCTGGTTTATCATTTCCAACAACAGGTTGACTTGCGGTTGTTTGGCCCATATAAAGCAGAAGAATCCAGCAGATACATTCTAGGATTTGTTGACTGTCATACCAAATGGTGCGAAGCCTTTGTCATAGACAGTATATCACCATCAACAGTGGCTCAAAGTATTCTTCAAGTAATAAGTAGGTAGGTATGCATGGCCTATCCATTTAACTCATTACCGAGTTTATTACTTGTGGATTCTTCAAAAGTGAAGAAAAGATCTAATGAAAATATTGGGAAAGATATCCAAAACTCTTATTTGTAAATATTTTTTATGCCTGATATAACGCGCCCAGGATATTATAAGGTGCTACATGTATTGACAAAAACAGACCAATTTTGTTGAAACCATAATAATGCATTTAGAAAATCTGATTTCTTTTTATATTTCTTAACCCTTTCCCACCTGAAGACGCATTTTAACGCATCTGCAGACGACTTGAAAACACTGAGGCCAAAAGGAAAAATTGGTCATATTGAGCAAATTTCTCCTTTTGCCACAATGTTTTCAATTGTTTTAAATTATGATACTTTCATTTTGAGAGAATTTTTGCCTATGGTGAGCAATTTCTTATTTTTAATAATAATATTTCCTTTTTTTAGAATTTTTTCAAATTTTTAAGATATATCATAAATGCAAATGGTTTTTTCATTGACTCTACAGATTTGGCATAATGGCTGGCTTACTAATGAGTAGAGATGACGAAATATTGGAGGATTGCCTTGTAAGAGGACTTGACTTACTTGATACTGAATCAGATATTTTAATACCATTCTTTATGGAAGAGAGAAATCCTGCTACAGGTTGGTATCTTCACTTTGGATTGTTAAACCTTTCCCTCATACAACAATTCTGCAGCAGACGACTTTGAACATATTTTATCAAATAATGGAAAATCTCTATAATTGAATGGATAACCTATGACTAAAAGTGGTAAACATTGTGACAAAAGGAGAAATTGCACATTTTGTGCAATTTCTTCTTTTGTCGCTATGGTTTCAAAAAGCTGTCTGCTGCAGAGGCGTCAGAAAGCGTCTAAAGAGGGAAAGGGTTAAACCTTTCCAACAAACAACACATCTACAGCAAACTTCTTTGAAAATATTTAACCCTTTCCCACATACAACAAACCTGCAGCCGACAACTTTGGAAACATGCCCGAAAGAAATTGGAAACTCACTTTAAATGAAAGTAGAATAATTGCATAGAGATGAAAACATGGTGACAAAAAAAAGAAATTGCTCGTTTTGAGCAGTTTCTTCTTTGGTCACCATGTTTTCTAACAAGCCATCTGCTGCAGAGGCGTCAGAAAGCGTATATATGAGGGAAAGCGATAGACGAGTAAATAGGAAATTTCTTTTACAGAAAGTATAGTTAAGTCGATTTTAAGTTAAAAATTGTGACAAATAAAGAAATTGCACATTAGTATCAGAAAGCATCTGCAAGTTGGAATGAGTTAACCTGTTCCAAATTGCAGACACATCTTGAAACATGGCATTTGAAAATGTTTTCAAAGTTGTTTACTCGACATTTTCAGTGTTGTCTGCTTTAAATCAAATTGAGGAACAATATTATGTCTATTAAATGGATAGTATGGTTTGGATTTACTTTTAAAAACATTTGAGAAGAGTTTTAGGTGTTATTTGTTTTTAATAATTTCTCACTTTGTGATTTATTCTCCAAAAACGTCAAATGTGGTCTATATCAAGAAAGGGATTATCTGTTGTGCATGCGTCAACTTTTTGCTTCAAACAACTTCTACTCCCTAACCACTGTGCCAATCAGGATGAAACTATCCTCTCAATGTCTTCTCCTAAATTCCTTCAATTTTTTTAAATCCATGCAAAATCCTGGTTTCCATGGCAACCGAAAGAAGAAAGAAAAAAATAGTGAAAACTTAAAAAAAAGGATCTGGCCGATTTTCAAATAATTGTGTAGAAATGTTCCTTGGGTGCATCAGGGACATAGATAAGAGGGATAGGCAACTCCACCTGTACACCTGTTATCTGGTTAAAATATCACACATAGAAATAAAATTGTCAAAATGTTCACATTTTGTAGCAAATAAAACTTTGAAGTCACAATTGGCACATAAACAAAACATACATATTCTGAAAGCTTAACATTTCAACTAAGGTTAGAAATACAATAAATAACTGGAATTTCTTTGTATTTTGAACAATGACTGGTTTAAAAGACACAGATACTGGGATTTCTGAATTATATTATTTTTTTCCAAAAATTAATAGACTGACATTTTTCATACGGATAACATATTATCAAAACCTGTAATATATTAAAATATGTTTATCTACTGCAATAGAAGAATGTTTAAACTTCCAGAAAATATTCTTTTTTACTTTCATATCTTGAATATTTATTGAGTTTTACTTGCTACAAATGTCAGCACGGGTGATATTTTAGAATACAATTTAGTTACTTATCCCTCTTATCTATGTTCCTGGGTGCATGGCCGCCAGATGCAGGTCTATTTTGCCTTTATATGGCTAAAGACTTTTAAGTGAAAACTTATAAAATCTTCTCCGAAAGTGTCGGGCCGATTTTCAAATAATTTTGTAGAAATGTTCCTTGGGTGACCTTCTTAGATTCCTTCAAGCCATGTTGAGTGGTTGAAAAACATGGCTATAGTGAAAACTTAAAAAATCTTCTCCGAAAGTGTTCGGCCAATTTTCAAATAATTTTGTAGAAATGTTCGTTTGGAGACCCTCTATCAGATTCCTTCAAGCCATGTTGATTGGTCGAAAAACATGGCTGCAAAGGGCATGGCTATTTTGTCGTATATGGCTTTTGTGAAAATTTAAAAAATCTTCTCCTCCTAAAGTGTCTGGCCAATTTTCAAATAATTTTGTAGAAATGTTCCTAGGGTGACCCTCTATCAGAATCCTCCAAGCCATGTTGATTGGTCGAAAAAACATGGCCACCAGGGTGGGGCGGGGCTGTTTGGAGATTTAATTTTTGCCTAGTGGAAGTGGAGCGATACTGGCACTCTTGGGCCCCTTGTTAGCATTTTTACCTCGCAAATCATTTTAGGTAAAAATGTATCATCTTTACATTTGGTGGTACATGTATTTAGATTACAGAAGAGAAGACATTCTTCCCATTGATCAATTCCACCTGTTCTCACATAGTTTTCAAAAAGTATCTAGCCTTGAGAAGTCATAAGTTGCCTGTTTCTTAGAGAAAGGTTCGATTTATGATATGTGTGTTTCCTGTCATGGCAGGCTACAGACGACTTTGAAAACTTAAAGAAAAAAAAATGTTGAAAATCGCTATAGATAAAAGTTTTTAATATTAAACTATAGAGTTATAAACATTATGGCTCAAAGAGTAATAGCTAATTAATGAGCAATTTATCCTTATGCCACAATGTTTTCAAAAGCTGACTGCTGCAGGGGCATCAGAAATTGTCTGTAAGTGGGAAAGGGTTAAACTATATGATTATCACAATGTATAGATTGGGACCTGTGTTGTGCTTTTGGAATTCAGAATAACTATACCAGAGTTACTCCCCTTGACATGAACAATTACATTAACTTAAAAATCTATATATGTACAATCGAATACATGTATTTTGTATAAAAAAGAAACCTGATTTGTTTATAACTCTGAGTAATGATAAAAAATATGAAATAGTCAATTGTAAATTATTATACTGGACAAATGGTTTGTACTGACTTTCAGATTCACAGTACAAAGAATTGGAAGCAGTAACAGAGAAATTTGTGAAGAAGTACCCAAACAACTGGCATCTGTTTTATGAATTCTGTCTTCTACCATTTAGAATTTCACGGCATAAAAAGTCAGCAAATACACCATCATTTCTTACCACTTACAGGTATGTTAACCCATTCACATGTATATGGAGCAAACAACTCAAAACAGTAGGTCAAAGTTATCGACAATTAAAGTGTAATTATTGAAGATAGTTGAAAACATTGCTATAACAGGAGACATCGGTTAAAAGTTTTGTTTGTGTAGATATATATCTGTGCTCCGTTAAAACAAACCATAAGTGTATCAAAGCTCTATATAAGGGGCGTACTTTACTTACTTAAGTCTTTATTTTATCTTCAAACCCTATGGTACTTCTCCTAAACCAATGAACTAAATTCAAAACAATTTCACAGAATGTTCCTTACGTTCAAAGTTGTTCAAAAAATATAATTCCATGGAGAATTTTGGTTGACCGGCATCAGAGAGAGGGAACAGTGCCAAAACTTTCTCTTGGGTTACCCTTTTAAATACCAAGTTTGTTCAGTGTTTTCCTATCCATTCAAAAACATGGCCACCAGCCGTTGGAGCTGGTTTTCCTGGCCTGATTTAAAAAATCAAAAACATTGATAGACCCTTTACTGAGATTGTTATTCTGATCTGTTGATAAACATGGCTACCAGGGGGTCAGAGCTCTTTATGCTTACATGCATAGAGTAAACACTTCTATTAAATCAGATGAACTATCAATATAGGACCATCATGGTCCTCTTGTTATCATGTAGGCCCTGACACATTATATCTTGATTTGATTCGGTAGGTAGGATTAATTGATTTAAACCCTCTCCCACATACAACACATCTGCAGCAGACCACTTTGAAAAGATATAGGTAAACATTTAAAACATCTCTATAAATGACAGTATAATTATTGAATTAATGTTTACTTACCAAACAAGAACGGCCCTTAAATGCTTTGAATCCAATGGTAATTACAAAAATATTGCATGCATATATAGCTTTTTTTTTCCTCATTCTATTTGCTTGTATGGCAAGATTGTGATCAAAGACAATCCTGATCAGACTGTAGAGTGGGACAGGCTGATCTAGATTGAGAGTGCTTGCCACGTCTGAAGGTCAATTTTAGTTTGACAGGGTCCATTTGTCTTCCAGGGAGCTAGTCTTACCAGATTCTTTAACAAACAAAAAGGGAGGCAACTCTGACCTACATCTTACAATCAGTGAGAAGATGAAGTCTACTGATACGCTGATGTCATTTCAATTGGCTGTGTCCGGTGAACCAACTAAACCGGCATCAAACGTGACGACAAGAAAAAGTGATGGAACGTTCACTCCACCTCAACAGACAGGGAAATCAACTTCAGAAACAGATTTTGGTCAAGGTAAAAATATTACATCTATGTAGATGTATTACCAACAGTTGACTCGCTAAAACATGAAATCAAAAGGGATCCATAGATTACTTTAGAGTAGCGTTGTATTTGCATTATCCATTGATTCATGCTATAAATCTCATTGATGTATTTTCAGCTTCATAATTCATTACTACTTAAATGTTTATTATGATAAGCAATAAGTTGATAACATCATGTCAAGAAAACTGTGCAGCAGCAGTTCTCAAAAGACATAAGTTGCAGGAGCTGGTTCAAGTTAAGCAATGAACGTGTATTTGCATTATCACATGTTCCGAGATATCGCAAATTGACTGTATCTTATCTATGCTCTCTGATCGCCTGTGGCAAATACTTTATCATTGGTCTATGACTCTTTACTTGTCATAGATATGACTTTCATTTTAAGCTTGACAGCGTATTAATCCCTTGTAACAATTTTTTTCAAGTTACATTTACATATATATGAGCATATCCATGCAAAAATGGTACAAGTTGGCATTTGTGAATATTTAAGGTTTAGTCTAGCTTGTACATCTGCTTCTTCTTATCAGAATCTACACAAGTTGACAAAAGCTTTTCACAAGCTTTTTTTAAGTAATATTTTAACAGTTGTTCTGAATATACATTGTTCATGAAAGGCAACTTGGACAGTCTTATATTGTTGTACTCCATAACTTTTTTTACAAAATCACTGTGTGTCATATAATTATACCCCCGGTTCCGAAGGAAAGGGGGGGTATACTGTTTTACCCATGTCCGTCCTTCCGTCCGTCCGTCCGTAACACTTTCGTTTCCGGGCTATTTCTCTGCAACCGCTTTTTGGAATTTGATGAAACTTCATAGGAAGGATCACCACCAAGTGTAGATGCGCATATCGTGTTTGCGTTCCGGTTGGATTATTTTTCACGGAGTTATGGCCCTTTACCCCTATGTATGACAATTCATTTCCGGGCTATTTATCTGCAACCACTTTTTGGAATTTGATGAAACTTCATAGGAAGGATCACCACCAAGTGTAGATGCGCATATCGTGTTTGCGTTCCGGTTGGATTATTTTTCACGGAGTTATGGCCCTTTACCCCTATGTATGACTAAATTCATTTCCGGGCTATTTCTCTGCAACCGCTTTTTGGAATTTGATGAAACTTCATAGGAAGGATCACCACCAAGTGTAGATGCGCATATCGTGTTTGCGTTCCGGTTGGATTATTTTTCACGGAGTTATGGCCCTTTACCCCACCATCAGGCTATGTATGACTAAATTCATTTCCGGGCTATTTCTCTGCAACCGCTTTTTGGAATTTTATGAAACTTCATAGGAAGGATCACCACCAAGTGTAGATGCGCATATCGTGTTTGCGTTCCGTTTGGATTATTTTTCACGGAGTTATGGCCCTTTACTCCACCATCAGGCTATGTATGACTAAATTCATTTCCGGGCTATTTCTCTGCAACCGCTTTTTGGAATTTTATGAAACTTCATAGGAAGGATCACCACCAAGTGTAGATGCGCATATCGTGTTTGCGTTCCGGTTGGATGATTTTTCACGGAGTTATGGCCCTTTACCCCACCATCACATATGTCTTTCAAAACATGAGCGGGGGGGGGGGGTATCACTAGTGAGCAGTAGCTCACATATTTCTTGTTTGGACTTCAAAATATGCATTTATATCTAGATTTTTAGCTTGTCTGTTTTTGGAAGAAAAAAAATCGGGCTATTGAGATACCCTTGGTGGCGGAATCAAATGAAACTTGATACACGTTCCTAAGAACAATGCACATGTCTATACCAAGTCACATAACTATCACTACATTATTAGTAATGCCCCTCTTTTTACTTAGAAAAAAGAAGACGAGCGTTTGTGTTTTCTCCGCATCGCTCTTGTTATTTTGTATGACAAGTTTTTCTTATTCTTTATCATGCTGTGATATGAGGGCTGTATAGTGGTGGAACACCTGCCTATCCTATTCATGTACATCATGAAAGCAATTAACTTTCTATCAAAGTAATCTTTTACTACAGCAGTATATGTCACAAGAAGTAGAACTGGGAATACCAAACCGAAGACTCTGGATGAGGGCAGTTATGAGATCAGTTCACCCAAGAGAAGGAGCTCTGTCACAGCGATAGAAAGTCCTTCAAGAAAACGTGTCAGAGTAGAGAACATCCATTCCACCCCAACGATTGACACGTTAAGTGATACAGAGTCAGAAGATTTCACTAGGGAAATCAAGGACAAAAAAGCTGTATGTAAATTGATGAAGTTATCTATTACCTGTATGAACAATTGTTAACTCACCTGAGGGCAAAGTACTCAAGATGAATTATTGTGATCACACTTTGTCTGTCAACATCTTCTCCTCTGAAATCAGTTGATTGTGATAAAACTTAACAGAAAGCATCCTCTCAATGTCCAAAATTCCTTTAATATTTTTTTTATCCTTGCAGAACTCTTGTTTTCATGGCAACCGAAAGAAAAAAAATCAAAATAGTTCCTCCTCCCACTCCAACTGGTTGATCAATTTTCTAATAATAATATGTAGAAATTTCCTCTGGTGACCCTCTATCAGATTCCTACAAAGCATGACGATTGGTTGAAAAACATGGCCATTAGAGGGTATGGGTTATTTTGCCTTATATGGCTATAGTGAAAACTTAAAAAAAAGAAATCTGTGAAAGTCTGGCTGATTTCCAAATTATTTTGTACAAATGTTCCTTTGGTGACTTTCTAACTAATTCCTTCAAGCCATATTGATTGATCAAAAAACTTGGTTGCCAGGGAGTGGTGCTGTTTTTGTTTTATATGGCTACAGTTAAAATTTCTCCTCCGAAAGTATCTCAACGTTTTCCAAAAATATTGTTAGAAATGTTCCTAGGATGAACCTCTATCAGATTCCTTCAGGCCATGTTTATTGATTGGTTGAAAAGCATGGTTAACATTTTTAAAAAGTCTTCTTCTTTCAAAAGTATTTGGCTGGTTTCAAAATCATTTTGTAGAAATGTTCCCTGTGTGATCCTCTATGAGATTACTTCAAGCCATGTTGATTAGTTATTGTCCCCCGCTTTACGAAGTAAAACGTCGGGGACATTAAATCTCATTCGTCAGTCCGTCAGTCCCTCCGTCACGCTGTCACAAAAACTTTAACCTTGGTCATAACTTCTGAACCGTAATAGGTACTGCTTTCATATTTCACATGTGTATTCCTTGTGACAACCCCTTTCCATCAATACCAATTTTGACCTTGTGACCTTGACCCTGACTAATAAGACCCCCAAAGCGGGGGACCATAATTCTCTGAATTTGCTTGTTATTGTTGGCATGGCATTGCATTACATAGGTGACTTGCAAGAACACAGATAGGGATCAATTTTCCATCGCCTGTTTTTCGTAACTCTTTCATTCAGGGCTCAGGAAATTTAATAATATCAATCAGTCTGATTGATTTTTTGAAATTTCCTGAAGTGAATCATTCCAAAATTTGGGTCAAGTTTTATGATTGAAATCATCTCTCTAGTTCAAAATCAGCTTTGTTGCGACTTACTGGAGCCCTGTTTTTACAGGCAATAAAAGGTAATTCAAACTTAGGGCTATTCCAGTAAAACATATGTCCCACCCCAGGAAGGCACTTTCAAAATTGACCAACCCCCTTCAGAAGTTTATTTGACTAGAAAAGAACCCCCTTTAGAATATTTTCTGAGCAAATTCGGACCCCCTTCAGAAGTTTATATTTTTTGTTGCAAATTTCAACCCTCAATAGCAGTTTTGTCGGACTTCTGATTAGGACTTACTATAAGTGTATTCATGGTCCAACAGTAAGTTTCTGCTGTTGCATCGTAAGTAAAGATGTTGATTCTGACAGGAATTAAAATACACATTAATTTGTATCGAGGTTTAAGACTGATTTTCAACATCTTTGGTCATTTAAAGGCGGTCAGTTATCCATACCCTCTGTTCCTGGAAGACCCAGTACTAAGCCAAACCCAAACAACTGACAGTTTCCTCATATAAATCAGAGGCGGAGGCCTCGAACTCGGAACCTTCAGGTTACTAACCTAGCATATTACCAACCACGCCACAAAGGCCTTCATTAAGATATTTCAAATTAAATTTGAACAAGAAAACGTGTCCATGGAACACAGATGCCCCAGTCGACAGTCAGATGAACAAATGTATGGTCACAAATAGCTTTATTCAACAATTAAACAAAATAACTTTTTTCCGATTTTCAGTACCATACCGTTTTGATCGTATCTCGAAAATTTGTCTTCAAACGAATTCTGTACACTACGTTTGAGAAATATATTATGTGGTTAAAACAAAGCGGTTTTTCTTCATCGGGCAGTCTGTCTGTCACAGTGATTCAGATTGCAACTCGGTCTTTTAAGACAGCTGTCCTAAATGTAAAAAAAAAACCAGGCCATTTTGTCCTTAACTTAAACAAGAGGGCCATGATGGCCCTGGATCGCTCACCAGATTTTTCTTTTCACTATAGCAATATAAGCCCTGCCCCCTGGTAGTTTCCTACCTTGGCTTGGCTTGAAAAAATCTAAGAGGGTCACCCTAGGAACATTTCTAGTAAATCTTTTGAAAATAGATCAGACACTTTCGGAGGAGAATATTTTTTAAGGTCCACTATATCCATATAAGGCAAAATAGCTCCGCTCCCTGGAGGCCATTTTTTTATGACCAATCAAAATGGCTTCAAGATATCTGATGGAGGGTCACCCAAGGAACATTTCTTCAAAATTATTAAACAAGATTACCGCGGTACATAATACGCCCGTCAGGAACTTCTTTACAAATATTCTAAGTCCAAAAAGGGGCATAACTCATTCAAAAATTGACGAAATCCCAGGAAATATGAACTTGATCTGTGACACATCACTACAAAGCCTTATACAAAATTTCAGCTCAATAGCTCAAAGTATGTAGGAAAAAAGTGTGGTAAACCCGAACGGACGGAGGGACGGACATGTATTACCATACCATAATACGTACCGTTTTTAAGAAACGGTCGTATAAAAATCGGCCTGACACCTTTGGAGGAGAAGATTTTTAAAGTTTTCACTATAGCCATATAAGTCAAATTAGAGTTAAATGATAGAGGGTCACCCAAGGAACATTTCTACAAAATTATTTGAAAATCGGCCAGACATTTTTGGAGAAGAAGATTTTTTAAGTTTTCACCTTAGTCATATAAGTCAAAATAGCCCCGCCCCCCTGGCGGCCATGTTTTTTGACCAATCAACACAGCTTCAAGGAATCTGATAGAGGGTCACCCAAGGAACATTTCTAAAAAATGATTTGAAAATCTGTCAACCAGTTTGGCAGAAGAAGAATTTTGAAGTTTTTTTCATTTCGTTGCCATGGAAACCAGAATTCTGCATGGATCCCAAAAATTTGAAGGAATTCTGGTGAGGCCATTGGGAGGATGCTTTCTGTGAAGTTTCAGCCCAATTGACCCACTGGTTACTGAGGAGAAAAAGTTGCCGGACAAAAGGCGATCACAATAACTTGCCTTGAGCAAAGCTCAGGTGAGCTAAAAATTCAAACCCAGAAAGGCCACTTTAAGATGCGCTTTCCAAACTTACACTTACTGATGAACACCTATTAAAAATCTGCAGCAATATTGAAAACCTTTTAGAATTACAGTTAATATACTAACAGGTTAAGAAAACATTGTGGCAAAAGGAGAAATGAGCAATTTATTCTTTTCCACAATGTTTTCAAAAGTCTTCTTCAGGTGACTGTCTAGCTTGTATTTTAAACTTATTTAGTGTTAAGCTGGAGTGAATTATTGTAATTTTCTCTTTAAACTAAATTTAAACATAAGTAAAGAGGGAAGAGAAAAAGTCATCTAATTGACTGTGGTTTCAGAGGAAAATGAAGCATTTCCACTATGTGACAGGTGATATACCTGGACAGTCTAAAATGTTTAAAAATTCAAGTAGGCTTGTATATTTATGATGTGGGGTATTCTCTTCTTTTTTTTAGACCAAAAAACGTTTTGAGTGTCTTGTAAATTATGGCCTTTTCATTTTCGCTGCTGGCCTTTATCACAACTTGTTCAAAGTTTGGCAGCAGATTTGCACAAATCACAGAGGCCTTATGGTTTTTGCTGTCTGCGTGCCTCTTTAATGTACTGGTCCGAAAATAGGAAGTCCCGTCTGTCAATGCATTTTTTATATGTTGTGTGCACAAATTGTAGCCGTTTTTTCTGCATTGAAATATGCTCAGCCAGAAATTTTGAAACGCTCTAGACGATTTGACAGGCAAATCAGGTACAGTACTTATTGAGGAGTTGGGCATTTGTTCTTAATCGGCTGAATTTTGATTATTTTTTCCGTTTTAATGCTTGTCGACGCGTTATCTTTCCGAAAAAAAAAGCGATTGTCGAAAATGTTTTCGTTCCGACATTTTGAAAGGGTTTAATCCGGGTTCTTAAAAGAGGCCCTACGATTGGCTGATATTTAATGAGCCAGCCAATGAAATCAAGTTTTACATCAATGATCATTAGACGCTTTACATGTAGTATACTTTAATGCATTGTAACTGCTATGAAGCGCGTACGTAACTCGACAAAACGCTTTTTGTTTATTATGAATCAAAATGCGTCTACTGCACATGATATTTTTCAGTTGGCTTCGCGGAGATTAACTCTAGCGATGTCATATTTCCGATGCCCGACGCCAATCTGATTCTGAATCTCTGCAGTCAATATAAATGAGCAGATACGGACCGAGGCAAAAAAGAAAATGATGCCCCCCTTTAGAAGCGAAATTGGACTTTTCACCACCCCCTACAGTAGCAAATTAAGAAAAAGACCTTCCCCCTACAGATTTTTTTTATTTTGCCGTCCTGGGGTGGGACATATGTTCAACTGGAATAGCCCTTACTTAGTTGTTACATTTCTACATTTGGCAGAACTCATGTTTAGCTTTGATAAATGTTTGGTATTAACCCTTTCCCTCATATAGACGCTTTCTGATGCCTCTGCAGCAGGCGGCTTTTTGAAAACATAGTGACAAAAGAAGAAATTGCTCAAAACAAGCAATTTCTTCTTTTGCCACAATGTTTTCCACTTTTAGTCATAAGTTATCCTTTCAATTATACAGATTTTCTATTTTTTTGACAAAATATGTTCAAAGTCGTCTGCTGCAGAATTGTCGTATGTGGGAAAGGGTTAAAGTGAGGGCTGTCTAAAGATTAAAGAGGCAGCAGGAATCTTTGTCTGAAAAGGTGTTTTCTGGGTATTTAAATTCTGAAGGAAGTAGTTGCGGAATAAAGCAAGATATCAAACTAAATATTGTGTGTTGTTATGTTAGTAGAAAACATTAACATGTTATGAGGAGACAGCCCATCTGTTACCCTTTCGCAAACATACTACAAATCTATAACAGACACCTTTGAAAACATCTAGCCAACAATAAGAATAAGTGAAAGTTTAAGAATAATTATTAAAGAGAGTTTAAAACAGAATGAGCAATTTCTCCTTTTGCTGAAATGTTGCCGGAATGTGCTGTAAACGTGTCAAAATGCGCCTGCATGATGGAAAGAGTTAAAAAATTATAGACACCGTATGTTTGTATTACAGGTGGATCTGGACACATATTACAAAGCCATTGAAATGTATGCACAGGGTAACAGGTACCCAGACAGTTCTTCTAACAGTTTCAAGAGGTTGATAAGGGATCAAGCCAAAAACTACTCAATAAGGGATGGCCACCTCTATCATGAGGTTGGAAATAAAGGAGTTTGGAAAAAGATTATTGCCACCAGAGAGGAGAGGGTGAAGCTTCTAACAGACATTTATCAAAGAACAACAAGTAAGAATTAAATCAGCATCATTCCTCTTTCATCAATGGGCTAATAGTCATTAGTTATTATTACCCTTTCCCAATTACAACAAATCTACAGCAGACGACTTTGAGAATGTATTGCAAATATTATTGAAAATCTCTTTTAATAAAATGATTATTATTGAACTGAGTTGAAAACATTGTGGCAAATGGAAAAATTGCTCATAGGTTGTCTGTAGGTGGGAAAGTCTTAACAAACAGTATTGATCTGATATATGCAAATATATGGAATTTTATGATATACAGGAATTGTATCCCTTACTCATATTAAACAAGTTGGCAGTAAGTGATTTGAAAACAAATGGGGGACTAAATGAACAGACACTATCAAATGGAAGAGTTAATATTGAAAAGCGTTAAAGATATTGTAGCAAAATAAGAAGTTGCTCATAATAAGCAATTTCTCCATTTGCCACTATATTTTCAAAAGTCATTTGTTGCAGATGCATTACAATGTGGAAAAGGGTAAATTAACCCTTTCCCATCTATAGACGCATTTTGACGCATCTGCAGCAGACGACTTTTGAAAACATTGTGACAAAAGGAGAAAATGCTCAAAACAAGCAATTTCACCTTTTGCCACAATGTTTTCAACTTTTTTCAGTAATGATACCTACAAATATTGACATTTTCAATATTTTAGAGTCTGCTACAGATTTGCTGTATTTGGGAAAGGTTTAAAATTCAATTGTGCCTCATTTTCCAAATAAGGTATATTTTCCCAAAATAAACCACAAATGCGACTACATGTTTGTCATTATAATTTATATCTCTGACATGGATCAAGTCAAAATCGTAAAGTAAGATTAGGAAAAATCATTTTGTAATAGGATACCTGTTAGCATTCACAACTGTTTAATTAAAGATGATTTTCTTTTATTTACATTGCACACTTGGGGAAAGGCAAGTTGATTTGTGCTAGATTTGCTTATATCATTACTGTTTGTACTTAACCCTTTTCCTCATACTACAAATGTGCCGCAGCTGACTTTGAAAATATCTTTGAATTTGATTATTAAACAGGGTTGAAAAAATCTTGACAAAAGTGACATATCACTGTTAAAAATACTGTTTAATCTTACACAGAAACTAAAAGATGTTTTCTTTTAACAAATTTAGTGATAATGTGTTTACTAACTGTAGATAAGACACAGATGTTAGGTGAACTGGAGAATGTCCATTGGAAAGGAAAACTCATTGACTGTGAGGCGTTTGTTTTGGCGTCGCCGCACTGTGACAGATATGAACAGAAACCATACAAAGATGCTTCCTTGAGACATCTGTCAGAAGCCAAGGTAATACTATAACACTTTACCATTAGCAGACACAAATTGATGCGTCTTCGGCATATGGTTTTGAAAACATTCTGGCAACAGTAGATAATGAGCAATTTCAAAGTTGTCTGCTGTATATGGAAGAGATATATCGTGAAAGCCACAGTTTGATTCGTAAATGGATTTCATCTGTTATGAAACATTTTTGGAATAATGTTTAGTTCCATACCTTGCGTATGGTTTGTCATCCATGCAGTAATAGTAATACCAGTCATATCAACCTTGAGGTCACAATACACTAATTAAATTCCGTTTTTCGTTTCCATGTAAATAGGCCAGTTTCAGTCCTCAATTTCCACACTTTCTAAGTGTTTCTCATGTAGAACACCATAAATTATCGAAAAGAGTTACCTCTAAGCTTTAAAGTAATCCAAAGACAATGAGGGGGGTCATGCATTATGCAAGAAAGAATTCACCAGGCGAAAATGGTTACCGTCATTTTGGACCAAATCGGGCCCGTACAAAACAGGTATTTAGCAATCGCTACTTTCATTTTCAAACAAGGTCAAAATACTAAAAGAGATCAAATCAATCATTTCAAGTGTATCCTTTACACATTTACAATGAATTTAAACTTAATTTCATATATTCAATGCATTCTGGTGATTACATACACTCATTTCAAGGCAGACAAAATTTTTGTAGGGACTTTTTGGCTGTAGATCAGCATCACAGCAGATGTATTTGGCGTAATTTGACCTTGAGCTGATATCTGTGTACATGTATTGGTGCATCTACCCCCTAGTATCTGTGAACATTAAATTCTAGTTTTTATCTTTTTGTATTCAAACACCCAATATTATAGCACAATGTACTATGACCCTGTTCAAAAACTATAGACATATGATTCAGTAAATAATGAATAAACATGTCACCTAGCTGTCTTGTTAAATAAACATATCACCTTACTGTTCTTGTTCTCTAGATAAGGGGATGTATTTCATCCTTATTAGTACTCTAAACCTTGAGTTGTGGTACACAAAAGAATCATCTCGGTGAAACGATTATTTTAAGTATCCACATCATAGGGTTTTAATGAGTTATAAGAGACCAGAATTCTCAATTGTATCTAGCCTATAGCCAATGCAGTAAGATGATTTGTAATTCTGTGTCATTTACAGAAACTTTTGAAATATGATACGATGGACACCTACAATGAGATAAAGAATTACCTCATCTATGATGTCTTCTCCAATGATGAAATAGCCCAGAGGCTGGATGAGATTAAAAGACAGCTTAAGTTTTTCAAAGTGGAGAATAATGAGCTCATTTATGTGATTGGGACCAAGAAGCGAAAAGTTTTAACATCTAGTTCAGACAGACAGAAGGCAGTACAAGAGTCCCATTTGAGAAAAGGTATACATTACTTATATCTGTTAACCCATTCCATATACAACAAATCTGCAGCAGACTCATTTTAAATTGTTTTGGCAAAATATGGAAAATCTTTATAAATGAATGTGTAATTAATGATTAAGAGTTGAAAACATTGTGGCAAAAGCAGAAATTTCTCATTACAGGCAACTTCTTCTTTTGCCACAATGTTTTCATAAGTCGTCTGCTGTAGTAGTATAAAATGTGTCTGTATGTGGGAAAAGGTAAAATTCATTATCTGATATGAATTGTTGTAAGACTGTCTAGTTGAAAGCATCTGAATGTTGAGATGTAAGCTTTTAATACATGGTTGTATCATTTTGCCATAAGAGTAGAAAACATTTATATGAAAAAAATGAGAATTTGTTCTTTTTTTTAGCTATTTCTTCTTTTCCCTGATATGTAAAATGGTTTCAGAAGTTGTCGACAACAGACTTATCAAAATTTCATATTTTACCCTTTTCTACGTACAACAAATCTGCAGCAGATGGCTGTGACAGTTCAACTGATTAAACTTGATATAATATAAAGTGTAATCTTAACCTCTGAAACTTCTTTTCCTAGTTTGAAATGATTTTATGTAAAGAATCTGAAGAGAACCAATTGGCCATAACCTAATCAAAAGTCGTCCTCGCTAGAGGCATCAAAATATCTCCATGGGGAAAGGGTTAAAAGGATAAAAAATAAACATATTTTTAAACTCTTCGTTTTGATTTCAGGAACGCATGCTGACCTGACTACTTCTTTCAATCAGTTGTGTGAGCAAGCCTTTTGGTTTGGCATGAAGCTGGATGTGAAGATATTTATCAACTACTGCTGTACAACAACGCAGGATAATAAACATTTGATTGATAGATACTTTATCTTTAGGGAACACCACATGAAAAACGTAGGTTATTGCCGTATGTTTTATGTAAATCTTCTCTCCCTACACATTAGTGTTAACCCTTTCCCTCATGCGACAATTCTGCAGCAGACGACTTTGAACATATTTTGTCAAATAACGGAAAATCTCTATAATTCAATGGATAACCTATGACTAAAAGTGGAAAACATTGTGACAAAAGGAGAAATTGCATGTTTTGTGCAATTTCTTCTTTTATTACTATGTTTTCAAAAAGCCGTCTGCTGCAGAGGCATCAGAAAGTGTCTATATGAGGGAATGGGTTAATGAGGCTGCAACAGATGACTTTTGAAAACATTGTGGGAAAGATGGTCGAATAGAAAAATCTTTTTCATACTATATTTTCAACCATGTTCTAATATGAAACTTTCATGAGCCAAAAGATTGCTTTCTGCATTCTAAGTGGATTTTGTCTATAAGTATACAAAGAAATGGTTTTAACTTGGAAAAATTAATATAGATATGTTCAATATTTTTCCTTAAAATGTTTTCTTTATTAGAAATGGTTAACTTTATTAAAAATAAATGTGTTTTTTTTTCTTCAGTATGTCCCAAGAGAATCAGACAGCTTGGAAGATGACAAGATGGATACTAATGTAACTACTGAATCAGATACACACACCACAGAAGGTAGTTCCATTAAAACTAAGTCGGACCTTATTATTTATTACACATGTTATCTAGAGCTCTATACACTTATGAAATAAACAGCAACATGCTAAGTATAATTGATGAATTAAAAATATTACGAACCCCCCCCCCCCCCCTAGACTCTCCATGTTTTTAAGATCTGAAGAAATGGACTAACGAAAATACGTTCTTAATAATAGGGTAGCAAACCTTGTGAGAAAGTAAATTATATCCTGTAAAGATTTAAACTCTCTCTTCATTTAATTTCAGAAGTAAAGAATCTTGTGGAACAAGAATCTCCAGGAAAATCATCTGGTATCTTCGTATCATCTGTAATGAAAACTCAGAAAGATTTGGAAAAAGCCATGCCAAATCTAGCAGCCACACTAGCTGCTGTTGAGACATCTTTGGCAGCCAATGCAGGCTCTTCCAGTTTCACCACCTCTTCTACAGTTGTTGGCACAGAGACAGTAACTACTGCCCTCATATCAGATCATACAGAGATGACAATAATGGAGAAGGATTCAAATCAACCAGACATGACAGAAGAGACTGTTCTTACCGAAGAAACAGTTATAACTGATGAGAGTCACTCGGAACCAGGGGCCATCATTTTCAAACTTTCTGAAGACGGACAAACAGTACTGGTCACTAAATCAGTGGTTGACAAACCAAGTGATGATATCACAGAAGCAGCTGTTAAGTCAATATTACCTCTACCAGGTACAGTGAATTGCTTTTTTATTGCAGCTTAAAATTGAAAAATAAAATCATGTTTCAAATAGTTTGTCTTAAAATTAACTTGATACTTTCTTTTAATTTCAAAAACTGCTAATAAGTAAAATTATATCTTACAAATGAACATTTCAATAAAAATGTGTTCTTTGAATTTAAATTGACACTAATAATTATATGTGTATGTGTAAACACAGGACTTGAGGTACCATTGCATGTTTGTACCACTGTATTAATTAACCCTTTCGTGGAAGACGGTGGTGCAGAGGTAGAGCGTCGGCCTCTAGTACCAAAGGTCCCGGGTTCCTGTGATGAGCGGGTTCTGACTTCGGGATTTTTCCACACAAGCGGCGCGAGTACTGGTTAAGCCTGCAGGAAGCAGACATTGAGAATGATTAATATAAGCTGAAAGCTTGTTTCGAATCAATGTAAAATAAATAAGTTTAAACTAACCCTTTCCGACATGCAACAAATGTGCAGCAGACAACTTTAAAAACATACACACAAAATTATGAAAAATCTCCATGAATGGAAATATAATACTGTTGAAAACATTGTGGCAAATGGAGAAATCACTCTTTTTTGTAATTTCTCTATTTGCCATAATGTTTTTCAAAAGTCATCTGCTGCAGAGGCATGAGAAACTGTCCCTATGTGAGAAAGGTTAACATACCACTGTAGGACCTGACATTCCACTTGCACTTATATAAAATTATATAGTAGTAGATAGATATATGTAGTCATTTGAATAATATTTGTTTATAATTTTCACCTTTGAATTGCTTAGTTAATGTATCTTACTTAGTGCAAAGAAGCTTAAGGATATTGAATAAATATCCAATTTATTTGTCAATTCAAAATCCTAGATCAAGACGAGCATTACTCCTAAGAAACCACTTAAACATATTTTCATTGGATCTTTTTGAAATTTTGCACTGATTTAGTGTGCAAGATCCACATGGTTTGGTCAGGCAATGCCCTTATCACCAATTAGATACAAACCATTTCAAGGACCTTTTAAATTTGGATCTGATTGCATGGATCCTTTCCCACATACAGACGCTTTTTGACGCCTCTGCAGCAGATGACTTTTGAAAACATTGTGGCAAAGGGAGAAATTGCTCATAACGAGCAATATCTCCTTTTGTCACACTGTTTTCTACATTATTTAATAATTAAACTTTCATTGTGTTCAAAGTTGTCTGCTTCAGATTTGATGTATGTGGGATAGGGTTAACACAGAGGCAGATCTTTTTTTTTTTACTAATGCTGTTAATACTACAAGGTTCGAGTTCTTGGAGCACGACTGAATTCTAGTTTTCATTGCAATTTTCTTTGTATATAGGAGTTACTGATACTATTGCTCAAGATGGTGGGAATGGTGAGTCAACAAGTACCTCAGAATTAGAGATGAAAGATGTAGAGAGAACAGCAAGCAATAGTCAATCGGAGTCCGTCATTGGTTGGTATTGTTGATCCTTAAAGCGGTCTTCTGTTTTAGTTTTAACCCTTTGCCTCATATAGACGCTTTCTGACGGCTTTTTGAAACATAGTGACACAGAAGAAATTGCTCAAAACGAGCAACTTCTCCTTTTGCCACAATGTTTTCAACTTTTAGTCATAGGTTATCCATTCAATTAATGAGATTTTCTATTTTTTGACAAATTATGTTCAAAGTCATCTAATGCAGAATTGTTGTATGAGGGAAAGGGTTAATAAATATACCATATTAGAAGCATCTGATGACAAAAAGTAAAAATCTACACATTCTAAATTATATTGTGTCATCTGATTCATCAGGGAGACACTTAGAATAGATAACTTCTATATCTGTTTCTCAGTTAAGCTTACACTTATTAATATCAACTCGTGACATATGTCTCCATTTTAAACACTCTTGTTTAGTCAAAAAACAAAACAAAGGAATTTTTTTTTTATTGTTTGCAAATTTTTAACTGAATGTTCTTTTTATTTGTTGAGGTCATTCAAAATACTTGCATTGAAAATTTGATTCACTGAGCTCTGTCAGCTCAGTATGTAGTGATAATGGTCGTCAATCCATGGGCTCTGCCAACATTATTTCCAACATTTGGCAAAAAGTCAATGCAGTAAGTGAGCTAACTATAAAATGGTTTTTTAGCTCACCTGAGCACGAAATGCTCAAGGCGAGTTATTGTGATCCCCTTTTGTCCGGCGTCCGTTATGCCATCAACTTCTTCTCCTAAATAACCAGTGGGTCAATTGGGATGAAACGTCACAGAAAGCATCCTCTCAATTACCTCACCAGAATTCCTTCACATTTTTGGGATCCATGCAGAATTCTGGTTTCCATGGCAACGAAATGAAAGAAAACTCTTCTTCTCCCAAACTGATTGTCAGATTTTCAATAATTTTGTAGAAATGTTCTTTGGATGACCCTCTATCAGGTTTCTTTAAGCCATGTTCATTGGTCGAAAGACATGGCCGCCAGAGGGTGGGGCTATTTTGCCTTATATGGCTATAGTGTAAACTTAAAAAGTCTTCTCCTCCGAAAGTGTCAGACTGATTTTCAAATAATTTTGTAGAAATGTTCCTTAAGTGACCCACTATCAGATTCCTTCAAGCCATGTTGATTAGTCGAAAAACATGGCCGCCAGGGGGTGGGGCTATTTTGCCTTATTTAAGTGAAAACTTAAAAAATCTTCTCCTGAAAGTGTCTGGCCGATTTTCAAATAATTTTGTAGAAATGTTCCTTAGGTGACCCACTATCAGATTCCTTAAAGCCATGTTGTTTGGTCGAAAACTATGGCACCCAGGGGTGGGGCTCATATGGCTAAAGTGAAAGGCTCTTCTTTTTTAGTAGCCACAACATAGGGTTTGGTTTAGTAAGAAAGACATTGTGGGAAAAAGAGCAGTTTACTGTCCTTTATCTAGACCTTTGTATGATTGTATTTTGTAGAAGATCAGGAAGTTAAAGTGTTTCCTTTGGATATGATGGAGGAGGATGTAGAGGACAGTGATGATATGTTGTACGACACGGATGAAGATGATGAAGAAGATGGATATTTTGAGGAGGAACTCGGAGAAGCAGAGGGGCTGAGTCAGGAAGGGGACGCATCAGACCCTAATACCCCTACAAGGGAGAAAAAACCTGTTACCCCTAGGCAAAATTTTAAGTGTAGCCAGTGTAATAAGCTCTTTTATGGGCCAATTAAATTTAAGAGTAAGTACTTGTTACTGAAATGTTGCAATTGGGAATTAGAAAGACAAATTAGGGCCTCGGAATTTAAACAGTCTCCCAGAGCCTCCTCTATCTGTTTATGTTTATAATTTTATACAGCTTCTAGTAAACCAATAGAACTTTAGCCCAATTCAGTGCTCTAGATAAGGGGCATTTGGAATGTTCTAAAAATCCTTTTGTGACCCTCAAACCCAATGCTGTGGGTACTCAAAAGTATTGTCGTTTTGAGTACCCACATCATCGGGGTTGGTTTGATTATAAGACTGTGTCATTTTGATTCACTCAAAGACATCTTCATGGGATATAAAACCTGACATTTAACTTTTTTACCACTCACAAACAACAAATCTGCAGCAAGCAACATTGTGAGCTATTTCACTATTTGCCTAGATGTTTTCTAAAGCCCTCTTCTGCAGATGTGCAAAAATGTGCCTGCAAGTGGGAAAAGGTTGAACGAAACCAATTTTTCACTGATGCAGCTTATTTTTTGTAAACAAACATGTATTGTATTTTTAGAATTTGTTTTATTAATGTTATTGTAATCTGCTTAATCTGTAATAATCAACCGTGTCAAATTTTAATGTCAATGGATGAAAATAGGATAAACTCATTGCAATATTTTACTTTTTATGACAAAAACTATAGGAAGTGACATTGGCTAATATGATGATTCTCTTTTTATGCCATATTTTTCTGTCTTTGGCTAAAACAATAATGGTGTACTGTCATAGAGCTCGAGATAACAAGTATCTTGCATAGTCTTAATATTGTAATTCGACCCTCTAACCCTATTTTGTCTATACTCAAAATAATAAGCTCAGATGATTATTTTGAGTACCCACATCATAGGGTTGGTTGGATAATAAGAGAGATATTGTGGGGAAAAGAGCCGTAAAATGTCCTTATCTGAATTTCTGTAGTATATATTTCCTTTTACAGTGCACATGTACAAACACACAGGTCACAAGCCATTTCCCTGTAATCAGTGTAACAAGAAATACACCAACAAGAAATCTTTAGTAATACATCAACGGACGCACAGTGGAGATTTACCTTATCTGTAAGTTCTTGGACATTTTACTCATGCCATATAAATGAAAACTGACCTGTTTCTTTTTAACCATTTCCCACATAAAACAAATCTGAAATTATTATTATTTGATAATATCTTGGTAAAAATTTAAAAAAAAATATCTGTTAATGAACACATTATTATTTATAAGAGTTGAAAATATATTGAGAAATATCCCATTTTGCAATTTGCAATAATCGTTGGTTGTATGTGGGAAAGGGTTAATGTATTCTTTATCCAGTTAAGATATGGGCCATTTATAGAGAATTCCAAGTAAAAATATATCGAGGGAATAATGGTAAACAGTGAAAGCAAGGCATATGGAACTATTAATTTAAGATGGAAAAAAAATCAGGGACAAATATTTGAATAAACTATTCTGACAAATTTCTCTTTTAAAATATACTTTTTTTCATAAATTTAGCTACAATGTATAATTTTTAACTATTTCATTAACTTTAATTAACAAACTTCTCACAGGTGTACATTATGTGGTAAAAGAACACCGAGCAAAATTGCTCTGAAGTCCCATTTAAAGTGTCACGACGGGAAAGGAGGAGGATTTCCTGCCAAGTGTGACGTTTGTGATCGGGAGTTTACGCGCAAACATTTGATGGAGCGTCACAAATTGCATAAACATACAAATGCACAAGACGATTTCAAATGTGGGGAGTGTAATAAAATGTTTGGACATCAAAGTAAGTGATATAACTGTTTACCTGATATGGGTTGCATCACAGGAAAGCAAACTAGATGTGTTAAGCGCACCTGAGACTTGATACATAAGGGTGAGCTATTGTGATCACTCACCACCCGGCATCATTCTTCTTCGAACAACTTTTCCTCCTAAACCAATGGACCAATTTCACAGCAATGTTCTTTAGGTGGCCGTCTTCCAAAAGATAGGAGAACAATCCCAAAATGAGTAATTTCATGGTTTTTTCCAGGGCAATTTCAATAGTTGTGTGCTACAAAGGATTTTTAAAAGTGTCTGTCATGAGCGGTTAATCCATTTATTTTCAGAACTTGACCCTCATATAAATGCTTTCTGCTCAAAACAAGCAATTTCTCCTTTTGCCACAATGTTTTCCCCTTGTAGTCATAGGTTATCCATTCAATTATAGAGATTTTATTTTTTTTGACAAAATATGTTCAAAGTCGTCTCCTGCAGAATTTTTGTATGAGGGAAAGGGTTAATGTAAAACTATTATTGCATATTGTTCCAATTATAGTACAAATCTTTATGAGGTTTTCCTCCGATGCTGTTTCTTTATGAAAACTTGACACTTGATATTTTCATTTATTGGGAAGAGCATGAGCAGTTCCCTACAGTATTCAACCATAGGGCATTTGAAACTTGTTTAGATCCAGATCAACAGACACATACACACAACATTTTCTGCCTATGGCCTGTTTGCAAATAACTCTAAAACAAACTAGTGTCACAAATACATGTATATCATATGGAACATAATATGTCATGCAATTTTACTTGTAATATTGAGCTTTGCTCTGCAAAAACCAACCTGGGGGCTATTGCGACCAGTGCAGATCAAGATCTGACAGTGCATCAATGCTTTCTGATCTGGATCTGGACTGATGACCAACAAGTCTAAGAAGGATTTAAGAAACTTTTGATAAAATAGGCACAGGCAGATATTTGTTTATAGGTGTAATAATTATGCAAAGGTTGAATTTTCTGGAACACCTCTCAAATGCACCTGCAGCATGGCTAAAAGTAATGAGCAGTTTATCATTTTGTTACAAACTTTTGAATAATTAAACATTCGCTTATAGAGATTTTCCAAATTTTTGCCTAGATGCTGCAGATTTGTTGTATGCAAAAGCTCATATATAAGCAAAGTAACTTAAAGTATACTTGCTTATGGTATAACTATAAACCTGTTAAATAATGTTAAAATGTCCTGAAGTGACCTGTTGTTGTCTGTTTGTAAATTCATAGGAAGTTTAAAGCGACATTTCATGGCAGCTCATATGGGAGTGAAGAACCACTCCTGCACACTGTGTGGTAAAAGTTTCTACAGGAAGGAGTATCTGACAGGACACTTGTTGCAGCATGGTGGGACGGCAGCGGAGGGCATCACCAAGAGACCCAGGACGTCCACATTTAAGCCCAGACCCTCCGTTTTTGCCCAGTCTTTCCAAGATAAGGATAAGGTGGAAGAAAATGTGGTCAATTCAGATCAGGTGAGAGATATTCTAATCTGATGAGGTTCTATGTCTTCAATTCTTTTTTTACCTACCTTCACCTCTTCCCCACATGTTGCAGCCCCCTGTATCTCAGTCGTTAGCAATGTGGGCTGTCAATTTAGGGGTTGTGAGTTCAAACTCCAGCTCGGCCAACATTCTTCCTGATGTTTGACAAATGTCACTGACAAGCGCCATTCATCTTTCACCAATGGGCTAACAGTCTATGTGGGAAGGTAGCCTGTTGCCTGGGAAAACATTGTTGTAATCTGTGGATTTTTGGTGAAAGATAACCAAGAAACACATGTTAGCTGAACTGGCCACTGTGATATAAACTTGGATACTATGAAAAGTGGCATTAAACTCTTATCGATCAATTACTTGTCCTCTAGTTAATGTACTAAACCTAAGGGGTCAAAACAACAAAAGGAATTTAACTGATACTAACTAGATGTATGTTTATTCATTTCCCACATAAATCAAATCTGCTGCAGACAACTTTTTCCCTAAAATATGGAACATCTGTATAATTGAGAGTTTAACCCTTTCCATCATATAGACGCTTTCTGACGCCTCTGCAGCAGATGGCTTTTTGAAAATATAGTGACAAAAGAAGAAATTGCTCAAAACAAAATTTCTCCTTTTGCCACAATGTTTTTGACAAAATATGTTCAAAGTCGTCTGCTCCATAATTATCGTATGAGGGAAAGGATTATTATCACATAAAGTTGAAACATTGTTGCAAAATGAGTGAGCGGCAGAGGCGTCGAGCATCTATAAAATGGAAAGGATTAATGGTTTGATATAATGACATATTCCAGGTTCAGAGAATAATCTTGCATCAGGATGAGAATGGGCAGTTACGTGTTGTTGACTTGGAGACGGAGAGAGAGGTTAAAAGAATGCTGGATTCCCAGATAAACAGTGGAGAGGTGGCAGAAACTATGGTGGTCCATGTATGTAGACTTTATTTAATTTTGCATTGACAATTGAGCCACATCTGGCAATTAGTTTATTGGTTTATTCTCTCCATCTCTCTGTTTGTCTGTCTGTCTGTCTTATAAAACTGAATTATTGGATAACTAGAAAAGTATAAATGCTTAGCTCATGAAATCTAATGTGCATAGAAATTGCTCTTTATAAGCAATTCCTTATTTGGCTCTAATGTTTCTAAAAGTAGGAAAGGGTTAACAGAGTGAAATTATGACATCCATGGCATTAATGCCGAGTGCGAGGGTAAACAACCTCAACCAACAACAACATCTAATGTGCACTGTGAGGATAGTAAGAAAATACTTCTGCATTAATAATACTAGTATCATTGAAGGTCAAGGTTTCAGCTTGAGGTAAAATGTTGAAAAACAATCTGAGATTCTGCCCTCTAACTGGCAGGGAATTTGAATTGCCTACAATAATCAGTAATAATAATGTGCTTTTGTCCAATAAAGTCTATGTGGAAAAGCAGCCCGTTGCTTGGAAAGTATGTTGTGTGGAGTACTGGTGTGTAAAAGCTAGGAAACACAGGAGTATGTGAACTGGCCGCCGTGATATGACTGAAAAATTGTTGAAAACGCCGCTAAGCCCCAATCAATCAATCAATCAATTAGACGATAAAGCTATTTTAAACCCATAGAGCTACATCTCAAGTTCTTTTTGAAAGTTAAATCTGCATACAAGCTGATAATGAAGTCTGTTGTAAGACTCTCCATATTCACAGACTTGCCTGAGTCTTTACTGTTTGCATATCAATAAGATCCCTTTTCGTGTGACATGTCTTATTTTTATGCTTAAACATGATTGTTTGCTTCGATGCCATAACCTTTCTTCGCATAAAACAAATCTTTAGCAGATGAATTTAGAACCATCTAGGCAAAGCATCAAAAGCCTTCGTAAATAAAAATTTAATTATTGAATAGGTATGAAAACATTGTGAGAAAAGGAGATATTACTCATTATAAGCAATTTCTCCTTATGCCACAGTGTCATAGTTTGTGTATACATGTGTCTACAAGTGGGAAAGATGACAAGAGAGTTATTTTCATATTATATGCATGTTTATGTTTATAACAATATTTGTGATCAGACCATAGATTTTACTTGTTGATGTTTAGATATTTGATAATATATGATTTGAAAAGTCGCCATGACACAACAAAGTGATCAAACTGATGTTGACTCTGCTAGGCATATGTTTTTAGTTTTGATACGTTTCAGCAAAGTATGACACTGTCATTCAACATGATATTTTGAAAACCAAAAGTTCTGTATATCCCCAGATTGAGGAACCCTCAAGCGGTAGACCACAGGTTGTCCATGTGGAACAGACTGAGGACCAAGTGGTAGAGGTACCCATTGAGGGACAGAGTGATGTCGAATATCAGATAATACAGGAAAGGCCACAGGAATATGTTATATCAGCTGACTCGGGTAAGTTTATTTGTTTGTTTGTATAATGACTGACTGGGTAGTGTAGTTGTAGATGGTCTGCCTCATACCAGAGACTTTAAAAATGGCTGCCCTCCTTGGTGCTCATGGTTGCAGGGTTATCATTACGACAGACTGGCTGGTGTCAGGATAAATGGCCCAGTAGTACTGGTAACTTGCCAAAGAAACGTCATGATATAACTGAAAAATCGTTAAGAGCGGCATAAAAACAAACAATCAATCATTGTTTGTATAGTGTTTCACCAATTGCTCATCTATATAACAGCATTTCCTGGGTAAGTTACGAGTGTACTACAGGTCCATCTATCCTGGCACCAGCGAGTCAGTTGTTATATTTACCCCACAATCCCTGAGCGCAAAGGAGAGAAAGCCATTACTTCATTTTTTTTAAAGTCTTTGGTCTGACCCAACTTGGGATAGTACTCATATATATAGTAAAAATATCTGAAAATGAAAGTTGAACAATCTGTGGCAAAATTGGAAATTGTTCACAATGAGCAATTTCTCATTTTGTCACAATGTTTTGAAAAAATTGTCTGCTGCAGTGGCATCAAAATGAGTTTGTGTGAGGGAAAGGGTTAAGTGCATTAAATTTGCAATATATTTCAGGCCTTAAAAACATGCAGATAACCTTGAATTGAAGATTATACTGCTAAGTCCTAAATAGCAGGATTAATGCAAATTGTTCATTTTCAAAGTAAAAGGTCAAACAAATTGATCAACAATATGATCATTTTGGTCGTTGAAAATTTATGAAACTATGATTATTGAATAGTTTTATGGGCAATGTTTTGCCTCAGTTTTTGTGTTGCCTGTCTGAAAGGCACTTAGGGATCAGTTTGCTGTCTGGCCGCATTAATTGGTCATAAAGTTGTTCAAAGTTGCAGCACTTATACCTTGACCTTGTGATCAAGATAAACAGTACATAGACCATAACTCGAACCTGCTTATTTTTTAACATTTCTCCCTCATCTCATTTTAGCCTGTTTGTTTTTCGAAAAAAAATAATCGGGCTATAGTGATACCATTTGCATCGTCATCGTCGTCTGAAAATTTTAACCTTACCTCATAACTCAAAATGTTTGCAACATTTTCAAATGAAACTTGGTTTACATGTTCCAAGGTACAAGACGCATGTCTATACCAAGTCACATAACTCTAGCTTTAACAATGATTCAGTAATACCTCTTTTTCGACTTAGAAAAAAAAGGATGATTATTGGCATTTGCTCCGTGGCGCTCTTGTTTCGTTCAGCCATTACTCCAATTCTGTTTGCAGCAATTTGTTTCTTTCTTTAGATGGTACTGATGAACGAACCCATTCCCAAACTGTTCTTCATAATATTCTGACGGACCTGTTCACAATTCTGGCCAACCTAGCATAACCATTTTACCCTAAATTTTCATTAAAACAATGATCAAATTCTCCATATGTACCCATTGATTATTTCATTAAAAGCATTTAGAGTGGTCGAAATAAGCAAGGGCCTTCGAGAAAGTAATACCAATCTTATCATTATTGGTTGAAAAACATGGCAGCCAGGCTTCATCAGAAAATGGGGCAAAATGACAAAATTTATCATTCCATTCTTTTCAAAGTTCTCATTTGATTTCGAGATAATTTAGCACAAATTTTCCTTAAGTCACACTCTACATAATTTGTTTAAGACATTTTAATTGATGGAAAAAGATAGCTGCCAGGTGGCATCAGAAAAGGGGTAGAATGATCTTTTAGCTTCAAACCAATCTCCTAAACCATTGGAGGGATATAAACCAAATGTCACAGGAATGTTACTATGGTGGTCCTCTTTTAATTGTTTTCAAAGATTTAATGCCTTATTGCGAAATGTCCTTTTACTGATAATCTGTTTCATTTATAGTATCCGCTTCTTGCAGATTCATTTCCACTCTTGATCAGATTTTCTCTGATATAAGCTGTTACACATTTTCTACTATACTCCCACTCAGGTGATCGATTTAGCGCCATCTTGGGAATTATCACAGTGCAACACACATGTTTTCAAGGAACGCTCTGGTTTCAAAAGTCATGTGCTGCAGATTGGTTTAACCCTTTCCCTCATATAGATGCTTCTGACGCCTCTGCAGCAGGCGGCTTTTTGAAAACATAGTGACAAAAGAAGAAATTGCACAAAACGTGCAATATCTCCTTTTGCCACAATGTTTTCAACTTTTTGTCATAGGTTATCCATTCAATTATGGAAATTTTCTATTTTTTGACAAAATACATTTCAGCATCAAGTTCTAATACTCAGTACATATATGCTACAAGTGGAGGGGAGATAATTCAGGGTAACCAGGACCTGGTGTACGGACAGCCAGCCGTACAGTATGAAGTGGAGTGTGTGGGGGACGTCGGTGATGAGGAAGCACTCTCAGCCATAAATCTACTAGCTCAAGCCAGTGCTCAGCAATATGAAACTGTCATTTCTCAAATCTGATTATATTTAATAATTTATTAATATTATCCCTTTCCCACACATAACAAGTCTACAGTGGCAACTTTAAAAAAGATCTAGGAAAAATATGAAAAACTTGTAATTGATTTAAGTGAAAAGGATGGGAAAGTAGTCTGCTGTAGGTAGTCAGAAAGTAGCTACATGTGGGAAAGAGTTAACCCTTTCCCTCATACGACAATTCTGCAGCAGACGACTTTGAACATATTTTGTAAAAAAGTAGAAAATCTCTATAATTGAATGGATAACCTATGACTAAAAGTGAAAAACATTGTGGCCAAAGGAGAAATTGCACGTTTTGTGCAATTTCTTCTTTTGTCACTATGTTTTCAAATAGCCGTCTGCTGCAGAAAGCTTCTATATGAGGGAAATGGTTAACATACCTGTAGTGTTTACTATAATGAGTAATTTTATGTGATTTTTAACTTTTCAATGATAAAGTTTCAAGTCACTCGGCATATGTGTTCCTTCAAACTCTCGTAGTTCTTGCAAGTTGTCATGTACAGCCATCAAATATTGGTTCAACTGAGCCCCGGTAGCTCAGTCGGTAGCGACACAGGCTGTCAATCCAGGGGTTGTGAGTTTGAATCCCAGCTCGGCCAACATTCTTATCGACGTTTGACAAAAGTCACTGTGACATGTGTCATTCATCTTTCACCAATGGGCTGTTTAACAGTGTATGTGGAAAAGCAACCAGTTGCTTGGAAGGTATGTTGTGTGGTGTACTGGTGTGGGAAGACCAGGAAACGCATGACTAGATAAACTGGTCGCCGTGATATGACTGAATTTTTTTTGAAAAAGGCTTCAAACCCTTATCAATCAATCAATAATGCTTTTATGATGAGATGTCTGATTGAATGCGTGTATGCATGTTATAGCAAGTTGTTCAGATTATAATCTAATGAAATCAGTTAGCTAAATCATTATGTGGAGATGCTTACTTATATTTATATAACCTCAAGGTAATTAACCCTTTGCAACATACAGCAAATCTGCAGCTGATGACTTTGATAATGTCTGGGCAAAAAGTTGGAAAATCTCTGTCATAAATAATTAATTTATAGAACTGATTTTAAAACATTGTGGCAAGAGGAGAAATTGCTTGTTATGAGTTAATGAATTACTTTACTGCAAAGTTTTATTATTTAACCGTTTCCCTTATACAGTCGCATTTTGACGCTTCTGCAGTAGGCGACTTTTTTAAACATTTTTAATAATATGAGAACAAATTGCCTATACATTACCACTTTCTAATATTTCCACAATGTTTTAATTTATTCAACTTATACTTTTATTTATGTTTTTATATTATTGCCTAGATGTTTTCAAAGTCTTCTGCTGCAGATTTGTCTGTATGTGCAAAAGGGTTACCCCTTTCCCACTTGTAGACACATTTTGACACATCTGCAGCAGATGACTTTTGAAAACATTGTGGCAAAAGAAAATCTTGCTCAAAATTAGCAATTTTTACTTTTGCCACAATGTTTTCAACTCTTTTTAATAATTAAACTCTCATTTATGGAGATTGTTAACGTTTTTGTATATAGGTTTTCAAAGTCGTCTGCTGCAGATTTGCTGTATGTGCAAAGGGGTTAAAAGATAATTGTGTTCTTTGGGTATCCCTGTAGGGTTGAGACCGCTATACAGTATATAATTGTTTTATTTTGGATGATATTATTAATGAAAGGTTTTGAATTTAAATAAAACATATATAAATAAATGATAAATGACAACTAGATAACTCTTAGCTTCTTAATCATAAAGGAGCGCCTCAGTGGTAGAGTGTTTGCCTTGGGTGCAGGATGTCCCAGATTCGATCCCTGGTCGGGTCATCTCAAAAGACTTAAAATGGTAGAAATGGGTTCCATCCTTGGCGCACAGGGTTTCAGGGTTAGTATAACGACTGACTGGCTGGTGTCAGGATAAATAGGTCAGTATTACTGGTTACTTAAATGCCGTGATATATATATAGATAATTGTTGAAAGTGGGGTCAAATACCAAACAATAAAATTATCTTAACTATGAATGTGCCCCTCTGGCTGGGGTCTGCTCAAAAAGAATGGGAGCCACAGTCTGACACTTACTTAAACCGTTGGAGCCGGCTAAAAGGGTCTGAAATTTTGGGGTCAATTCATCTCTCGAGCTACAGCTAGTGGGGTGATATTGGTTTCATACCTAATATATAACCATGAATGACTACATTAACTTTTTCCATAAAGATACCTCTGCGGCAGACAATTCATACATTGTGACATAATCGAGAAATTGTTCATGATGAGCAATTTCTTTTATTTTTGCCACAATGTTTTTAAACTATTCAATAATTAGAGGGAAATAATTGAACTATTATTTATAGGAATATTCCCCGTTTTCAAAGTCGTCTGCTGCAGATTTGATGTATATGGAAAGGGGTTAATTTGAAACAAGGTTATTGAACCAATAGTTAAAAGCCTTTTGATTCCAACAAGTATTTTAGAGTGTTCTTCATTGAAAGTGTTACAACAAAACTGAACATAACACGTTCTCATATGCAACAAAACATCACCAGACGATTTGAAAACACCAAGGCAAACATGACAAATATGTATGAGTGAAAAGTACAGAAAATCGAATCTAGCTGAAAATGTCGTGGCAAAAAGAGAAATTGACTTCTAGCTACGATGGTTTAAAAATTCTACTGCTGCATATGTGTTTTAATGCGTCTGCAAAAAAAAAAAAAAAAATCAGTTATGCCGGGTTTTTGGGCTTAGAAATTGATACACAAAGTTTAACCATGCCAATGTACACATGTTCCTAGGAAATTACGCTTCTCGTAACTTTAATAACTTTACTTTAATAATTGTTCAGTAATGCCCCCTTTTTCGACTTGCCAAAAAAAGACGAGCTTTGGAGTATGCTCCGCGGCGCTCTTGTTTAAAAGATTCCGATGTTCGTTTGGTTCAGAGAGCCTTGGGAAACATTCTATGTTAACCCTTTCGCACATGCAGACGGATTTGCCACATACGACTTTAACCCTTTCCCTCATATAGACGCGTCTGCAGCAGACATCTTTTTGAAAACATAGTAACAAAAGAAGAAATTGCTCAAAACGAGCAATTTCTCCTTTTGCCATAATGTTTTCCACTTTTAGTCATAGGTTATCCATTCAATTATAGAGATTTTCTATTTTTTTACAAAATCTGCTGCAGAATTGTCGTATGAGGAAAAGGGTCACAAAACATTTTTTGGGTTGGAGAGATAAAATATAAGCTATATCTCCATTTCCCAAAACTTGTTAGTCCAATTTTCTAAAGTTACATTTTTTTCTAGTGTGTTTTCGTAAGTAATCGGAGTATGAGAAAATGAGAAAAAGGTTTATGTTGAGGTTAGAATTACAACATTTTGATATTGACATGAATACCTCCAAACATGAAAGGATCGTTTACTCACGAGTCATGTGTAAGTCACGGAGCACAGTCCTTATTAGTACACTATTTTATCGGTTTATGCACATTTGAGTCGCGCACAATTCACGCATAGACAACCCTATATGCACGTAGAGCTACCTAATAATTCATGATTTGAGCGTAATGTATCGACCCGGATCAGCTAAAGCATGCCGCGCAGGCTTATCCGGGCAGACATTGTTCGCCTCCTGTGGATTTTCTGTTTAAGGAATCATTACTCTATTTTCCGCCCGATACATTATGCAGAGGCCGTAATGTTGGTTTTCTCGTGGAACGGCTCATATGTCAGAAGATTTTACATTTGAGCCCTTTTTCAACTTAGAAATTATCTCAAGCAGACGACTTTGAAAATATCCAGGCTCAAAATTTGAAAATCTATAAATGAAAGCTTTATAATTGAATACAGTAGAACACATTGTGGCAAAAGGAGAAATTGCTTATCATGAGCAATTTTTTCATTTGTCATCTGCTGTAGATGAGTCAAACGCGTCTGCAGGTGGGAAAGGGTTAAAAACAACCAAGATACGCCGGAAGGCAAATGAAATTCGAGCAAAGATGGCGATTGAACTTCAGCTGTTTGTCGGTAGTGTATTGAAATTGATTTTGATTGATAATTTAACTATTTCCCTTATAAAATCAGCTTTTAATTCGTATTTTAAAATACATTGTTCCTTCGCGAATTATATCAAGATGGTTTCTTTAGTGATGAAGGTTTAAGTTACAATCACTGTAGCAGAGACATAAATACAAGACAGTTTTACTTGCAGATGAACAAAACTGCCGTAGGTGTGTGTCTTAATCCTTTCCTTTTAAGTGGAAGACAGTGGTGCAGAGGTAGAGCGTCGGCCTCTCGTATCAAAGGTCCCTGGTTCGAGTCCCGTGATGAGCGGGTTCTGACTTTGGGATTTTTCCACACAAACGGCGCGAGTACTGGTTAAGTCTCCAGGAAGCAGACATCGAGAGTGATTAATCTAAGCCAAAGGCTTGTTTCGCAATCGATGTAAAATAAATAAGTTTAAACTAAACTAATCCTTTCCCACATACAGCTAATCTGCAGCAGACTACTTTGAAAATATCAAAACCAAAAAATTGATTATTTTGCAGTTGAAATTTGAGGAATTTCACCTTTTCCCATGTTTTCAAGAGACAACGAGTAGATTCTAACACTGGTCTAAACAAATCTTAGAACATGGTTTTGTTTGTTCGTGCGGCCGATCAACGAAAAACACGAGTCTAAGAGAAAAAAAAATAGAATGAATAATGATCTTATCTCGTTAACATTGTCTATAAAATTGTCTATAAAACTTGTCCGATTGCATTACAAAATGTTTAATATTCCATGTCTTCCAAAGAATAGAACATGGTTTTGTTTGTTCGTGCGGCCGATCAACGAAAAATACGAGTCTAAGAAAAAATAGAATGAATAATGATCTTATCTCGTTAACATTGTCTATAAAACTTGTCCGATTGCATTACAAAATGTTTAATTTGCCATGTCTTCCAACATTAACCCCCCCCCCACACACACACACACACACACACACACAAGCACTCACTGTGAATGTGTTATGTATATAATAAACAATAAGGAATGCATAGATATACTTTAAAACGAACGAAAACAGAAAAATGCATTATATTCTTTTTTAAATGACTGATGAATTATATGAATTAAATTATATTCTAAACTTTCCTTTATATGCATTATGTAGTCTCTTCCTAAATACATTTAAATGAAATAACCCTTTGATCGTTTTTCTCCCTATCTGATACACAACAGTTTGACCAGGACACCGGAAAGATTTATATATAAAGCATACTTATGTATATATGTTACTTGTTTAGTTGTATTTGCATGATGGACAATACTGTCTTTTGTTTGCTAATAAACTGTATATTTATCTATAAGGCAAGAAAAGCTATAAGTCGATTCTAGCTTTTTTGTTCAACGTAAAACTCGTTTTACAATCAAAAGAAATTTAAACAAGAGGCCCACGAGGGCCTGTGCTCTACTTAGATGGGGACAACAAAGGAAAGAGGAATAAGCAAGTTTTATAAATAATGAACTGTGTATTTATTAAAATGAACAAGTAATTTGGCACGTTGCTGAGTGTTACTGGTGATGTGTTTGAAAGTGAACTACAGACATAGTATTGATAAAACAAAGGTAGATGGAATGCAGCTGTTGACTAAATATCTGTGTGTATGCTTTTATCAAATATATGATACATATAAGGAAGCATGCAAGTTTAATTCATGTTTTAAATAGATATATTAAACAAAAGTGATGGATAAAAACAATGCGAAATATTTGTCTGACACGAGACATTAGTTGTGTATGTCTGCAGCATTATGGAGACAGAAGGTTGCAATGTTCGCAAGTAAGACAGGCAAGTCTCTTTGTAGGTATTGGGTAGACTTTATCGCGTTCACAAGCTCTATTATAGAAATGTTGACAAATTCAAGGGCCATAAACCAGTATTGCATGAGCGGATCTATCTGGTTTGCGAAAGGAACCAAACTCTCATGGATACCTAACTACTGTGTAACTTTGGTGAAGATCAAATACTAAATGGAGCCTCTATTGTGTTCACAAGCTCTATTGTAGCAATTTTTACAATTTCAAGGGCCATAATCAAGTCTAGCATGGGCATATCTGGCTGGTTTGCGAAAGGAACCGAGCTCTCACGGATATCTAACTACTGTATAAGTTTGATTGCGATACAATCAAAACTGAAGACTTAATCGCGTGCGTAAGCTCTATTATAACAATTTCAAGGGCCATAATCCAGTTTTGCATGGGCGGATCTGGCTGGTTTGAGAAAGGAACCGAGCTCTCATAGATATCTAACTACTGTATAAGTGTGATGACTGTATCGCGTTCACACGCAATTGTTTACGGACGCACGGACGACGGACACCACGCCACGGCATAAGCTCTTCTAGCCTTTGGCAAGTAGAGCTAAACATAAACAGAATAAATCCGACAGAGGTAAAAGTTTTCGCTTGGATGATATCAAAATGGACTACGTTATGCCGAACAGAATTCCGTACGTGGGTGTTGCTACCATATCCGTTTAATACAGTGAAACATGAAGATACAACATCAAAATAGCGTATCATATACACATTTCTCAATTGATTGCATTTGATTTCACAGATTTTGAAAATATTATCGTCAATTTTCATTATTCGTCCAATCAAAGTCACGGGCAATGTAATGATTAAAAGGAAACTGATGCCTTAAATTGACACGTGATGAAGAGCATTTAATCAATAGAGAGAGAGAATACGTACCGATGCTGTTAAAATCTAAGGAGCCTTAACCGTAGTCTCTGTCGAGAAACCTTGCAGGGTGACAATAGAAATATACATTATATAACAAACAGGTAGCAACAAGTATGTATATATGTATATTTATTATTATACTCATATATTGCCGTGCCAAATGATATATAAGGGAGACCACTACCCAACCCTAAGATGGGACAGTTGAATTTTTATTAGATTGTCTCCCTTTAACTGGTATTTTGCTATTTGCCCATATCAACAATCTACTATCGCAAACGCCTTGGTGCGAATCTTAGGACCATCTATTTTACATATTTGGGGTTTAATAAAAGGTAACGCCAGAGTCATCCAAAGGAACTCAAATCACAATGCAGTCCTTAAATAGTGCATAAAGCGAGGGCGATGTATGATAGCTGATCTCACTTTTGGCAAAGGCACTGGTAGTATATCAAGCAGTCTCACACTATCAGAGGGAATACTAATTAAAGCGGAAGTACACATGGTCGCTTCGGCGTTATGCTATTAACGAGTGTTTTTGTAGAAGCATTTCCTATCGACTTATAGACCTGAAAGTCAGCATAGTTGCTGCATTTGAGAAAAAGAGTGCGTCTCAACTAGAATGTACATTATACTTAATCGAGTGTGTTTGAACACAGAACAATCAAACAATGGTTTATCTGATAATATTAAGGTAAACATTATATTAAACCCAGTATGCACACTTCCTGATCGTGATACTGAAACGTATTACCTCATAAGCCTATTTAACGTGCATCCAAATTGAAAACACCTAAATAGAATAGAACGAGGGACTTTTACCATTGGTAAATAACATCTCCTCGCTTTACAACGTTCGACACGTCGGTCGATACAGGATCTTTCGAATCAAATCGGTCTGGCTAAGAATTGGACTAAATGCATCTAAACCATATATCTGCCTACTATTTTTTGTTATGCAAAAACTTCAAAGTTTATAACGCGACCTCGGGCCTTTATAAATACGAGCAGATAAGAGCGGTTAAAAAGGATAACGTAAACATTTCAAGTTGAAATAAGTTATACCCTGCCTGAATTATGTTTAGCCCCACCAGGGACGTAGATAAGATCTATGTCCCTGGCCTCACCCTTTACTTTGACTGGACGATTACACGTTTTACCCATTTACTGACGGCTGTATAGAATGGTAAGTTATCTCACAAGGTATTGTCTTATTCTGCTTCTTGTTATACAAACTGATCTTCAGACATTTGTTTATTTGACAAAAACGCTTGTTTGTATCTACTGCGTACAGTGTGTTCCTTAGTGACTATTGCTTATATAATGTGTTGAGTTCAAACGCATTTTCTTTGTTTGGACGAGGCACGAATTTGATCAAGTTCGTCAGCTAAAATAAAATAAAATAATCTTTCCCCTGCATTATTCAGTCATTAGTTAGGTTATACAGGTTTGATGACAGTTGGGCAATGTATTTGTCTTTATAGACCACTTCGTAAATAAAAGCCCTAACTTTAACCCTATCGCGAATCCTAAGCCTCGCCCTTGCTGATGAGTCCACTTGTATTCTATTACAAATGTAACAGCCTTAACAGATGATTTGAAACGTATTATTTTCCTTTTATCAGTTGTAAAACGTATTAGCTTTAGATTGAAAATGAAAAATATAGAATATATGTTATTAACTTGTACAACATATCATAAAAAACACGAAATGAAGCAAATCAAACACGGTTACATCAGTTAATAACATTTAGTAAGAATGTTTTTTTATACTGTATACTGATAATGTTTAATCAGTTGTAAATAGTGTAATTTTTAGATTGATAATACAAAAGTTTCTAAAAGCAAGCTTCCTACAATGTAGAGTAAATGTTGTAAAAAGTTAGAAAAATGCTTTTACAGGGGCCATTAAAAACCCTTTCAAAAACGTTTGCTTTACGGCTTTATTAATGAAAGTTATGCAGACAATTTATAAAATATCGTTAATTTAAGATGTATGCTAGAAAATAAAAGGCATTATATGTTCGCCTGTGTGAAACTTCCGGGTTGGGGATCAATTGACATATCTTCGCATTATATTATTTTCCTTAAAAACAAAATCAGGAAGTCAACATTGAGTCTGTATACCGACCATTTTAAAATATATCTATAGGTACTACATATTTACGAAAACAAATGTAAACTGATTGTAAACACAAATTAAAAAGGTTTTTAAAATAATTGTCTAGACGATGATAATCTTCGTGTCATGTGTTATGCATGATCATACTATGTTTGGAATTCGTATATAATTAAAAACAGAAAGTAATTAAGTAAAGACTTTCAGAAAATTTATAATCAATTTATAATGATATATATTTTAGAAAAAGGGCCATGATGACGCTTAATTTATAATCTGCCTGATGGAATGTGAAACGGATAATATCGTGTGGAAATTTGTTCATTTCAGCCCTTTTCTAGTACCAACTGGCGACTACCATTTGCAACCAGTCAATATAACTGGAACAGATTGTGTAGGAGGTCACATTTCTGCTCAACCCTTTCCCTAATATAGTCGGATTCTTACGCCTCTGCAGCAGACGACGTATGAAAAGTGTGCAGCCAAAGCAACACTTTCTCATTATGAGCAATTTATCCTTTTGCCACAATGTATGATCAATAATTATACTTTTATTTATAGATACATGTATTTCATCTCCTTGCCAAGTTGTTTTTAAAGTCGTCTGCAGCATATTTGTTGTATGTGGTTAAGGGTTTATCATCTTGATATGAGACAAGCACTTTCATACCATAATACACAAGTGGACCAAAATAGTCCTAAATCGATCACCTGAGTGATAATATAGTAGCAAATATGTAACTTCTAAACACGGGGAAAATGTAATTAAGGTGGGAGGAAACTACAAGGAGTGGACACTGTAAATCAAAATCCTTAAAGGAATAGGACATTTGTCATAAAACATTACAATCTTCAAAATGTTAGAAAGGGAAATACCAAAGGAAGATTCTTGTGAAGCTTGGATGATATCGATCAAGTGAATTAGGAGATGTCGTTTGATGCTTAACGTCCATTTAACCACTTTTCTAAATACCACTGCCGCCTATGTTTTTCAGCAAATCAATGCGGTTTTAACGACTTATTTAGTTGGTCATGATGGAAACAATTCTGATAAATTATCATAAAACTGTGACAAGAACTTTCAAAAGAATGGAATTATAAAGTGTTGTAAACTTACCCATTTTGTGATGCCACCTGGTCGCAATTCTTTTCAACCAATCAATATGGTTTTAAACAGGTTTTGTAAAGGGTCATCTCGGAGACATTTCTACCAAAATATCTCGGAATTCGACAAGCTGATTAAGAGAAAAATAACTTTAAAACGTTAGGCATTTGATTTCCTTTTCTGAAGCCGCAGCAATCAAAGTTAGAGATTTAATTTAAATATTTCGACAATTTTGGAAGAAAACCACCAAAGGAATATTCCTGTGACATTTGGTTGTAATTGTTTAGGTTGATAAGGAGAAGATGACATTTGAAGTTCTTTTGACCTCTTTTCTGATGCTGCCAGATTGTTATGTTTTCGGAAAACCAATACGGCTTCTACCATGAGTTTCAATATATCAAGATGGTTTGAACATTTGAGTGGATTAGGAGTAGAAGTCATTTGAAGCTTAAAGTTCATTTTATCTCATATATGATGCAGACAATTTGCTAAGTCTTTCTGACAATCAATATTGTTTCTACCAATTGTGAACCGCCTTGGTGGTGTAGTATTAGAGCGTCCGTCTCGGGTGCAGGAGGTTGCGGGTTACATCCCTGGCCGGGTCATACTGAAGACTTCAAAATTGGTAGAAATGGCTGCCCTCCTTGACGATTAGGGTTGGGGGTAAGCAAATACTGACTGACTAGTGTCAGGTTAAATGAACCAATATTACTTGTAAATTATCCAGGAAACATGGATATAGCTAAAACAAGAGGGCCATAGTTGAACTGGATCGCTCAACTGATTTAAGTTAACCTCAAAGTCAATGTAAATAACTCATTTTTCGGTCAGGTAAGCAAACACAATATTTCCCTCTAATTTAGCTTAGTGAACCGACATGAATATATTTTCGAACTTGGCCTAGATATCATCATAAGACAATCCTTCTGACAATATTTAAACAGGCTCAAGTTAGAAATACTGCTTCCAGACAGTTAACAATAGTGACCTAGTTTTTGACAGGTAATGACATATATTCAAACATAACCTAGATATCATCAAGATATTTATTCTGACAAAGTTTCAACATGTATAGTTAACAAGAGAGCCATAAGGCCCTGGATCGCTCACATGAGAATGTGTTTTTAAAAACTTAATAAGAGAAGCCATGTTTTTAACGGATCATATCATCGAAATAATTTCAACAATCTAAGTAGAGGGTCACCCAAGGAACGTTTTAGAAAAAATGTGGTCTCTAGAGTTTTGACAAGATTGTTCTCAATATTGGCCTAGTGACCCATATCAAACCTTAGCCTGGTTATCATCAAAACAAACATTCTGACAAAATTTCAACATGCTACAGCCAAAAATGCGGCTTCCAGAGTGTTGATAAGATTTACCTACAATTTGGCTTAGTGACCTAGCTTTTGACTCAACATGACCCATATCAAACCTGGCCTTGATATCACCAACACAAACTTTCTGATAAAGTTTCAAGCTGCTCAAGCCAAAATGGCGGCATCCAAAATGTTAACAATATTTTCCATTAATTTGGTCTAGTGACCTAGTTTTTGACCCGAACTGACCCATATCGGAACTTGGCCTAGAAATCAATAAGATATACAAACTGAATAATTTTCATCAATATTGGATGATAAAAGTGACCTCTTGAGTGTTAACAAGCAAATTGTTGACGACGGACGATCGACGGACAAAAGGCAATCACAGAAACTCACATTGAGCACTTCGTGCTCTGATGAGTTAATAATGCGGCCTACAGAGTGTTAATAAGATTTTCCTTCAATTAACCTAGTGACCTAGTTTTTGACCTGGCATGACCAATATTCGAAGATGGCCTATACATCAGCAAGATAATCAAACTGAAAAAGCTTCATGGAGATTTGATGATAACGGTGGCCTCTAGATGGGTAAGAAGCAGATTAATGACTACGAACGACGGACAAAAGGCGATCACAAAAACTCGCCATAAGCACTTTTTACTCAGGTTTGCTAACATTTTGATTCGGCGTAAAACACAAAACAATCAATCATAAATCTACCAACTGTGTAAAGGTGCACTAGGGTATAATGTTTACCTCTCTATTTTGAAAGCAAACATGAGAGTATGTCTGATAGAAGTGAAAACAAGACAGAATACCAATCAAGTAGAAAAGCTGATCTTTGGTGAAATATTACAAACAACTACAGACTCATTCTAAAATATGAAGGTACGGAGAGGGTTTCGTTTAAACCAAGGACCTTTAACAATCGAACAATACAACAGGGCTTTTAAAAGTTAACTTATATTGTAGGGATGGTAGTATATTTACACTTTAAGCTTGACCTTGCAGAATTCACATATTCTTGTCGAATGAAGCCATTGGTTGGATGGATTGCTATTTCGTCCACATTGAACCCTGCTTTGAAGTAAGACAGCTGTCAAGTATTTTTACATTTGTCTCTTAAAAACTATGTGTACATTACAAAACGGTTTGTGCCGAGCCACGGTCACTCAGTCGATAGCGACGCGGGCTGTCAATTCAAGTGTTAAAAGTTCGAACCCCAGCTCGGTCAACATTCTGTCCGACACTTGACACAATTCAATACGACAAGCGTTACTCGTCTTCTTTCAATTTTGAAAAGCAGTTGATTAGAAAGATTGTTATGTGGAGTATTGATATGCGAAAGCAAGGAAACACATGGGTAGTGAAGATGGCTGAAAAAGGCGTTTAACACCAATATATCAATCAATCAACCGTTTAGTTATATAATAGTTGTATTGGATAGACGTTCTCGTGGTCTGCTTTGAATATGCACAGTTGCTTATAATAGCCACCTATATATATACGATTTTGTTGCCATAATACTAAACATAGGTGTACCGTAGTGCACACTTGCATTAAACACACACTTACGTTGGTTTTCTTGGAGCATGTTTAAAAAAGACTTGATGTTCAATAGTTGTTTTAGCCACCATAAATAGCATGATTTTACCATTTTAAAAGTCGTTTGTATGATTCGACCGGGTATCGAACCCGTGACCCCCCGCACCGAGTCTGTAACCACAGGGTGCAGACACGTCTTTTTGGAAATGGGAAACCGTAATCGTCCGATTGGTGAATGATGATCCGTGATCTTGTGATAATAGGCATTTAATTCAGTTTAAATTGTCGTTTAACATTGACATGTGTAAATACTCAAATGCATAAAAGGTCGATAGTAACAACCAGTAAGGCAGTTGCTCTTTATCTAAAAGTTCTATAAACTAATCAAAATTGGACAAAGTTTAAAAACAATATTTTTGAAAGCCCAAGAATGAGAATTTTCTTAGATGTGAAATTACATTCCTTTGTCTTTTATTCTGAAATACAACATAAACCATGAACATTACCTATACATAACCATGTGTAAATATAATGTTTTATATTGGGTATTTCATTTTTCAATCAAGACGGTTAAGTGAAGGGGCTCCTTTAAATCAGGAAGTTAAAATGTGTGACACATAACATTAAAACCAGGAGCAAGTAGGGGTATTGTATATGAAACTCCCATGTAGCCTACATTACCAAGATTATTCCCAGGTCAATGTAAGACCTGTTTGTTCGGATTTTCCAAAATAAAGGTACAGTCAAACCGGTTCTAAATACCACCTTTGTATAGCAATTCCCTGTCTACCACACGTTTAATTTCCCAATTACTCGTTTTCTGCACAAATACACCTGTAATTAAAGACCACCTGTGAACAAAGAATATACCATTGCTTTACTATGGGTGGTCTTTATATACAGGTTGACTTGTAATCTGACGCATTTCATTTGCAGCAGATGACTTTTGAAAACATCTGGCAAATAAAAGAGAGAAAGTTCGTAATGAACAACTTCTTCATTAGCGGCAATATTTTCTATTATATATTCAATACATGAACGTTTAAGTATAGATAGTTTCCATAAGCTTGACTTTATAATTCGTCGCCTACTTATTGCTCGAATGCGCAACTGATGAATCGGTGCCAGGCTAAGTAATACCGATTGTACAAGTAAGATTCACGGGAAACGTCTTCATATCAGTGCAACACTACCGACAAAGCATACAGCACAGTTTAAAGCGACTGAACTCTAGATGCCCAACTGTCAAAAAAAAAAAAAAAAAAATTTAAGAAAATAAGTGTTATTTTTGTATTTGTTGCATTATAACTCACATATTACATACCTCTATAATCGGTGAGATTTTCTTGTCTTCGATACTTTTTCCATCGCAAATTCTACCCTGTCAGTAACGGGGTAAGTATTTTTAAATAGGAAACCTCTTCATCGGGACAATTGAAAACGACTCAAGTTCAATTTATTGATAAAAAACGATACATTTTCTACCCTGGTTTTACTTGGATAACATAAAGAGGCGAATTCTATTTTTTTTTTTTTTTTTTTTTTTTTTCGTGCCATCTGGATTTCAGTCGCTTTAAACAAAACAAATTAACAAAGTCATCAGTATCATATTTAGTTGTTTGTGGGAACGGTCTTCAGTTCCTCTCCACGCCTGCCTCTTTTGATCATGCAATGTACTGGTCGCTAAAAGTACTTGCATGTTTTCGTCAATTACTACCTTTTTCACAAAGGAATAAACCCTATCCAGTATGTATACATGTGATAACAGAACGTGTACTGTTTGCACATGTGTTGTCAAAGTAGTCTGCTGTATATTTGTAGATCATGATTTTAACTTTTTGCAATTTTATCGCACACTTCTCCCGGAAGCCTTTAAGGGAAGGTGATGACCAAAATACATAACCATACTCTTATAGAAAAGTGGTATTTATTGCGATCAATGGCAAAAACTTCGAGCCCCAGTAGCTCAGTCGGTAGCGACGCGTGCTGTCAATTCGGGGGTTGTGAGTTTGAACCCCAGCTCGCCAACATTCTTCCAGACGTTTAAAAAAGTCAATGAGACAATCGTCATTCGTTTTCCTTTAAATGGGCTAAGTGGTCTATGTGGACAAACAGCCAGTTGCCTGGAAAGACTGTAGTATGGAGTACTAGTGTGAAAAAGCCAGGATTAACATGGATAAGAAAAAAGGTCGCCGTCATATGACTAACCCATTGAATGAAAACGGCTATATGTCCAAATCAATCAAGATACCTTACATATTAGTCCCCAATTTACTCAAAGAACATCTAATTTGGGACATGAAGACCATCGACTATCCAGATATGTATGTTATCCCGCTGTGTCAGATCAGAACCCGTCCTGTTCTTTAATCGAACACATCGTATAAAGACGCCTTCAAAGGTGGCTATTGCCAATATGTCAAAACGTCGTAACCCTTTCCCACCTATAGACGCATTTTGACGCATCTGCAGCAGACGGCTTTTGAATACATAGTGGCATAATCAGAAATTGCTCAAAACGAGCAATTTCTCCATTTACCACAATGTTTTCAACTTTTTTCAGTAATTTTACTTTCATTTATAGAGGTTGACCATGTTTTTCCTTGATGTTTTCAAAGTCGTCTGCTGCATATTTGTTGTAGGTGGGAAAGGAAAGGTGGGAAAGGGTTAAAGTCTCATTTAGCATACAATTGATCCTTTTATACTGTGTATTGATGCAAAGACATCGTTTGATAATGCTACGTAGACAAATAAGCAGTGGTTTTATATAATGAACAAGTAGTATTTTTTTTAAAGATGTTCGTCTTTATATGTTCAAATTGCAAATCTTGAAATTATTACTTTTGAGGACCTATATTTTAAGTTTTACAATGTTTTAAGAATGTTGACGAAACACGAGCCAATCGTTGATATGTTGAAATGGTCATGTTGAAGTACATTAACGTTTAATGTATTGGACTATCGTGTCGTGCCACAATCTTATACCTTTCTCCAATGCAATGCAGAAACACTACGCTTGCTTCGCTATGTTCATAGACAGAAGGTAAACAGGGTTATAAATATTTTTTTTTAGAGAAAACACACGAATTTACATCAAGATAGATAACTATATATATCTAGTTTGCATGATTCGCCGCTTTAATCGCATACATTGTAGTACAGAACCTCTCTACTTATTGTTGTCTTCAACACATATAGCAGTATCTTCCAATACAAGTGTATCCAGTGCGATTCAATTCCTACAGTGTTATGGTGCTCTGCATGTGAGTTGTGGATTACCTTCTTTGCACTCATGTTTTGAGAGATAACGGATTCTCTGACTTCCGGATAAATTTATCAACAGTACTGGTAATATATCATAAACAGCGTGATACAACAGAAATACTGTTTAACAATATTCAAACAAACAAACATACACTATACAATATGCATGTTACGTGAAGTAATTTACGTTATGATGTAATTCAATATGCGAAACAGGAAATAACGCTACACCACCAGATTTATAAAAACACAGATTAAATCAGCGCATAATAGGAATATAAATTATATTTTCCCACATTAAAACGCATATTGACACATCTGCAGCAGACTTTTGTGAAATTGTCACAAAAGGAGAACATTTTCATGTTAAAGAGTTCTTCTCTCGACACAATGTTTCCAACATTCCAGTTTTGACTTTACTTTTGCAAACGTTGTCCAATGAAAACAAGTGTTGTGTGTTGGATAAGGATTACTAATCAGTCCCGAATTGTAAATCAAAGAAATTGCTTATAATGACGATAAGGTTTTGCAATTCAATTGTTTAACAATCTTACAATCTGAAATCCGCTCAGTTTGTTATAAGTTTAGGTAGACGAACTTGTTTACCTGATCTTCATGTATGTACATACGTTGTCGAAATCTTTATCGCAGTTGGTCAACAGTACATACTCAGATAGGACTACGAAAATGTTTATAGATCTACATCTTTCACTACTTTCCAATGGTTGATTTTCCTTCAACGGAACCTGTTATGTATTACTTGTGTATCCGAGTTGACCAGCGATATCCACAAGTTAGAAATTGTGTGTATCCTCGAGGACGGCTTGTAAAAGGCTTGGTCTACAGGTTCACATCGAGTGTGTCCCGGATTTTGCCTTGGAACGGTCATCGAGTGTGTCCCGTATGTCGCCTTGAAACAGTCTATGTATACAGGTCGTCATTGACTGCCACCTTGATGACGCCTTAACACAGTCTATGTATACAGGGCGTCCTTGACTGTCACATTGATGACGCCTTAACACAGCCTATGTATACAGGTCGTCATTGACTGTAACCTTGATGACACCTTAAATCAGTCTATGCATACAGATCGTCATTGACTGTAAACTCGATGACACCTTAAATCAGTCTATGAATACAGATCGTCATTGACTGTAACCTCGATGACACCTTAAATCAGTCTATGAATACAGATCGTCATTGAAGATCGTCATTGACTTTCACTTTGCAGACGCATTAAAACAGTATATGTATACAGGTCGTCATTGACTGTCACATCGATGAAACCTTAAAATAGTCTATGTGTGCAGGTGTTCATTGAATGTGTCCCGTATATCGCCTTGAAACTGTCTAGGTATACAGGTCGTCATTGACTGTGCCCTTCGATAACACCTTAAATCAGTCTATGTATACAGGTCGTCATTTACTGTGCCCTCGATGACAACTTAAATCAGTATATGTATACAGGTCGTCATTGACTGTGCCCTCGCTGACACCTTAAATCAGTCTAGGTATACAGGTCGTCATTGACTGTAACCTCGATGACACTTTAAATCAGTCTAGGTATACAGGTCGTCATTGACTGTAACCTCGATGAAACCTTAAATCAGTCTATGTATACAGGTCGTCATTGACTGTGCCCTCGATGACACCTTAAATCAGTCTATGTATACAAGTCGTCATTGACTGTAACCTCGATGACGCCTTAAATCAGTCTATGTATACAGGTCGTCATTGACTGTAACCTCGATGACACCTTAAATCAGTCTATGTATTCTGGTCGTCATTGACTGTAACTTCGATAACGCATTAAAACAGTCTATGTATACAGGTCGTCATTGACTGTAACCTCGATGACACCTTAAATCAGTCTATGTATACAGGTCGTCATTGACTGTAACCTCGATGAAACATTAAACCAGTCTATGTATACAGGTCGTCATTGACTGTAACCTCGATGAAGCCTTAAATCAGTCTATGTATACAGGTCGTCATTGACTGTAACTTCGATAAAGCCTTAAATCAGTCTATGTATACAGATCGTCATTGACTGTAACCTCGAAGACGTATTAAATCAGTCTATGTATACAGGTCGTCATTGACTGTAACCTCGTAAAGCCTTAAAGCAGTCTATGTATACAGGTCGTAATTGACTATAACCTCGATGACGCATTAAAGCAGTCTATGTATACAGGTCGTCACTGACTGTAACATCGATGACGCCTTAAATCAGTCTATGAATACAGGTCGTCATTGAATGTAGCTTTGATAAAGCCTCAAACCAGTCTATGTATACAGGTCGTAATTGACTGTAACCTCGATGAAGCCTTAAAGCAGTCTATGTATACAGGTCGTCATTGACTGTAACCTCGTTGAAGCTTTAAACCAGTCTATGTATACAGGTCGTCATTGACTGTAACTTCGATAAAGTCTTAAAGCAGTCTATGTATAACGGTCGTCATTGACTGTAACCTCTATGAAGCCTTAAAAGAGTCTATGTATACAGGTCGTAATTGACTGTAACTTCGATAAAGCCTTAAACCAGTCTATGTATACAGGTCGTCATTGACTGTAACTTCGATGACGCCTTAAAGCAGTCTATGTATACAAGTCGTCATTTACTGTAACCTCGAAGAAGCCTTAAACCAGTCTATGTATACAGGTCGTCATTGAATGTAATTTCGATGACGCCTTAAATCGGTCTATGTATACAGGTCGTCATTGACTGTAACCTCGAAAACGCCTTAAAGCAGTCTATGAATACAGGTCGTCATTGACTGTAACCTCGATGACGCCTTAAAGCAGTATATGAATACAGGTCGTCATTGACTGTAACTTCGATGACGCCTTAAAACAGTATATGAATACAGGTCGTCATTGACTGTAACTTCGATGAAGCCTTAAAACAGTATATGTATACAGGTCGCCATTTACTGTAACCTCGATGACGACTTAAAACAGTATATGTATACAGGTCGTCATTGACTGTAACTTTGATAACGCCTTAAACCAGTCTATGTATACAGGTCGTCATTGACTGTAACCTCGATAAAGCCTTTAACCAGTCTATGTATACAAATCGTCATTGACTGTAACCTCGATGAAGCCTGCCTTAAAGCAGTCTATGTATACAGGTCGTCATTGACTGTTACCTCGATAAAGCCTTAAAACGGTCTATGTATACAGGTCGTCATTGACTGTAAACTCGATGAAGCATTAAAACGGTATATGTATACATGTCGTCATTGACTGTAACCTCGATAAAGCCTTAAAGCAGTCTATGTATACAGGTCGTCATTAACTGTAACCTCTATGAAGCCTTAAAACGGTCTATGTATACAGGTCGTCATTGACTGTAAACTCGATGAAGCATTAAATTGTATATGTATACAGGTCGTCATTGACTGTAACCTCGATAAAGCCTTAAAGCAGTCTATGTATACAGGTCGTCATTAACTGTAACCTCGATGAAGCCTTAAAACGGTCTATGTATGCAGGTCGTCATTGACTGTCAACTCGATGAAGCCTTAAAGCAGTCTATGTATACAGGTCGTCATTGACTGTAACCTCGATAAAGCCTTAAAACGGTCTATATATACAGGTCGTCATTGACTGTAAACTCGATGAAGCATTAAAACGGTATATGTATACATTTCGTCATTGACTGTAACCTCGATAAAGCCTTAAAGCAGTCTATGTATACAGGTCGTCATTAACTGTAACCTCTATGAAGCCTTAAAACGGTCTATGTATACAGGTCGTCATTGACTGTAAACTCGATGAAGCATTAAATTGTATATGTATACAGGTCGTCATTGACTGTAACCTCGATAAAGCCTTAAAACGGTATATGTATACAGATCGTCATTGACTGTAACCTCGATAAAGCCTTAAAGCAGTCTATGTATACAGGTCGTCATTAACTGTAAACTCGATAAAGCCTTAAAACAGTCTATGTATACAGGTCGGCATTAACTGTAAACTCGATAAAGCCTTAAAACGGTATATGTATACAGGTCGTCATTGACTGTAACCTCGATAAAGTCTTAAAGCAGTCTATGTATACAGTTCGTCATTAACTGTAACATCGATAAGGCCTTAAAACGGTCTATGTATACAGGTCGACATTAACTGTAAACTCAATAAAGCCTTAAAACGGTCTATGTATACAGGTCGGCATTAACTGTAAACTCGATAAAGCCTTAAAACGGTATATGTATACAGGTCGTCATTGACTGTAACCTCGATAAAGCCTTAAAGCAGTCTATGTATACAGGTCGTCATTAACTGTAACATCGATAAAGCCTTAAAACGGTCTATGTATACAGGTCGGCATTAACTGTAAACTCGATAAAGACTTAAAACGGTCTATGTATACAGGTCGGCATTAACTGTAAACTCGATAAAGACTTAAAACGGTATATGTATACATATTGGCATTGAATGTAACATCGATGCAGCCTTAAAACGGTATATGTGTGCAGGTGTTCATTGAATGTGTCTAGATATACAGGTCGTCATTGACTGTGACCTCGATGCACCTTTAATCAGTCTATATATACAAGTCGTCATTGACTTTGACCTCGATGACACCTTAAATCAGTCTATGTTTACAGGTCGTCAGTGACTGTCACCTCGATGAAGCCTTAAAACAGTATATGTATACAGGTCGTCATTGACTGTAACCTCGATGACGCATTAAAACAGTATATGTATACAGGTCGTCATTGACTGTAACCTCGATGACGCCTTAAAACGGTATATGTATACAGGTCGTCATTGACTGTAACCTCGATAAAGCCTTAAAACGGTATATGTATACAGGTCGTCATTGATTTGTCACCTCGATGACGCCTTAAAACAGTATATGTATACAGGTCGTCATTGACTGTCACCTCGATGACGCCTTAAAACAGTATATGTATACAGGTCGTCATTGACTGTCACCTCGATAAAGCCTTAAAACGGTATATGTATACAGGTCGTCATTGACTGTCACCTCGATAAAGCCTTAAAACGGTCTATGTATACAGGTCGTCATTGACTGTAACCTCGATGAAGCATTAAAACGGTCTATGTATACAGGTCGTCATTGACTGTAACCTCGATAAAGCCTTAAAACGGTCTATGTATACAGGTCGTTATTGACTGTCACAGCGATGAAACCTTAAAGCAGTCTATGTATACAGGTCGTCATTAACTGTAACCTCGATGCACCCTTAACGCAGTCTATGTATAAAGGTCGTCATTGACTGTAACTATGATAATGCCTTAAACCAGTCTATGTATACAGGTCGTCATTGACTGTAACCTCGACGAAGCATTAAAACGGTCTATACATACAGGTAGTCATCGAGTGTGTTGAAACGGTCTATATATACAGGTCATCATCAAGTGTGTCCCGTCTGGCGCCTTTAAACGGTCGAGGTATATAAATCGTCATTGACTGTCACCTTGATGACGCCTTAAAACAGTATATGTATATAGGTCTCCATTGATTGTCACCTTCATGACGCATTAAAACCGTCTGTGTATACAGGTCGGCATTGATTGTTATCTCCTCGATGACACCTTAAAAGGGTTTATGAACACATGTCGTCATCCAGTGTGTCCCGTATGGCTCATTGAAACGGTCTAGGTATACAGGTCGTCATTTACTGTGACCTCGATACCGACAGAGACTGTCACCTCGAAGACGCATTAAAACGGTCTATGTATACTGGTCGGCAGTCAATTTCAACTAGATGACGCGTTATAACGGTCTATGTATACACTTCGTCAGTAACTTTCACCTCGATTACGCCTAAAAACGGTATATGTATACACGTCGTCAGTAACTATGATCCCGATGACGCCTAAAAATGGTTTATGTATACAGGCCGTCAGTTAATGTCAACTTGATGACGCGTTATAGAGGTCTATGTATGTACGTCGTCAGTGACTGTGAAACCGATGACTCCTAAAAACGGTTTATATATACAGGTCGTCAGTAAATGTCACCTTGGTGACGCCTAAAAACAATCTATGTATAAACGTCATTATTCGCTGTGAAACCGATGAAGTCTAAAACCGGTTTATGTGTACAGGTCGTCAGTAAATGTCACCTTGGTGACGCATAAAAACAATCTATGTATAAACGTCATCAGTGACTGCGAAACCGATGACGCCTAAAACCGGTTCATGTATGCAGGTCGTCAGTAAATGTCACCTTGGTGACGCTTAAAAACAATCTATGTATAAACGTCATCAGTGACTGTTACCACGATGACGCCTAAAACCGGTTTATGTATGCAGGTCGTCAGTAAATGTCATCTTGGTGACGCTTAAAAACAATCTTTGTATAAACGTCATCAGTGAATGTTACCACGATGACGCCTAAAAACGGTTTATGTATACAGGTCGTCAGTGACTGTCACCTCGATGACGCTTTAAAACAACCTATGTATACAGGTCGTCATTGAATGCCAGTTCGATGAAGCATAATAACGACCTATGAGTGCAGGTCGTCAGTGACTTTTACCTCAATGAAGTTTTAAAACCGTCTGTGTAAACAGGTCGTCATTGATTGTGACCTCCTCGATGACGCCTTATAAAGGTCTATCAATACAGGTCGTCATCGAGTGAGTCCTGTAAGCCGCCTTGAAACGGTCTAGGTATACAGGTCGTCATTGACTACGACCTCGATGACGCCAGCGACTCGATGACGTATTAAAATGGTCTATGTATACAGCTCGTCAGTTAATATCAACTCGATGACGCGTTATAACGGACTATGTATACACGTCGGAAGTGACTGTGACCTCGATTACGCTTAAAAACGGTATTTGTAAACAGGTAATCAGTGACTGTCAGCTCAATGACGCCTACAAACGGTTTATGTATACACGTCGTCAGTAACTGTGAACCGGATGACGCCTAACAACGGTTTATGTTTACACCTCGTCTGTTAATGTCAACTCGCTGACGCGTTATAACGGTTTATGTATATACGTCGCCAGTGGCTCTAACACCGATGACGCCTAAAAACGGTTTATGTATACAGATCGAGAGTAAATGTCACCTTGATGACGTTTTAAAACGCTCTATGAATACATGTCGTCATTGACTGTCTCACTGATGACGCCTAAAAACGGTCTACATGTATGTATATAGGTCGTCAGTGACTGTCACCTCGATGACGCCTAAAAACGGCCTATGTATACAGGTCGTCAGTGACTTTCACATCGATGACGCCTTAAAACGGCCTTTGTATACAGGAATATCATTTCGACCAATTAATGCAACGGACGGACGAATGCACACTCATAATGAAAGTATTGATTACTTCAATTGATGCTTCAAAACACGTCTGTGTTTAGGAAATGGTTAACAAGTTATGGTATTGTTAATATATTTGTTATAACATAATAGCTGCATCTAGCGATTTGCAGTTCAATTGAAAGTCCAGGGACATAGATAAGATCTACGTCCCTGGAATCTACGAAACGGAACCGTACAAGGTAAATTTACAAAAAAAACATTTATGCTAAATTTCTACTTAAATTGTCAACAAAATTACATGTTGACAGACGTTGAGTCTTTGATTTACGCCAATACAATTACATTACAATTTAAGTCCAAAAATCGCTAGAAGCGCTTCAAATATAAGATAAATCTTGACCTTGCGGTTGCAACTTGTATGTACGCTGAAATTAACTAATCTCTTATTTGAAGATTGACTTAACATTTCCTAGTTGGATCGTCATATTGCAAGGAATGATGGAAAATATGTTTTCCAGCGACACATGAGGATATTGAACACAATTCCCCAGTAGCTGCGAGACCCTTGGTACCATACTTTCATGACCCTTATAAACAGTAGGACGCTCTCTCTTTGGACGACTACAGCAATAGTGCTTAAGTAATAACAAGTTTACATGGTAGGATATGTTTACAGTTTTCCTAACTATTGACCACACAAACTAAATCTACAGCAAACGACATTGAACATGGCTAGGCTAAAATATTGATCTGAATTAATGAAAGTATAATTGTTGAATAGTGTGGAAAAAGACAAATTGCTAATTATAATTCATCTGTTAAGGTTAGTCAAAATGTGTCTATTTGAGGAAAAGGTTAAAAGAATAACTGTAGGCAAATGTTTTTGTTATCTAGATTATAGTAAAAAAACTTCATTCATGTTTAAAAGCATTGTTTGGAAAAAAAGAATTGCTCATTGTCACCAATTGCTCCGTTTCCAAAAACATGTTCAATATTCGTATGTAACTAACTAAGAAGCTATAACCGAAACAGTTCAATACAGTCCTTTTCCACTTACAGTCGATTTGTGACGCATGTGCAGCAGACGGCATTTGAATACATCGTGAAAAGAGGAGAAATTGTTAATCGAAACCCATTCCCTCTTTTTCCACAAAGGTGGCAACTATTTTCAATAATTACTGTCCATATTTGCCCCTAGATTTAAGGCAAAATTGCTCGTTATCATTCATCTGTTGCAGGTTATTCAAAATGTGTCTGAAAGGGGGAAAGAGTAAAATAATGTATGCAGTAAAACGTTTTAATATTTGTATCAAATCAGCAGTCTCTAGACTGCTGATACAACTTGTGACAGTGTAATACCTATGAAGTATTAGGACAACTTTAACAATATTACGTTCACGTCGTTTCTTTTTCATGTGACCCAACCACACCACACCGCATGCGATGACATAAGCACTACCAACTGTTCCTCCTATTACACCTTTATCTCCTTCGGACAGTCCTTCTTCGCCTGTCTACAGCTGGAAACGCAGCTACAAATGGAAATAAAATAAAGCAAATTTTATGAACTAACCTATTATATTTTACCTTAATTCAACCGTTTCTTATTATTTTTTTGTAAATACATTACAGGAAACATTGCTTTCATTCAATACATTCACTTTGCAGAAGACATCCGTGTTGAAAACATCCATTTACGTTTAACATGATGAACACTGGATCCATGCCATATGCAGCAGCAAATGCATATACAATGTTTAACAAACTCAAACGCTCTAACTGAATTCGACTGACTTAATTACATTTGGTAGCAATGAACATATTTGAGTTTTAAATGCGTAGTTTATTGACATTGATGTTACTTTTAACATAACATACTTCTACTACTTCTACTAATACTACTTACAATAAGGCTAATTTATAATACAATAGTCATTTGTTAGACCTTCGATTTAGACTTTCGTTTTAATTCTACACGTTAAAAAAAAATCATAGCTATTTTAAGTACGATAAATGTGGAAATGAGTATATACCATATTTGACTTGGCACTAACGGTCTAAGCTGTCGTTAATACAGTTAACACACTAACATAATTGCGATCGTCAAATACGGTATCTGACATCAAATTATTTTTGAACCATACAATTCAATCAAACAGCAATTCCTTAATCGATGTATTAACTATTTAAAGTCTAACGCATGTAAAGCAGAGACGTAACAGAAGGTCAACGCTATAACGTTGTTAAATTATTTTACATATGTATATTCATATGTATTAATATCTTGTCTAAATTTGATAATATTTATAAGGAGGTCTGGTTATGAAGTCTACTTATCTTTGCTTAATGTACCGAAATTCAAAATGCTATAACTAATGTTAACACTTATATTCATTTGAAACTATCATTTGAATCATTCTAAATTCTGGAAAATAACGATAAGAAATTATTGGTCCTTTGAAGACTGCTGTCGATTTGCATACCTGCCTTACACGTGATATAACTGAAAAACTGTTGACAACGATGTAATGCCTAAATAAAGCAAACACAATCGCCAGTCTTGAACACATTACTCTTTTTTTCTGTTTATTAAATGAACAACATTCCGATAATACACTGCAACACACAATGATCATATTTTCTTCCTTGAGAGTATTTAGAAGAGAAAGGTTTTATGGTATGCAGCAGTCTATACTTTGATAACATCATTCTTTGATATGTACAACATTTATTTATGCCTAACACAAATGTTTCACAAATAAATGGTATAAATGAGCGCCTTAACTGTTATAGGGCGATACCAAACACACCTGTCACCAACAAGTTTGGCGAGCCATTTTGGAGACTCAAAAGAGAACTTTAATCGTGGATTTAGTTAAAATATTAGAGAAGAGCTCTAGATAAGGTGAGTTTTTCAAATTCCAAAACCCCTTATTTGAACCTCAAACCTATGTTGTGGATAATCAAAAGAATCACCTAAGTTACACGATTGTTTTGAGTACCCACAACAAAGGGTTTGTTGAGTAATACAATAAATATGGCTTGGTCAGACCAGTTTACTCCTCCTTATCTAGTCCTCTGGACACCGACTCAGGTAAAAGTTGAGTTTCTGAAGTGAATGCTATATAACATGTTGTAAAACTGACGGACTCTATAACTATAATGGGTTTTAACGAATATAATTGACTCTGTGTTTAATACACATGGGTGTTACTTGCTATTCAATCTGATAAATTCGAACAGATGGATGAATCGACGTTTTCAGTATGTATAAACGCTCACCACCATGATATTATTCAGCTTCTATAATAGGTAGTAACTAGAGTTAACAAAAGGGGTGAACACATTTAGTTTAGTCCTGTTCCTTTCTGATAAAATCGATTCAGATTTCAGTTGGACTTTGCGTCTAAGTATAGCTAATGCCGTATGTATTTGTAGAAGAAACACTCATTTAGTTGCCATCAATAAAGAATAAATCAATGTATCTTATACGGGCAAAATACTTCACATGAACGATGGTGTCTGTCTCTGACTAAACAGTGCAATAATTTTCTAGCAGGCATACAGTAAAGAAGAACATAAAGGGAACATGAGGTAAGATTTGCCAAAGGGATGTATTGTCCTACTATATACCTGGCGTGTTCATTTCTGTGGTTGTTACTGTTTCTGAAAGGTTACAATAAGTTTTACTACATGGCGTATCGGCAAAAAATGTGTTTGCATCATTTCTCTATTTTGAAAAGTTCAAAAGAACATGCGTTGGTCTAACACATCCACACATAATTGTAAACAGTGACATCTGATAACTATCAAGATTGTCTCCTAACATGAAGATATGTGAATCTGGACTTTCACATATCTTGTATATGATGTTTGCGTAATGCGTATACATCTATAAATAACCATTCTTGGACGTTAACCCGTCTGAACCCTCTCGACACGGAACCTGTGTATGAAGTTCATATTATACCATCCACAAAATGAATTACTAAAGCGATGGCGTCGATTAGTACAGACGTATTCTATTCGTTGCTAACTTGACTTTTGAGTATGGTCGGTAAATCAAAATTGTATCTAAGTTCTCTTGACAATGAACCTGTATTTGAAGTATGAAGAATTATGTGCACATACACAATTGTGACCATGATCTTTGAAATAGATCAGTGAAATACAATTACAAGAAGCGATGCTTGTAAACAGTATAATAACAATCGGATTAGAAAGTTAATCGCTATAGTGATGACGACGTCATTTAGACTTGTATATAGCTTCTGTGACCTAAATCAATGTGACGCCAACTTATACAATAGGTGACGATTCGTCACATATGTCTTTCGTTCCATATCAATCGCAGAAAAAAGCGAGCATGTGAATGGTGTCTCACTTAATGAGACGTCCTACTTGAAATGCTATGACATATTTGTGTAACGCGTCGTTGATATGATATAGTTTAAACGGTTTGTTTTTTCAACCATTCGTTCAACAGTAATTTGCAACATCTTATAATATATAATATATATTAATATCCTTATATAAAATTAGTTAGCAGGGCTACAGATAACTTTTGTAGTGAATTCGGTATTTATTATATTGTTTTTCAGACATTCTTTTTTTAATTGGATAAATTTACCCCATTATTTTTTTCAAATTGATTTTTGTGTACAACATGAAATCATCGAGGCAAAGGGAGACACAATGAACAAAGTCTCCTTTTCTCACAATATGTCAATACATTTACTTTAACTAGTGCTTCTAATTGTTGTAAAATCTATATATTTGGGGATCCCGCATTCATCCACACACTTTTTTAATTTAGTTCTAATCTGTATGCACAGTGTACATCTAAGCTTAGTATTTGTCTCGTTCACATGAAGCCATAGATACTTTTTGTTCCATTCGGATCTTGTTTTATTCAGTGTCAATTATTTAAGCAAAACAAAAGTAAACAATTACTTAACTTAATTTTTATTTGCTTTTAAGTACTCATCATTTTTAAAAAGAATTGCATTTGTTTACAATTCTTTTGTTGTTTATTTTAGAAAAAAAGCTACTTATCTGTAGCCCTGTTGGTTAAATCTTCTGTCTTTGGACCAGGCTACCATGGTTTGATCCCCGATCGGGTTATGCCAAATACTTTAAAATTGGTAGTTACGGCTTCCATTCTTGCTCAATGTTGGGGGAATAGAATTAATAGCGATTCATCGGTGTCAGGACAAATAAGTCCGGTAGTATTGTAAATGTAACAGGAAACGCCATAATATAACTTAAATGCTGATGACAACGGCGTAAAACACAATTCAAAAAACCACTATTGTAGCAATATACTTACTTTCGACTCGAACTGACTGACAATATAATGCATTATATGTGGCATCAAACGTTTGTGGGGAACAATTAGCTGCGTGTCCGTTATAGCAACATTCTATGCCTTCATTCGTATCAATACTTGTGTATGGACTTCCCTCCAAGCTAGTTTGTAAACCATTTCTGGTAACCTAAAATATTTTCGCAATTAAACAATTATTAGAAGATAAAAAAGTGCTTTAAAACTTACCAAATGAACCAAAAAAGACGACACGTATTAAGAATGCATTGTAACGTAACGTATCACATATTCTGTCTTTGCTGTTTAGAGAATGTAAATGTGTAACAAGGGGTTTAGATGAACAAGTGGAAAAATACAAATAAAACACAAATATTAAGTAAATATGAAACTCCGTTCACGTTTCAACCAAACTTGATCAGACCCGATCCACCAACAGTCTAAAAAGCTTTCCGTCGCTCCGATTATTCACTGATTGAATTTTTACGCTCAATTTGACCACTTTAATTTCGATCAAAATCAGTTAACCGATTTGATTGGATGAAATCAATTTCGTAACGTTGAATTTATTTTATCTAATCCCAAAATGTAATCATTCGGTCTAGCGTAAACGCCACATTGCCTATTTTTCTTTTATTTAAAAAGTCGTTTATTTAGAATATTATAAACTGAGCTAATTGGTCTTTAAACGAATGTGTTGAAATCTGGAAAAATTTATCAGTACACAAAATAAATCTTCGAAAAGCCAGATAGTCGACGCATTGAGGATTCGATACAATGTCAGCGTTTCTCAGCAGTTACATTCCAAATGGATATATTAGATACAAAGCTGAATCGGGAAAAGATGACATGTACATGCACGTACCAGGAACGTTGCACCGAAGGAGTATATACATTACCGGGAATATTTCATCATCTTATTGAAAAAAATCTAGTCAGTATCAGAAGCTGTATGTTCTTAAACGCACTGTACAACAAGGAGAATGTTTTGAGTTTTTTGACAATTAAATCTTCACACCCTATTCTCAAATAGATATCGATATTGCGTTTGTTTTAATTTCTAATCTTACAGATGTTGCTGTATATGATGTTTATATTGCCAGTTCGGCAAACAAAACAACTGACTGGTATATTATACACGTTAAGTAATATTTTCCTTTCACTCTTCTGAATCGTTATCGATTTATCAAAAGCCAATGACTTGTGAGATCACCAATATCATTTACTGCTAACTTCCGTTTTTATTCTAGCATCTTTTCTAATGGTCTTCATTGAAATAGCGGACACACTTACTCGAGAGCTTTTATTATATCTAGGATAAATTCATAGTATGAGTCTACTTTTACTAGATTTTTATTGTTGTTGTTTTTGTTTTTTCCCGAAATCTAAACATGTCAATTTAAATTATTTCAAATTTGCACTGAGTGTTTCACAAAGTCTTAAACATGCATTGTTTCCAATAGACAACAAGGGCTTCATGCAAAAATCTAGACATTTGTCTAGATGTACCTTTATTGACAACCATTTAGCCCGAGATCATCGATATGTCCTTTGGTATATGATTTTATCCTTTCTGCCAAATTGGAGATACAACAATTCTCTTATATGATGCTATAACGGGGATACAAACAGTCACTTCATGTGCTACCAAATTGGGCCATAACAAGTTACTGTATGTGATTTCAAATTGTGGATATAACAAGTCTCTTTATATGTTCTTAAATTGGGGTTACATACAAAGCCCTTTATATGATGACAAAATGGGGATACAAATGTGCCCTTTATATGATGTCAAATTGGGGAAACAACAACTTCCTTTACATAATGTCAAATTGATTGTAAAACAATACCCTTTATATGATACCAAATTAAAGATACAACTTATCTCTTTATATGATGCCAACTTGAGGTACTTTTTGTATCCCCAATTTGTTGACTTTGTTATTTAACACTTTACTATATATGTCACAGCGGTATATAAGGGAAGGTGGTCAATCTAGTTGCCATTGTTGGTTCTTGTAGGACGTATTTATTTTGAAAAATTAATCAAATGCAGACACGTTGGTATACTATTTGGACGACTGTATTCGCGGATATGAAGATGTGGTAAATTCCTGAATGTTAGTATAATCAAGTCGCTATCTGTATGCACATACATATAATATCACGCACGTGTCGCTAGCGATGAAAACTTACCCGGAGATATATACGAACCTTTATGATTGAGCCATATCTACATTATGTTCGAGTACAGTGATGCGGATAATCCATCTAGGGGCATATGGTCCATTAATATCACAACATGAACACGTTTTATGAATTGAATATTGTTTCAGGTCAGAGTATCAATTTATACCTTTCTTTTTTTCAACCCTTTTCAACCCTTTTCAACCCTTTTCAACAATATACATCTTGAATTACTTAATAACAAACAAATGTGCAAGACAAATGTGCGTTCAGAGAGAGACTTGGACCGCCTCGGTGGATTTGGGAATAGAGCGCCTGCCTCATGTGCGAAAGGTTCCAGGTTCGATACCCGGCTTGGTCATACTTAGGACATTAGGCTTTCATCCTTGGCGTTCAGGATTGTTGGGTTAGCATAACTTTTGAGTCGCACGATAAATTGACCAGTTGTACTTGTTACATATCAAGAAGCGCTGACAATTTGTTTAAAGTGGCATAACACACGATGCATACAAACGCACGTATTTTGTGTCAACATATTGATATATTACATGTACTAGGTGTCCTCTTGCAGAATCCGCCGGGTGGACTTTGGTAACCCTTGACCAATTTAAAAATATCAAGATGGTGTCAAAGATTGCCGCCGTTTCTTACAATTGGCCATAATTTCCTTCAAGTTATAAGAAAGTAAGTTATATTTTATTTTAGTGACATGTGTGCATATTTTACAAATACAAACATCAAACAATATAAACATCCGGCCGCGTAGGGCCTATAAGTCACTTTTGATAAACAATATTTACAATATTGTTATATATATAATGATTTTTGTTGGTGTCTAGACATAGCTTTTAGGGGTCGAGAAATCCACTCAAACCATTTGTAAGGGCATATACGGATGACGTGACATATAATCCAAGATGGTCATACACAATTGCCATCAATTAATGTTTTTGGCTTCAAATTTGGACATTTTAAACACAGGAAAACATTTTTGGAGTATAGATGGAGGATTAAGTGGTCAATGAATCTTTTGAATGTATTTGTATAAGCATAGACCGATTTCATCATAGAAAATCCAAGATGGCCACATATAAGTGGCACCGTGTTTGCGAGCCTTTGGCTCCCAATTGCTGCATAATAGATCTATGAAGACAATCATTTGGTCGATATATAGGTTTAATTTGTCGAGGAAACTATTTAAACTAGAAAGGTTTGAAATCCTTTTTTAATCTGTTTTTTAATATAGCATTAGACGTAAAAGCTGCCTGGTCATAGCCTATTCGAGTGGTAACACAAGATATCTAGATGTTGCAATCTGCATCGAATTTGATATCAAAATACTACGATTTGAGATAAGTTGGGGTTTTATCTACAAACAACCAATTTATTCATATGGAAAATAGTACCCAGCGACAGGAAATATGCAGCAGAACAACTAGGTTGTTAGTTTCTAGCAGCAACCTGTATTTGAAAAGGTACACAATATCGTGCATTTTATGTTATTACTATTGCAGTTACCAGCATGAGTACTACAGTGGGTGTCATTTTTGAAACCACATCCAATAAGGCACATGATAAAGTCCGAGGCGAGTTCGATACTTTGGTTGGGTTTTTCAGCGGTGAGTCATTTGTTAGTCACACGAATCCGGATATATATATGTAGTTCCTGTAATTTGATGTTTCGTAATGAACGCCACACAATGGATTGAAGATTAGCATTTTAGCATTCTCTGCACAGGCCACATTGTTTGGAGGGAGCGAAAACAGTTCGGGTGGTGATAAGAGGAGACCTTTCCTGTTTTCGACGTCCATATGTTCCATAGTGTTTCAGGCAAAAGGGCTTAAAAACACCCGTTAGAGACAACTGTTATCTGATCATAAGTATGGGCACACAGCATTGCAATCTATACAATGCTATTGTTTGTCACTTCTTGTGTTGTTGCCATATTTCTCCTTGTTATCTCTTCAACTGCTGATCTCAACTGGAGCAGCTTCCTCGCGAATCACAGCAAGCCTATGGCTACGGCTAAGCCTATGGCTAGGGCTAAGCCTACGGAATGACTCATGGTCTAGGATATACTATACTTATAGTACAGATGAAATGCTAAGAAAACATCCCCAATCTTCAATCTCTTCGCAATGGAGTATTTATATGTGCGTGGCTCAGTACTTAATTGTGTCAATTGCGGGTCAATGCAAACTCCAAAGTAAGCCGAGCCATCAAAGACGGAAAAGTACTACTACTTGTTGTCGCTGACAACTGAACATAGTACTGACCGTGACTGATTACAAGAAGTAGCTGATAAACCCGTTTTCAACATTCTGATCGAGGATCATGAGTCATTCCATGAACACAACTTTACCGATATCCCCTAGCCCGAAGATGGAACTGTTAAGGAATATCAAATGAACACGAAGATACAGATGATGATAGTCTTCGAATATATTGTACATTGGTCGGTAACAGTTACGTGGATGCGACAGGCCTATTTGATACGGCCTCATTATAAGCTACACTACACGTCTCCGAGGTGTAGTGGTTAGTACCACCTTTTGAGCAATAGATCAGGGTTCGATCCCCAGTTAGGTTTCACCAAATGCCTTAAAAAGGGTAGCATTGAAATATCAATGACATTTTGAAATAGTATTGTATTACCAGAGTGACATGAAGAGGAAGTTAAAGCAAATTTTCACTGACAAAAGTTCCGTATCCAAAGGCGCTAGGTTCTTTCTTTATAAAATAAATGTTCAACCCCCTTCCCTCCCCATGCAGACATAATCTGACTTAGCTGCAGCAGACGACTTCTGATGGCAATGTGTACTCTCCCTCCAACCAATGTGGTATTTGCTGATCATGTTTAAAGGGCCCTTCATCAATACATTGTGCGGAATTCATGGTATAGCTGGACAAATGAAACACAGCTGAAAACCCTCCAACTAATTTCTTCTTCAGTCCATACAAAACTATCTCTGCACATCCTCATGTTCCTTATCAAAATATAAGCTATGTACTCATGCTTTGAATTCACAAAAGGTTGTGCCTGTCACGATACAGGTGGCTGGCAGAAACTAACAACCTAGTTTTATTTCTTAACATTGTGAAACTACTAAGGCTTAATGCTGCGTATTTCTTATTTGCTTAACTGTAATGTTATGCGAACAAATTCCCTATGACGAAATTGGAGTGTGGGTAGATACACACCCAGTATTGTCCAACTCTTAGTATATTGAGAATAAAATAGCTTGCATACAGATTGCAATACATAAATAATGTGTGTTACCATTCGAATAGTTGTTTTTGTTCTATCTCGCGTCTGATGCTTTAGTGAACTTGAAGATGCTATATATTTTAAAAGCGCTTTTCTGCCCCATTACAATCATAGGGTCAACCTTTCAAAGAGATCAAGGATCATCCGGCGAAAGACTCTGTGACAACGGATTCTTTAAATATACAGCAGAAACTGATTTCCAGAGTCAATCTGACATTGAAATTTGACCAATTGACCCCCGAAAACAATAAGAGTCATTTACGAATAGTGTCGAATCGTCTTGAGACGATTGAAGACTCTAGATCATAGGGATCTCGATGTACTGAGGGGAAACCAATTTTACATTAAGTCCCTGTGACATTGACCTTTGAGTAAGTAACCCAAATAATGATACGCATCATCTACTCAAGGAGTCCAAAATTATATGACGTTTGAAGGCAAAGGGTTCTTGAGATATTGACTGAAAACATATTTTGACCTTTACGTCAGACTCTTGGACATAGGGTTCTTGAAGCATTGCGCGGAAACGTATTGTACCTTTAAGGTATATCTGACCTTGAACCCTTTAACCCTTGAACCAATAAGGCTCATCTACTCAATAAGATAAATCCTCTAAGAAAGTTTAAAGACTCTGGGTTTTATGGAACTCCTGTTTTTTTAACGGATCTTAGTCGAAAAGATGCATCAACAACCTTCTAATGTGGCTATCGGAGTAGTTTATTTAAGTTAACAATGTATGTTTTTTTTTTTTTCAGTCCAGTGCTTTAACCCGTCAACGGATCATTAATTTGCCATTTCAGTTAAACGTTGTCAAAAGTTAAAGAGGATTTGCCTCGCAGAATGAACTATAGAGAGTGATTTTAATGACTCAAACTTGCCACTTTTACGTAGGTTAGGTGAAGAACGAGACATACTTACACGTATTACTGTTGGTACATCTGGTGATCCAGAGCAGTTAACCACATTTAATGGTGTAATCTGGAAGGTCAATTCTTGGGGTGGATCTTAGAAATTAGAAAATTATATTGCTTTATGCCTTTCTCCATCTATATTAATAAAAAACGTTTAAGATTAATACTATCAAAATACAAATAAACTTAAGGACAAACTTTTTGCCATTTTTTTTTTTTTAATTTAATAAATCGGTCCTTGGTTAAACAAATTTCACAAAATAGGTTTTAGTTTGTATGTGGACGTAATGAAATGCGACCAAATTAAATTTGGAGATAAGTGATATTGTTTTTAACATACAATATTTTAAGTATATCTGCACATTATTATGTTAATTATCCGTATTTAAGACAACCTCATTATTCGACGGCGTTGGCTTTGATTTTCCATAAACATTTACGTCATTACGAGACTATCAAACTTGAAATGTATGAACGAATGTGAGCCGGTTCAAGTTGGAATAATCGTGTTCTAGATGCAAGGAGATTTGGTGTCCATGAGCAAACGAACAGACGTCTCGGACAACGGTACGATGCGACCTGCAGAGTTCATGACATTTCACATAAAGCCACACGTTAGCAGGACATAGATATCGTTCTGTTTAATTGACGACGACGTTTCAGTGTTCCACAGCAGACTGCCAGAACCACCCGTGTTCGGACAGGTCGTCGTAAAAACGCGTGCAGGATTTGACTTCGGTCTTGTGAAGTTTGAGTAAGTCCAAGACATATATACGTTTGACACAAAATCGTCGCCGCATTCGTACACAATGGTCAAGACAACATCAAAGATGGTCATTACGTCGTCAGAATCAAGTTATCTTAACTGACGAGTTCAAATTTCAAATTGAGTTCACTGACCGACGGTGTTTGAAGACGAAATGTATTCAAATATTTGATTATTGTGCGTCAATGAATTGTTTCTGAAAATATCGTTCAAAACAAAAGATGATCTATCTTCTGAATTGTCGTTTTCATCTGCTGCATACCGTGCACAAGTTGTGTCCTTAATTATATATTATACACATGAAATATACCAACATCAAGTTGGGAAACAGTGACCTGTAGCATCAGGACTGTTGCACAACAGTATTATACACATGTGTTGGTAATAATTCATTATCGTATTATAGAGTGTATACATTGGGCACACGACAAACCAATTAAGAAGGCGTAATGAAGAATAAGCGAACTCACTTTATATCCCGTAACCAATAATTTTTCCATCGCTCAGAAACAGAAGTTGTTGATTATCTTAAAATAATGCAGAAAATGGAGAATATTCTGAAAATTAACTTTGACTCTATTCTAACATTGATTTCGATCTTATTTTTATTTCATTTTTCAACCCTACAGACAATTTATATCAAATGTATATATTATCGATGTATGAATGTGTTGATCTGTAGACCGGAACAAAATAACAGAACTAAACTTGTATATTTCACTTAATTAAGTATCTTTAATATTTAAGAGTCTAATATTGATAGAATCAGTCCATAAAAATGTGTAACTAGTGTTTAAAATCTCTGAAAGATATTACTATCCACTCATAGGCAACACTGCCTGAATCGTGATACTTGTATCCTAAAATTTCAGTTTTACATATATATTTTTATTTTTACTTTTTTAAATACTGCTATTTTTAGATCGCCTGAGACGACAGCCTCAAGTTGATATCTTATGATCACTCTGTGTACGTAATTAACTTTTAGCTTTAAACAACATATCCTTCTTAAACTGGACCAATTTGAACTAAACATTACAGAAATGTTCCTTTGGTGATCCCTCTTCACAACAAATCAAACATTTGAATTATATGTAGAACCTTGGTTGCTGTGCCACTAGAAAGGAATTTAATCTGCTTACAAGATTCAAAGCTTATCAGATAGAATTGTTCCTTGTGTGACCCTCTACAAAAGATGTCCAACCCATATTGTTTGGTTGAAAAACTTGATGGCCAGATTGCATCAGAAGAGGCGCAAAATGACAAAACTTTATAATTCCATTCTTATTAAAGTGCTAGCCTTATTTTTTAATTATTTTGTAGATATACTGTTTAAGTGATCCTCTATTTAAATTTCATTGAGCCATATTCGACAGGTTGGAAGAAATGAATACAAGTCAGCATCAGAAAAGGGGAAAATGCAGTTGTAGCTTCATATGAAATCTGCTCCTAAACCGTTGGACAAAATTCAACCAAACTTTACATCTCTATTTCTCACTGACTGCCTCTCTCTCTCTCTCTCTCTCTCTCTCTCTCTCTCTCTCTCTCTCTCTCTCTCTCTCTCTCTCTCTCTCTCTCTCTCTCTCTCTCTCTCTCTCTCTCTCCCCCCTCTCTCTCTCTCCCTCTCTCTCTCCCTCTCTCTCTCTCTCTCTCTCTCTCTCTCTCTCTCTCTCTCTCTCTCTCTCTCTCTCTCTCTCTCTCTCTCTCTCTCTCCTCTCTCTCTCTCTCTCCTTCCCCCTCCCTCTCACTTTTTTCACTTTTTACACTTTCATTCTCATTCTCTCTTTCCCTTCCGTCATAACTGGATTTGAAAATAAATAGACATCCGTTTTATTTGAGTATTGTTTAAGTATAAAAACAAAACAATATCAGTAAAAGCGCATTTGACTTTCAAAAGACCACGAGTTTACTTAAATCTGAAAATGTATCAGTTTCAAGAACAGAAATAAGAAAATGTCTACGTTTCTGTTAATCGTTTTCTTCGTTTACATCAGATAATGATATTCTTCGTAGTTCATGAAGAACACAAGGACTTAATATATATACAAATTTACGTTTTAAAACGAACTACAATAATAGTATATTGATTGCCGTTTAACATTATACTCATATTCAACAATTGTTCAGTTTTATAAGCGTTGATTCGTCTTTCGTTGCTTTTTCACACCAGTACTCAACACAACATCCTTACCAAGCAACGGGCTGCTCTTCCACATAGTCCATTGGTAGAAAAAGAAAAACGCGTGTCACAATAAATGTTGTCAAACGTTGGAAAGAATGTTGGCCGAGCTGGTGTTCGGATTAATTCATCATGAAAATACCTACATCTTTTAGTATGAATCACATTATGAATGATCTATATGTGTGTATTGACAATGCAAATACGAAAATAAAATGTGTACATACCATGGATGGTAATGCCGACTGTTTCAGATGCGGCATCTGTTGTAAGATACGTAATATCAAGCGTATATTTCCCTGTGTAGGAAGCTACAGTATTTGTTAATTGAATTGTACCGTTCCCAATAAATTCAAGTTCTATCGGGGAACTATTTGGTACAGTTGGCTGGCTTGTTGTAAATTTCAGTAAAATAGGTGTTTTCGTTAATGTTCCATTGCTGAATCTCCAAACCGCAAGAAAAAGGTCGCCTGGATTGTCGTATTCCCATCCGATGGTTATGTTTTGTCCCGTACAAGAAGTGATATCAGGAATTGGGTCATTTATGATGGTTGATTCTGAAAAAATAAATAGTTTAGCTATGAATACAGAATGACACAGCAAAACAGACATTTACCTGCTATATGAAACAACCTAAACTGATAAGTGTGTGATTTCGGAACATACATTAATATCCTATGTGTTACTAGTCATACATGTACCTTGGAATGTCGCAATGATGTGCCCTTATTTCTATTCAATTTAGCATTTGTAAAAGATGTAACATGTTGGTAAGTTAGCTGGTCTGGATATACAACGATGCTCTTTGTCAAGCAGAATGTCACCCGAGGCGTAAGCCGAGGGTGACATTCTGTTTCGAGGGTTAACAATATCAATGTCACACATGCTGCCATATGATATTTATTTTATTATACCGAACAAAATTAAGTACATAAAAACGTTTTAAATGTTTTTAATATGTTTACTTGCTGAGAGTTCCTGTCGTCTGATGTTTTTATGTACACATTGAATAGTGACGTCACTGTTGTATGTGTATAAGGGAGGCAATCACGTCATGATTTAGCTAAAATATTGAAGCAGTTATTTGCTCTTATATGACATTCAGAATATCACTGCGGTCACTTGACCTGACAGTAAATTTTCGCTTGGTCACGTGTCAAACAGGTTGAAAATGTATCTGATAGTCAAAATATCTCTTTTTCGGGTAATGGGATTTTACCATTGTAGACAAAAGTGATGTATAATAATGATATATATATAATTAGGGACATTAGTGATAATTATATTATCTCCCTTGTCAGATAAAGACCAAGGAAGACCAAATAGTTGGTAGGTCCTTTTAGTTGGAATCCTTTGTCTTTATTGCTATTTCGCAATGAGATATTGCAATTACTCTGTACACATTAATCATAAATGTGTTAATTAAAGTGATGATTCAAAAGAGAAAATTTACATAGCAGTGTTTAAAGAAAACAAATGTGGAATTACTTATCAATCTAATAACAGTTGGCCAAGAAAATGCAATTCATAAGTGCACCATCCAGTGCAAAGAAACCAATGATAAAAACAGAGGAAACCAAATGATAGGACCTAGCTAGATGTAGAGAGTATTAAAGGGAGATAACTGACTGATGTCTCCCATTGATATCGCTACAATTGACAGCTCTGTCTGTTTATGGTGTTTTGTGACCTATTGTGATCGATCTATGTCAGGCGGTCGTTCGATGTTGACATGTTGCATCAAACGAAAACTCCCTCTAAACAACTTAACCACTATAAACCAAAACTCACAGGAATGGTTCTTAAGTATTTTAAAAACAATCAAATATTGAAATGGTATGTTAAACGTTGCATGATGTGGAGTCAGAAGGAGAGAAAGTGTCCAAATGTTTAAGATAATGTGGTAGACATGTTCCTTGTTGGAGTGACCGGCTACACACCTGTTCTAGCACTATTGATTGGTATATATTATATGGTAACAAAACACAACGCTATAATAATAGAAACTTGTTACAGATGTTTGAATGAAAAATGCGTTAAGCACACTCAAAAGTGCGCACATTTAGGCGAGTTATTACCAGCAATAAAAAGATGTTCAGCGAATATGATATAAAGTCGTATGATCCTTGACCACTTAGTATGAAATCGTCATTGAATTGAACTGACAGAAACATTCACTTCGACCATCGTCTAAATATGTTAAAAAAGTGTTGAGGGGAGTTGTTTCAAATCCTAAGAGATATGAAATTATCGAGAAATATGATCATGGGACATTTTGCCACTTGAGATTACAATGACCTTAAACTGAGCTGGCAGAATACATACGATGAGCTATTTTAAACTAGTATAAGGGTTAAAAAACAGTCATATGACCGTACCCTATACTTGTGACATCAAGCTGGTTATAACATGTGAAGTGAGTTATTTTAAAATCCTTGCAGAGGATCAAAAGCTATGGAGCGGACACAAAGCATAGTCATATTAGATTTAAACTCTTATTGATATTGAATTAAGCTGGTTGTAATATGCAGTCTTCACATTGTCTCAATATTTTGGAAAAAAATGGGATATTTTCAACATTCGCAAAGTCGTTCAAAAGTAATGAGTGGACACGATTTCCGACGGACAGGCTAACGCACATACTGACGCACATATAGACGACTCGTACAAAAACAATATAACTCCATCTTTCAAATCACTCCTTTCAATTTCGAAAATATTTTATTAAACATATGGAATAAGGTCTAAATGTAAACTATATGAGCAAAGATACACATATATAAACAATCTCCCAGTGAAAATTATGGAATATTATGCAAATTATGGAATATTAAGAATGGATTCTCAATTGCTTTGCTCATCTTTTCCTATGTTAGTTTTAAAAACTTTGTATTATTACTTCAAATAGGGTAGATACGTCCTACGCCACACTTATGTTATTAAACAATGCTTTTCTCACAGTGTTGCCCTGTCGTTTTAATGTCAATGCATCAATCTGCAGCATGCTAAGGCTATACTTGTATAACTTGTCATTATTATACATTTTAACATTTGTGAACAATCAGTACTTTTGAATACTATACGATCAAATTTGGATTTCTGAATTAGTTTCATATCAATGCGATTTACATAGATGAGGACATCCAAGCAGCATTAAACCGACAACACGTCATTGTGTCTTTCATATGTTTTTCGTTAATATACGATTTTGAATTCTTTATCGAAATTAATGCCTCACTAACACACATAAGTAATGAAATATCTAGCACTTACCTAAACAGTAAATACCAATAACTATGAAGTATGTAACGATTGTCAATGAAGTCATCTTGTTCCTTCAGTTCTGGATAATGTTAATGGATGTATTAAATATTTGTTTGGCAAAACTATGCACCTTGAATCGTTCTCTGGAGTTCAGTGTGTAAAGTAAATCCGTATGCATTGAATATATTCACACAGTGTTATAAAGTCTCATTCTTCTATCATTCACCCAATAAAATAAGTGTGTTTCCCATTTTATATTCGACAGAATAAACGAGTGCAAATCAAACGTTTTGCCGACAATACATCTATTGGGTCAGACTAAACCACATCAGTTGTTTGCAAATATGTACACTGTAATATTCCCGTATTCGATTTTAGCATTGTAAGTGGTTTACATCATACTTGGATAATTTTCTGAAACTTTCAAATACATACATTAGTACCATTGACCCTATTGACCCTATTGATCAAATAATTCATTTTAAAAACACTAATATTTTGTTGTTCAATAACAGAAGAAAAGTAAGGACAATGTAATTGAAAATAAACATTCAGAAACGACGATTATAAGAAGTATAATTATATAATAAAGCATATAAAACAATACTTTTTGAAATGATGAAAGAAACAACGCGTTTAACGTCAATTGTTTCCTTTTGTTTAGCATAAGGTCAAGGTTTTGCATGGGAATAAATGAAACGTTAGGTATATTGGATTTAAAAAAAAGCTAAGTACATAATTAAAATGATCGCACATGGTCTAAGAATAAAAAAAAGTAGGATATATTCTAGAAATCAGTCATCAAGGTCAAAGATACTTTGTACTAAACGAGAAAGAATATGAATCCCATTTCCTTGCTAGATGCAAACTCTTTTACATATCAAATCAAAATTGTATATGTATATGACAAACCCATTTGGTTAATTGTTCCACATGACGATACACGCTTTATAGCCCATTTAGTGGATTTTTTAAAAATGAGATGGAATAATTCATTTTCAAATTATGTCTATAGATGTTTATAGTCAGAGCATATGTAACTATTAACAGTACCTTTCATCTATCATTTGCAAAATATATAGTGTTTTACATTATACATTTGTATGCCTATTGTCTGAATGTGTGTTTGTGTGTATGCATATAAACGAGCGATCGAGCGTGTATGTTATGTAGTATATGTTGTAAATAAATAACTGTTCATGTGTTTGTGTTTTGTTTATAGAAAGGTACGAAAATATCTGAACAGAAACACATTAATAAAGTTGTCCAAATGTAATAGTAAACTGTTAAAATATGTGGTTTTTCTTTTGTTAAAATGTTTAAGGTGTTTAGAAACACAATGTCCATACTGCCATAGCAATAACAAATGATACAATTAAAATAATATTATATTTGAATGTGAAAATAATATGTTGAAATAATTATTATATTTAGCAATTATATTTCATCCAATGCAAGACGTCTTGATCTATTAAATATCCGACAGTGCAACATATAAGTTGTGCATGTTAATTATGAAAAATCCCATGCATCCAAAGTCATCGAGTATCTGAATAAAGCAATTGAGTATTTCAATTTGCATTACTCCATTAGTAATGTTAAATGAGTATTTTATTATCTCTTAAATGATCTTTGATTTTCATAAATCCATCGCGATTTATAAATAAATTCTGACCTATAAACAAGGGTGTAAAAAAACGAACTGAAATTGTCTCAATATATAAATAAAATTATAATTAATGAATAAATTGAAAACATTCTGATAAAAGGAAAATATGCTCATTTGTATGAGAAACTCCTGTATTTGCCACATTGTTGTTAAACAGTTGTCTGCCACAATGACCTCTTTGGACATTTAGGGTACAACGTTAAACTTTGGGGTACAGATATGATCAACTAGAAATTGTTGATTTCTGTTGTCCTTTATCATGTCCATCTTGAAGGAGCCTGCACTAGATTTCTTTTAAAGAATTTGGATAAAACATTGATGGGGAAAACCAGACAGTAAACGTATGAACTATTTCTCAATTTTCAAAAGTATTTTCAAAATTCATCTACTGCTGATAAATGATTATTTTTGCTGGAAATTCTTACAATCTGTAGCAGTTCCTTTGCAGCATATCTCACTGGCCTGCCAATACAATCTGCAAAGAAAAAATATTTAATTTTAGAGCTAAACTCTATATGTAAACAATGTTTTCCACAATCATGTTTAGCCATTTTCTAGAATTTATGCTATTGTTGTGGGTTTTTTTGCAGTTCAAATAGACGCACACAACTAAGTTGACTATTACATATATTTAACTTCACTTTAAAATTCGGCGCACAAAATATTCTGAAAATTAGAGCCGAATGTACGTTCCCTTTTTGCACAAGTTTATCCAACGATCTTTCGATTTATAATATTACTTATGACAAGTAGCTTTAAAATGGACATTAAATTGTACTGCAATGTCTAAATTAACTGTCTAGCGATCTAAAACGCTCATTTCATTAGTTTTTAATTTTACAAATTTGTCCGACGATGTGAATCAACCAAAAATCGCAACTTCTTGTTAATGAACCTTGTAACGATTAACCGTTTATAAATAGATCACTTCATCTGTTACTTTGTTGATCATGTGAACATGCTGATAATGTGACCAGTACAACCCCTTCCGGTTGGCTTCAGTCGGCTATTTCAGTATACGAAATGTTTTGACATAGAAACAAGTTGTGAATACGCAGTCAATATTGATTGAATTGAGTTTTGTTTAGAACATAATAATATTATGATACGCAGGTCTTAATAAAATGAATTGAGTATCCCTAAATTTTAATGAGTTTTGTTACGCACTGATTTGAAATTAATTACATATTTGACAATTTTAATTGAGTTTTTACGCAAAGACACAGCTCCTCTTTTGCACAAAAAAATTATCGTAAAACATAATACAAAATGTTATGAATTCGAAATATTCAATTTAAATCTTTGTAATCTGCCAACACGCACGATGCTTTTTCCATATCAAGGACAAAACATTGTAATAACATAATAACGTTTTCATTGTGTGTGAAAATCGCTTAGTGTCTTTAAATATCGAAAAAGAGGCTATATCACGTGGAACCAGATATATAAATGTAAATATGGTGTAGTCTATAGTGATATGGTTATACATTTAAAGTTATCTGGACAAAAATGTAAGCGAACTTTTATTTCGTAAGGTAACCGATTATGTTGAGAAGAGAAAGCACCAACAGAAAATGATGGACATATAGGCTGATAGAACAAGTGAATTTTAAGACATGTGCCATGTTAGTTTTAATACAGACAAAATAACTAACGTTTTCAATTCTTTTAAAAGGATTTAAATATTTATAGACAAAGGGAGGTTATCGCAATTGACTTGTTTATTTGATATCATACCTTTTGACAGATTTTATACGGGACAGACAGGTAAGGTTTCGCGATGTCCCTGTTTTGTGTTTGTGTGCAAGAAAGCAGATAAAATGTTATAAAATATTATGCTTCAACAGTAAAAAAAAAAAAATATTCGCGGGATACATCTTATTGAAGCCTGTGAGCTCCTTTTTTATTATCGTATATTAGTATAGAATACTCTATAGCTTAACATTAACATTATCCTGACGAATAATAGTAGAATTATTGATTGAAGATCCACTTGATCATAGGAATATGTCCTAGAAAGCTTCACTGTGTGAAAGTCATTTCCCTTAAATCATCAGAATAATCTGGGAAATTAAAAGTGTCCTTGTGTGGTGATTATGGTATCCTCCACAATTTGGTTCAAACGTATGCACCAGTATAACTGTCTACTAATACATCGAACTAATTCACTACAATTCTATATTCTTAAGCATTATAATGAGCATAAGCAACAGATGTGTGAGTGTATAAATGTGCAATGTGATACAAACATAAATCCTGAGCCGTCTGGGTATATACGTAGTCTTAACTTTTTACCCCGAACACAAGTCAGCAACGTTTTGTACATTGTTCGAAAGGTCGATAGAGGGTACTTTCGTTTTTGGTCCAGGTTGTTGTCCTTTTGGCGAATTCGCGAATATTTCATAGGAATTAACATAAGTAGGGAGAACAAATTCACGTTATTTTGGTATAGTTCGATAGATAGCATTATTGATTGAGTCCGTACTTCAAATTCATATATTTGTTCGAATACTTTGAACAAAATGAGTTGAAGCGAGGCGACCCAGAAAACTGTGTCCACCCTTGTTAATATATATGCATAGATAGGGTAATATCTATTTTTAGAGGAGCAAGTCCATGTGATTGGCCTAAACAAAGTCACAATTGGTAAATTCTTCCTTTTCCATTAAAAGAAAGGTAACAAGAGAAAGTTGATGCAACGCATCAATGTCGCCGGAAATCCATACTGCAGTTATGCATAACACTAAAATTATAGTAGTTGAAAAAACAGTAATCAACTGAGGGGCATATTGGAACATCAGGGGTAGGGTCAAATGAAAATGTATCAAAACTAGCATTTTGTTTGTCAACGAAGTGAATGTCCTTCATTTAAATCTAATTGAAGCCTTTCATTCGATTAATCTCCATTCCAAGGTAGGTTGACCATACACACAGCCAACTAATTATTGATCATAAACAGTAATGGAAATGAGTAATCTTGCCAATCATTAGTCTTAGTATGTATACAGTGCTTTCTTTAAGGAATAATTATAAGATTTGTGAATTCCACGTATACACTTTTGAAGATGTTTGTCAGAATATTTTAATTTTATAATTTATCAATAAAACCACAAAATAAGACAATTTAGGATTTGCATGCAATAGCACGTCACTTTTCCTTTCCCCGATTAAAGTCAACATTGAATACCTTTGCAGCAATCTACTTTTAAAACAACGAGAAAGGGGTTAAATCGCTGAAAACATGAGTTTTCTCTTAATCTCAAAATGATATTAGCTTGGCATCTTAATTATATCATATTTTGACAAATGTTAAAATGTAGTCCAATATTTATAAATTAGACCACCCTCGAAATATAATATCAGCTAAACAGTTAAATTTCATTGAAATTGTTGTATAATTTTAAACTTAATTTCGATCATAAACTGAACCCTACAACATGTTAATTTATTGTAATTCTTTCCTTCCTTTTTTATAATGAAAATAAAAAAACTCATGTTTTAAAATTGTATTATGATGAGCGCCCTTGTGTCAATGATGCATAACAATATGCAAATCGGAAGCAAAATGCCTGTAGGGAATCTAATGACACATTTAAAATTGTCAAGAACGAAATAATTGTGTACGAAAGACCCGATTCGTGATCCACGTTCTTCTTCGCAGAGTTGTTGTTCTTTACAAGCTCTTTATAGGCAGAGACAATCTCCTTCGCAGAGTTGTCGTTCCTTACACTCACATACATGAATGTAATGAGTCGATAGTGCTAGAGAATGAGGCAGATAGTGTGCGTTCAAAGTCATTTTTCTATTAAAACCAGTTTTATCTCGGTTTGTTCTTTTCTTCATTTGTTTCGAACCAAATAAACATTTTAAATCACCTATAATTCACTATTTGTAAGTGAGTGTAAAGAACGGCTCTCTGCAAAGAAGATTGATCTACGCAGTTGGTATTCGCGAGTCACGTGATCAACAGTTTAAGCTTAGAAACAGTTCATATTTTAGATATACATGGATAAACATTATAAAATGCGTTCTTCTCAAACCAAGACATCTGTTTGAAAATGAAAATAACATTCAGTAAGTTAAAATTGCTATTAAAAGGAGAATTCGACGCGATTTTTATCTCGATATTGACGCATAACAGACTGATGCAAGTCTACTAGGGACTGTTTTGTCTTCGTAAATAAAACAAAAAAACAGAAATACGATTAAAAATAAAGAAACTGCAAATACTTAAAACATCGGAATATTTATTTTATTTTAGATAAACAAACGCAATTGTAATATGTTCAAGACATTTAAATTTGTATTTTTCTAATAATAACTCGTCCTCCCATGTCATTTCCGAAAACCTATAAAAAATATAAGTCGCGTGCGACTAATTACTAACACAACTGAGCTGGTCATAGTTTAAAAGAAGTTTATATTGGCTCACAAATGACGTTTTTTTTTTTTACATTGAATTGTTTTCTTCCATCAATAGATGTAATATTCAATGTTTCTCTCGATGAACTTCTATGTAGACACGTGTTATATTTGTCTAATACAATCTCACATATTTTCTATTTAAACACATCATCTCAAGACGTTTTTAAATATCGTCCAAATACATATCAGGAGTATTCACCCCTGACCCTGGAAACCATTATTCCAACTGATAGAAATGATATTAAACATTTTAGTCTAGGGTTACAAAAGAAACATTTAGGCAAAATTAGTTTCAAATCAAGGCCAGTATTTATCTATAAGAAGGTTTTTATGATTTTCTTTTCTTTGTAGGGAGATAACTAAAGAAATAAACTGATAAAGTTTGGTTGCATTGGACCCAGTGGTATAGATGGCGACAAGATATTCTTATTGCTAGGATTAACAAAGTAGTGATAGAGAAAAAAAATATTATTAAGTATAATTTTATGGTAAATTATTACATCTTACAGAAGCAAAAACATTTGTCATTGGACATATGCAATTTGTTTTAATAGGATGCAATTAATATAACAATGGTCTGAATTCAGAGTATAGACTGGTTTATCTCATATCGGCGGATCTATCTCGCTCGTCAGAGACTGTGCCATGTACCCTGTTTCAATATAAATATCTATACACGAAATGGAGACGAATATATTCAATTTATTTACACCTACAAAGCACGCACCAACAGTTCATAGGGTGTGTGTTTGGAGGAGGGGGGTGGGGGCGAATGTCGCAAACTTGAATCATATGAGTCCATAACATTTGCCGAAATTGAAGGTAGTAACCGAGTAAACCTTACAATATAACTTTGTGTTTAAATTCATTTCAATCCAATTTAACTGTCAATGTATCAAAGACAGTTCAGAAAGAATCATTTTACCAATTATCATCAATGCAATAACACTGTGCTGAGACGAACACGCTGTATTCATATATTCAAAAATTGTTTTCAGAAAAAGCAAGCACTAATTTTGATATAATTAATCCAGTGTTTCATGTAAATGTAGTTCTAAGGTATTTACAGACAATGCAGATTAATTTTAGACAGCTCATAATTTAATGGCAATCATTTTTGTTTATTGAATATGACGTTGTTGTACGTGTATTCGCCATATGTTGTTGGTACTTGGCACGAACTGAGCATAGGATATGTGCACTGTCCTAGTTAAACGGTTAAGGCCAGCTACACCTGAAAGAGTTCTCTGGGTTTTAATTTTTGTTTTCTGGTTTTCTCCTTAGATTCTCCATTTCCTGGCGATATTACCGGTCTAATGTCTAAATGTGCCTGTAGAAGTAAGGTATTGCTAAGGGTCTAAATGTCACATATTCCAATGTTCAAAATTACATAGTTATCTTACGGTCAGTTTCAAACGATGTAGCTTTCAGTTATTATAAATTCTATTAAATCGCTCATTTTATGCTGGTGATTAAACACTGTTTTTATAGTATTGTTGAATCTACATAAACTTTGCATCCTTTGGCTTCGCCCCTGAACCCATGATTCATAGTCAATCTGGTTACTGAATGATAGATAGTATGTGTGCCCTTTGAAACTTACAGTTATATGTTTCCAATTGAAGCTAAATGATGTATGAGAAGTCGGGAATTGTTTAGTACATACATAATTTGCGAGATTCATTATGACATGTTGAGAGTTAATCAATAAAAAATGTTAACGTCCTCTTAGCAACAGTATGCATAATCCAGCATGCGGAATAAGTGATCCAGGGACATGCGGTGTAACTTTCACCCATACAAAGGTGTAACATATTAGATTCCCTGTTTTCATTCCTTTATCGAGTAGGTATTATTCTATTTTATCATGTCCTCTATAAATATGTTTTGCTTAGACATTTGAATTTCATCCAATCAAAACGGAGGAATATCGTGACTGCGCCAACACATTATATGGAGAAACTATTTGGATACGTGGTCTTGCAAATTTAACACATTACCTAGGGACAGGAAATATCACCGGCTAGTCTGCTGATTTTTTTACTCGTATTATTTGTTCTTTTCTGACGAAGTGTACGCTTTATTTTTCAATATATGTATCAAATAACTTTAGAGCATTGTTATTGTCTCTAGACATACATAACATCAAATTCAGGCAAAGTAATTGTATTTATACATCGCTGATTTGAATAATATTAATAAGCAAATGTATTTGCATTTTTAATTGCCATATACATGAACTGGTACTTATTAAATATTCACAAGATGTATATATCGTACATAACTTATGTTATTATGACATGTAAAAAGGGTCCCAAGTTGTGTCAAATAAAATCATGACTTTGCAACAAAAATAGTACTGCTTTTACAATGATATTATGGTATTATTATGCAAGCAGTAATAAAGACAAAAGTAGAACATTCCTGCTTCAGCAAAAAAAGAACAAGGCATTGAAAAGAAGTCTCAAATAGACATTCAAAGACTAAATTCGATCGCTTGATCGCACGAAACACTGTGTATAATTGCATCGAAAAGCAATAGCAGCATAATCACAGCTCATAATAAGCGCTTTAGTTCAATTCATAATAACCATAGTAACCATTCATGATTTTTTTTAGACCACCATGCTGAACAGTTCAGTGTGTATTTTTGTAGTTTCACATGTATTTCGGTTTGAACTCGTCCAAGGTGATAATGAAAGTTTCATTTTGAATCATGTTTAACTTGGGATTTTAAATACATTGATTCAAGAATTCTAAGTAGCTTTCTATTGTTTCCCTTTTCATTTAGACATGAAAATAATTTAGAATGATATAAGTAGTCGAACGCCTTTTTATATTCTAAATATAGTACATACAATCTGCCACCTGGCTTTGATAACAAAAATGGATCATGCTTTGTTGAAAGATGACCCGATTAGAGGATTAGTTGACTCAAATCTTAGTCCGATCTATTCGAAAATAAACCGCCAGGGGACCGAGCTTGTTTTCTTTGTATGTATAAATAAATAATTTTAAGAAAACAAAATCTTTTACACAAACAATGGCCGATTTGAAAATAACTTGACACAAAACTTGCCGGTGTAACTTTCTTCTATTATTTTTGATCCATGGAAAACATGGGCACCTAGAGGCGGCGCTTGTTTTCCTTATACGTTGACAGTGCAAGCTTTACAAGTCGCCTTGACCAAAAGTACAGGTCCAATTTGAAAATAATTTGGTACAAATCACTCTATGGGGACCCTTATGTTGAAGGTAATCCAATTCTATGAAAGACTTGGCCGTCAAGGACTGGGGCTTGTTTCCTTAGATGTATGTACATGGTTGTAGAGTTAACACTTTAAAAATTCTCTAAATCAAAAACATAGGCCTTATTTGAAACTTTCCCCTCTACCAAGATTGTTCAAATGATTCCGATCCGTTGATAAACATGGCCAGCAAGGGGTTGGGCCTGTTTTGCTTATATGTATAGAGTGAAGAGGTAAGAAGTTTTTAAGTTTTAAAAAAAAAATGATTAGCGATATAGGACCATCATCTTGATCTTTATATCACTCTCATTGTGTTCTGCTTCAATGACAAGATTTGTTTATTACTTTAAACTCTTTCAGTGCCGAATTACCTTCCGTATAATATTCAATGTACTACATCGGGCTATTCAATTTGGCATGCACTAAGGGTTTTGGAATAATGCTAAAACCATAGGGGAAAACTCTTCGTTCCGAGCTAATTCATCTAAATTTCTATTGTTTGCAAAACCTTAATATTCAGAAGCATTCAAAATACATGAACAATTCGAGGCTTGGCAAAAGGGATCCGAAGCACTGTGATCATTTATATAATCTATACAATGATTTAATAATATATTTGTCTTATGCATTGAACTGTACTACTAAATTATTTAATTAGCTATGATTTGCATCGCATTATACTTATTAATTTACGATGGCTTAGTTTAAATTAGATTAGTTTTGATTAAGATCTTTATCAAATATTATGCCCCCTTCAAAGAAGAGGGGTATATTGCTTTGCACATGTCGGTCGGTCGATAGGTCGGTATGTCAGACGGTCCGTCGGTCCGTCGGTAGACCAAAGCTTATCCGAGTGATAACCTGACCAGTAGATGATCCCTATTGATTTTGAAGTCATCGGGTCAAAGGTCAAGGTCACAGTGATACTGAACGCGAAAAGCTTGTCCGAGTGATAACTCGACATTGCCTGCACCCATGGACTATGGCCGTTAAACTTGACATGGAGGCTGGGTGTGACCAGAAGATGACCCGTATTGATTGTGAGGTAATCAGGTCAAATGTCAATGTCACAGTGACCTTGAACGCGAAAAGTTTGTCCGATTGATAACTTGACATTATTGCCTGCAACCATGGCCCTAAGACTTGAAATGGAGGCTGGGGTGACCGGAACATGAATCCTACTGATTTTAAAGTCATCGGGTCAAATGTCAAGGTCACTGACCTTGAACGCGAAATCTTTTCGGAGTGATAACTCGACATTGCCTGCATCCATGGCCCTCAAACTTTTGTTTTATTCAATTGTCCAAATATTTCTGACAACATGGCGCTCAGGCGGGCATAGTGTTTGACAAACATCTCTTGTTTACAAATAGAATCGAACTTATTTGTACATGTATCTCAGCAACTTCAAACAGATATAAACTGCTTTCGAAAACCACAAAATAAAATATAAACCGACACATTATTCCAAACTTGCTTACACACTTTGAAACTTTAAAACATGCGTCATATTTGGATTTGAACACCTCAGATTGCTTCATACTCGATCCAACTCTGTTATCGTGTGAAAATTGTTTATAATAAGAAGAATATTGCTTAACAATCGTAGCTACAACCAAACGGTTAAAAAGAGCTGTCAATATATGTTTTCATACGGTTCGGGAACGTTTAAAGATGTGCAGTCAAACTTGTGTTAGCGATTACCACTGGTAAGCAGCCAAGTTGTAGCCAGTTGAACATTAACCTACACAACATTTGCTAATTCGATTTACTTGTATTAAGCAACAAAGTGTGTTCAACTGCCATATTTTGACTCTCACCTTGGTGGCTTAAAAATATCATGTAATACCGGTATAAGTGTTAAAAACAAAACCGTTTAAGTCTAACACATCATCTGTTTATTTGGACAAATGTACTAACACATGAATGTCTAACGAATTCCTTGGTAACTCAATGCAGACAAATATATTACGGAAGTCATGTTATGGATTCGTCACGTTTTCTCTTGTAGAATACTATATTAAGTCCCGTGACCATACAGAATACCACTGCATGAAATGGATTGTTCAGCTTGTACGAGGGGTTTACTAAATATTCGAGAACATTTGCTATTTTTTTCTATATTATGGCAGATATGTTGCTGGAACTTTACCTATATATTGTTAGATTAAATGCTAGTCGGATGCCTAAATATCGGATTCACTTCTTACGTACATATAGAGTTATGGTTACTATGTTAACCAGCCCAACAAATTTAGACGTCGACGTCATACCCGTTCATGTTATCTGCTCTGTGAACTATCACTCAAAATAGTCTCCATTGGATAAAATTAACTTCATACAATGTTCACGCAATGATTCTAGAAAAAAGCGTCTAAACCATGTTGTCCGTATGTTATATCTAGACACCTAATGGCGTCATGCAAAGTCATGTCAGAAGATGACGGGAATGATTAATTGGCATTTGGTAGACTCGCCTTTAGAATTAAAGCTAGTGGACGTAATATTTCGAAAACATTCATGCATTTAGATTTACTTAATATTCGGCCAATATGACGTCGATGACGTTACTTTAGTAACGCTTTGTCGTTATCAACGATGAACACAGATCTTACACCCCTCGTACAGTCAATAATGTTTAATAACATAAATGTAGCTGTTCTGCAATAATGGTCGTTAGTTTTGAATCCGACACTTATTTTAGAAAAGAAATGTCGATTGTTGCTGCACTGATCATGGACAAAGCGACTAAATCGTCGCTCAGCATACGGTGACAATTAGTATTGTTTGTATATTACGACAAGTGTTTTTGTCTTTGTTTTAGGTGTCTCGAGCATGTTCAAGAAGTCAGCATGTGTTATCCTTCTTTGCTATTTGATTTCCTTCAACAAATCAAAAGGTAATAGTTATGTCAATGTTTATAGTTGTATAAGTTAACCTTTGTACGTGAGTATAGGTCGATCGAAGATGCCGGCTGTATGCAATGTACACTATGACATGAACAATGTTCATTATAGATATGAGCTTTAACACATCTTAACTTACGTGTATCGTTTATTGAATTTAAAATCGCTTAGGTGCTTACCATGCATTTTAGTCGGTTGCTCAAGTGGTTCGTTACAGTATACATGTATCTATTTATATTGAATGGTGCTTTAATTTGATAGAGAGTCTATCTGTATTTTAATCAACATATAACATTTTACAGTCAAGATTCTCACCCTTATTTAAATCGACTTATATTCAATTAAGAACGTTTTGGTTGTTTTGTTTTTGAAGATAATACAGGCATTTAAACGTAACAGAATGAGCATGTCAGCCGCTATGTTGGGTTCAATGTTATGGTGTCAACGGCCAGAATCATTAAATTATATATTGCAATTTTAGAGTATAACAGTCATCTGCAAGCTGTTTGACAAATGGATATATACAATTAGACCAAATTATTGATATAAACCGAATAAAAAACGCTTTCATCTGACAATACATTATAATGTGTTGAAATGTTAATGTTCTATCAAATTGAATGGATTCTTGAACGTCCTAAAATATGTTCGTATTATTTATTAAACGGTTATTACATACGTATACAACGGGAAATATAATATCATAATTATGCTAGAAGACAGCGATGTGTACATATGGTAAACCTAATTAGCAATGAACAAATCAAACGTTTGTTCGAAACAGTGTGTAATAAGCTCTCGATATCTTGATTTTCTTCACACATTTTTATTTGTCAGGTTGTACGGAAAACAAGAGCATAGTTGGATACGAACACAAGCCTGTAAATCTGCTGTTTATTCAAAACGTCCCTGTAAATGACGTTTATGCATATAAAATTACCATGGATGACATAGACGTTTTAGCTGTTGCATATGGCCCTGATGGAAATGTATTAGGCATCATCACATTTTTCGGTGTTGAGCTTATCGGAAATGTCACTGCTGGAAACCTGTCCATCCGGATACCGAGTATGAACAGTACATACGAAAGATTGTTCACATTACAAAGGACGAATCCTTATATGCCACCAAAACAATGTATCAACTTAAATATGAGAGGTAAGTAGAAAGCCATTCATAGTAATCATATCTCTTCATACTACCTGTGTCCCAGTGTGTTTCTCTTTTATAGACAATATACGCATCTTGAACACAAAACAAAAATATTACATTCATACATACATAAATACACACCCACACCCAAAAAGAGGAGCAGTGTGTGTGTTGGTATTTTAACTCGGTTTTTGGCCCGGGGCTTTAGCCCCTGGTCATAGTAGTAATACCATTTTTTCGGAGTTGGCAGCCTGCCAATTGCAGCACCAAACAACGAATTTTGGCGCGAGAAAAATAGTTCATCATGGATTCAACAAAACTGCATTTAAAAGGTTAGGAATTCCCCATTAAATATCATTGTAATGTTGTTGGAATATCAGTGAAAAACTTAAGGCGTGAGTACTCCAATATAAATTTAAGAAATGCTTTAGAAATTAATGCGCCGAGAGGTCAAATATGGACGCTTGTTAACATTATTAACATTCGCGAAGAGGAACGGAAAAAAAAGAAAGAAGTCGCGTGAAATATCCAGTGGCGGATTAATCGGGGCCGAAGGGCCCGTGGGTCGAAAAATTAATGGTAAACAAAGAAAAAGCGGGGGCTTATAGGCCCTAATCCACCCACCCCACGACACCCGACCCGGTCGGGCATCATACATATCTGGCGAGCGCCGGGCTAAATTCGCTGCTCAGAGCCCGGCCAGACATCGGTCAGACATTGACCGGGGAAAGGCGGCGTCTGGCCGACCATCCAGTGTGTCTCGCAGGTTATAAAAGCCGGGTCATCGCATCATTTATCAGATTCCAGTCGCGCTCTTCACAGAAGGTAGCAATTTAACAAGCAGTTTATCACAAAAGTGTCAGAGTAACAGTACTACAAGATGACCTATAAAAGAAGAAAAGAAGGGAGGACTGGAGGAGAAGGAGAGGGTAGTATCCACAAGAGAGGGAGAGTGGCAGTAAAGGGAATGAGACCTCTCCTCTTCAGCCACCAATGCACCCATAACTAAGTTGTAGATGTAGCGTGCAAACGCAAACCTCTCCCTCAATCGTGATGTGCAGGTGCCAACGGCATTTTCGTTAGAAACGTTCTAAGTCAAGTTCGAATATGGGTCATATTGAGCCAGAAACTAGGTCACTAGGCCAAACTGAAGGGAAATTTTGTTAACATAATGGAGGCTGCATTTTTAACTTGAGCATGTTGAAACTGTAGCAGAAAGTTTGTCTTGATGATATGTAGGCCATGTCTGTTAAAAAACTAGTTCACTAGGCCAAATTGAAGGAAAATCTTGTTAACACTGTAGAGGCCACGTTTTTTAAAATTTGGTCAGAATGTTTATCTTAATGATATCTAGTCCATGTTCGAATAAGGGTCATATCGGGTAAACAAAAATAGGTCACTAGGCCAAATGAAGGAAAATCTTGATAACACACTGGATGTTGCGTTTTGAATCTTTGTCAGAATAATTGTCTGATGAGTTTTGCATATTTCAAACACTTTCTCCCAGTCTAGCACATGGTTTAGAGAACTATTTCAACTTGATGGAAGGTGATTTAACATTGACATATTTCTCAATATAATAATGCAGAAACTTCAAAATATTCTGCCTAAACCTGCTGTCAAATTTTCCTTTGATCCTTCATGTTTTAATGTGTATATTTGTGAGCTCTTGTACTCAGGTGAGCGATATAGTGCCAACAAGGTTCTTTTGTTTTTAAATTGGCAGTTTAATAAAATTTAATGATTTTAATTTAATTTAATTTAATGATTAATTCAAGTAATGAAAAGGGCTAATTGCGGATCTCAGAATACATTTGGAAAAGGAATATCTGTCACAAAAGTTTATAAAATATATATCACAATAGGACGTTGGCGTGTCCGTACTTTTCTGTAATAATGCAGTTGAACACACACTCTTTGTAATTCTCTCTAAAATGATCAATCGAATTAAAATAGCGTTGGTTTTATGCGGTCGAAATATAAAGTATCCCATTTTAAATTAATAATAGAAAAAATAGGATAAATAAACATCGGTTACTTTGACAAAAAGGCATGCATTTATAAAATCTAAATTGTGTGTGACAAGCTTGAAAGTATTAGGCATGTGAACAGATGCTACACTATGTGTCATTGTACCTACTCCCATCTTCATTTGTTCATACATGTTCGTCCCTGGTCAAACATGAGCGGCCATTAAACAGGGGACATAACAGTACCACGGGGTTATTACATAATTGTTGTACGCATTTATTTTTATGAAGTGGTTTGCATTAGATTGAGGGATAATATTTGTGAGCATAACTCAACGTTTTTCAAGAAACTGAAAAGAAAAATGCTTTAATGCGCTTTATCAACGAAACTGAATATGACTTTAACACTTAACCACCTGTAGAAGCCTGTAGACGCATTTTGACTCATCTGCAGTAGACGACTTTTGAAAATATTGTGACAAACAGAGAAACTGCAGTAATTTTCATTAAATACACCTACAATAAAAGAGATTTTCCATAATGTGTGCAGACATGTTTAAGGTCGTCTGCTGCATATTTGTTGTATGTAGGAAAGGGTTAAACGATCAACAAGGAATGCACATTAAAGGAACAGACAGGATAAGTTCTGCACGGTCTTTGTTAACGGGTTTGAACCTGAATGTTCAAAACTTGTTTGTCAAAAAACTAGTTATGTTATTTAGTCGTGTTCTCAACCGCATATTAAGAATGCTTAAGGCTAACCCGTGAGATTTCTTTAACGTCAATTAACGTTAAAATCTAGTCAGATAATGTGATACGAGTGTTGTATATTGTTTGACCGTTTTAAATATATATGAAAACGTTTATGACAAATACAAGTTCAAACATATATATGGCCCATTAGAAAAATATGATCCAAAATAAAAATGTTGCCTAAATTGACATTACAAGTGAGCAGTTGAGGAACATTAGACTTTTTTGTAAACATAATACATACTTGGACAATAATCACAACAGCACGTTTCGTTTTTAGATGAATAATGCAAACTATAGTTACATGTATAACATATAAAATATCTAGTTTAATTGAATTACTAAAGAAAATTGTGCACACAGATAACTGTCCAAATGAGATATTATTTGCCGATTGTCCCGTCTCGAAAAACTATATCGGAAATATACAGAATGTGACAATTCTTCTCACCATACTTTTTCGTTATTTGATTGTAAACTATTAAGTCAACTTCTATATAATTCTGTAAACATTTATGAAGGGAAAATGTTGTGTTGAGAAGCTTGCGCGCCGTTTTAAACATCTTATGTAATGTAATGGTCCCTTATTATTGAAGATCCAGTTATCATATCAATGACCGCGTTAACATATTATTGTGCAAATACTAACAGTTACTACAAGCACATGTAAATACCAAACATGTATTTCAGCTCGTCCAAATCAACCCGTATTATCCGGCACAGTCTTAGATGAAAATGGAAGGATACCTTGTGTTGAAGACAAGGAAGTCAGAATAACCTGTACGTCTACAGGAGGATACCCAAAACCGAAAATGGCCTGGTACAAAACTAGTAATCAAACGGTACCATTGGTAAACAATGCAAATATAGCAGAACGTGATGATAGGTACTATACTTTAACCTATACATTCGAACCTAATAGAGCAGACGATGGTAAATTGTTTATATGCCAGACTTCATACGACCCGCTGGACCCACTTTACATGAATGATAATGCGGTTCTCTATCTCAGCTGTAAGTACTATTGTATTTCTAGAATACTGTGAAAGTTGATATATAAAACCTACACAAAAGAAACATTCCTTTTACTCGATAGGAATGTTGAGCATTGTATATAAACGCATTAACATAATTATTTCACCATTCCAAACTTAATGACAAGATTCATCTGACACTTTAAATTTGCTCAAAGATAAAACAGAAATTAGCATACAAGCTTAAGATATTCCTTATCGGTATCGAATAATGGGATTTGAACGGACTCTTTCCGATACACTCACCATTACATAAAAGCATGCGTTTAACGACGTGGTAAACTGGACATACTTATATAGTAATATCGGTAAATGTCCTGTGCTATCACATATCGAAACTATATATGCGCTCGTGTCAGTATTACGATACGATAACATTCAATTGATTATCATTCAGTATATATATGTTAGTTCTATGTTTAAACACATATGTACTTTTTAAAAATGGAATTTGTGCTGTAAACTACTGGCTTTATCAATACTGCTAAAAGCTGTGATATCACTTTAGGTGTTTTTCTGTTGCATTCCGAAATGTCTCATTATTTGTGAGAACCAATATTGATGTTTTGTCTAACACGTGCATCATATGAGATTGTATGCTTACATTTCTGAAAAATATAATAATTTAATTGATAGGGTAATTTGCTCTGAAAACTGAGTTTTTTTCTGAAAACTGAGTCTTAACGTTTTGCACTCATTTTTTCATATTTAATATCTAAATATTGTACTGATTGTTTTATAGGTAAACTAGGCATAATATCACTATAATGCATTTATATATTTCTACTCGTTACATAAACATAGCTAAACATGTATTCAACCACTTTCACGTGGGTCATATGACATGTCTTTTTCTTTTATATACAACACATTTCATAAATAATATGTCGGACAAAGTGAAAAATAAAGTGAATTATATTTAGAACAGCGGTGGAGGAAAGGGTGCAGGTGGTAAGCTTTGATACACATAGGAACTGCGTCGATTAAAAATAAATCCACACACTGATGCGTAATAGCACCTCGTTCGCTGATTTGCTATGGTACAAATACTTGAGAGTAAGCGATATAGGGCAATCAATGTCCTTCTGTTTTCCAATTGCCAGTCTGATAATATATTTACTATTATTGATATGATCCTTCAATTTCATAACATTATATATATTAACATAAGCTGCAAATGTTATTTCCTTTCATATTTTCCTTCTTCTCCATCCACAACGCCGTCAATATTTTCAGTGCTTTGATTCATATTTGTATCATTCTTAAGGCTGTTTTCATGACTTTTCCAAAATGTGTTTTATTAGTTTGAGCGCTTCAATTAAAAAGGTGCCACTAGTCGTATGTTTCGTATGTCATTTACGAAAAAAATAACATTAAAAACATGTTTATCAACATATACATTTGATTTGCTTCACAAAGGACAATATCTCAAGTGTCTGTCAATCCAAAGATGCCTACATATTCAAGGGCTTTTACATTTTGTAGAAGAGTTCGAGCCAAACCTTTCAATGGCAATATATTTCTAATAAGCACACAGACTATGAGGAAATTGTTTAACCTGTTAAAAGCGTAAAAATGTTTTGCGTAAAGTTGGTTTATAAAGAAACTGACGTTTCACATGATCAAATTAATTGACTATTCTGTCAGCTTTGTTTTTATAACAAACAAAACCATATACATTTATCTTATCTATATTAAACTTTTGTCTGCACGAATATGTAGTACATTTTTAAATATTAAAAATTAGTGCAAAAAATTAAAACTTCGTTTTGATAGTAAATTATCACACCTACTTATTTCCCATATATCTATAATTTACTATATTTCAGTGAAGCCATCGAAACCTACTTTGGTCATTACAAATCCTGTCAACGAAAGTCAAACCCGGATAGAAATAGCTACATGTGCAACATCTGGATTTAGACCGGACGCCGTTGCAGTGTCCTGGGCCTTGGATGGTAATAAAACAGCAGCATCTTTTACCAGTGTCCCTAGTAGCGGAACATTTAGCGTCAGTTCACGATACCAAAGAAGCGTTGGTAGGGAACTCAATGGCAAAATATTGGGATGCGTTGTAAATCATACTACATTAGATGCTCCACTGGAAACTATCGGCATTTTGAATGTACAGTGTAAGTAACTTAGTTTCATATTATATTCTTTTGTAATAACCATCTTTCCAACAATTTGTACTTAATTTGATTTCCAGAAGTGAAAACATGACAATGTATCATACACAGTTAATTTTGAGTTCCTAGTTAATCATTAGAACTGTTCAAATTATTTGCTTTGGTACGTATTACACATTTATACAACTATTTATTTTAAGTTCGACCACGGACAGCAACAATAAGTGGAAACACAACTTACATAGAGGCGGATAAAGGCAATAATATTGAGCTGACATGTACGTCTGACTCATCAAATCCACGATCGAATTTAGCATGGTATCACAACCAGAAACCTACCATTAGTAATTCCCAGGTCCACTACGGTGTTGGTCAGTATAATGGAACCGTTTCATCACAGATATTTGTATTTGAAAACGTTCAAAGGAGTAATGATGGTGATGAAATATATTGTGAAATATTAAATACTGTTAACCAAAAAGATCCTGTGAAAAGTGACACGAAAAAACTCGATATGAAATGTAAGTGGATCGCTTAAATGAAATGTTGTTACTGTATTCGCTGACAGTCTCAAAGTAACATATCTAGATGCACACAACACTGATATATTTAAATAAATAATTTAAAAATCAAACATCTGTTATACCATTTTTATCATCAATACTTTAAGCACCAACTATGAATATTTGCCGACCAATTCATATATTGTTCCATTTCTGAACGTACCATTACGTACTGTGGCCACTCAGCTTCGGTCGTTTTTTTTCGTTCGAACATGTCTTTTGTGTGCCCAATTACGAAAATAAATATAAATAAGCAGATGAATTTAATTAAAGTGAACATGAGACCGGCATACAATGCTTGCATATATTTCAAACAGTTGTCTTCTTTAAAATCATTCAATAAAGAGTTGTAAATAATGTTACGATGCTATTTACTATTCTTAAATCTTCCCAGAACAACCTTTTTCATTTGATAAATTGTATTAATGACATTAAACCACATATTAAGACTAAAACATGGAACTGCGGTTATAGACTCAACAATGCCCTTGTTTGACAAATCTCCTTTTAACATCATGTGTTAAACATTTATATTTAACAGATCATCCTACACTTACACTATCTAACGTAAAAACTGCGAACGAAGGAAGCTCAACATCTTTTACGTGCGAGGCAAACTCGAAACCAGATCCAACCTTTACATGGTATCTCAACGATATTACATTCAACATTTCAAGTGTGAACAATGGTAAATTATCGGTATTAACGATCCCTCGTGTAAACAGGAATCATTCTGGAACATTTCGTTGTAAAGCAGATAATGGATACAAACCTGATGGTATAAAGGATACAGATTTAATTGTAAAGTGTAAGAGGAATTTAATTACTTTTCTCTAAAGAATATCTACGTACATGTATGATGACAAATGATTTCGATTATAAAAGTAATGGCACGCTATAATTTATTATTGTTATTAGAAGCAAAAACAGGAAACCAATATGTTTCAGTAAATCTATATATTACCAGAAGAACGAGGACAGTCTTAATATTATTTTTTTGGCAATCGGGTTATGTGTATTTATGACTTTGACGATTTGTAGGCCATGACTGAATAGGGGTCATGTCGGGCCAAATATATGTCAAGTTGGCATATTAAAGAACTATTGCCTTAAACTGTAGAAGCTGCGTTTTTAGTTTGAGCATAAGGAACTTTGTTAGAAAGTCTGTCGTGAAAATATATTGGACAAAAACTAAGTAATTTGGTCACTTTAGATTTGTCTTGTTAATTTCTAGAAATCACATTTTGTTTAATTGAGGATGTTACAACAATGTTGTTTGTCTTGATGATATATATGCTTAGTTCAGATATGGAGGATAGACTAGATTACAAAGTGAATTTATAAACAATATCGTAAGCTCTCTTCAGGCTGCAATATTGACTCTAGGATAATGACAGTGTATCAAAATACTTGTTTATACTATCAAGGTTAAGTTAAAATATGGGTCGTATTAGGTCAAAATGTAGGTATGTAAACCAGATTGAAGAAACATATAGTTAGTTGACACTTATAAGTTTAGTAAATAATGGATGTTAATGTGTATATATCTCAAAAACATTATTTCCAATGTTTCGATATCCAGTTTCTCTACATAACACTTCAATATTAAACATGAGCAAATGTGTCCGGGTAAACTCTGGACTCATGTTTTATTTTATTTCAAAGTATTTATTTGTTTACAGTTAAACCATTAACAGTCGACTTAATAGAAAATGCTGAACACATTGTTGCTAACGGGAGCAATAGGGTCAAACTGAACTGTACATCCGGCTCTTCTAATCCAATCTCAACAATCCTATGGTACAGAAATAAGGAAGGCACTCAGAACGACGCGACGATTCGTGAATCGACTGGCGAAAACAACGGTATAAAAACATCACAAATGCTAGACTTTGTAGCTAAAAGGGAAATGGATGGTGACAAAATATACTGTACAGTGCATAACAATGTTGATGAACAAAACCCAATATATAGTGACGTAATCACCATTGACTTAATGTGTAAGTACATTAAATCATACAACTCGTGCTCACTGATTACCGCGATGATATATTCACTAAATACTATTGTTTTATGATTTCGATCTCAATCATGGTTTCAACCGCTGTAAGGCAATTCACTCGTATTCAAGTACTGGTTTTATATAATATCCATTAGAAGTTTTCAAGTAAATATCTTATCAGAGAATGTTTTTCATATTTAGATGGTATACTTCGAATTAAGTATTCTTTGATAGTATGCAGGAGACAATTGTGTATGGTTGTTTATTCTTATCTACCGATGAAGGAACATTTGATTGTATATGTATGCGTGATTTACATTATAAATGTTGCCCAGCTGGACGAGTCCGACCCGATCTCGAGACCTCTTGTTCCGTGGGCGAACCCTCTACCACCTCGCTATAAAAGCTAGCTTTATAGCACGGTAGTTTAAGTATCCCCTTATACAAACACATAGCTACATAATTATTTGCTATCTATGGAACAGACCACTCTACTACATGAATAATTGTATGGATTAGTTTGAGCATTTCATTTATTGCTTATGTACGTTGTTTAAAAAGTAAATATGTATAAGTTGTGTCAATTTAAATGATTCATTCGTTTTCACATTGCCATCTTTTTTACTTAAATAGCGTATTGTAGGAATTTCTTTCGAGATTTGACTCCGGTAATCACAATTAACGTAAAGAAATATATCAACTTTAAATCATCGTCAAATGCCCTTCTTCCGATATTTCGTGCATATTTATAGTATCATTATACTGTATGAAAACACGATAATTAATTGAATCAGCTAACTGCTAGTCTTAAAACAGTAAAATAGTCCCTGTCACACGAAAAGTTACACACATATACCAAATTATATTTAACGAACAAATATGACCAGTGAGTAAAATAATATACTTTCGTACTGGCCTCTAGAGGGAATAGTTTTTGACTTCTTGTCATAATATATATTTTTCATTTTGTCCAACTAACATTCATATATGATTTTTTAGTTCACCCTATAGCTACCGTCTCAGCTGATGATGAAATTGTAGAAGGAGAAACTATAACTATCCGATGTAAAGTCAACTCTAAGCCAGAGTCAACTTTGTCCTGGTCACATAACGGTACAGCCTTACAGTCTGGTACTCTAGTTTCTTCAAACGTGTATGAATATACTATTATTGCTGCCAATAGAAGCCAAGCTGGAACATATGGATGTCTGGCAGACAACGGATACCTACCTAAAGGAGATAGTCAAACTAATTTAACGGTACATTGTGAGTAGAGACAGTTATTATGAGATTATATTTTATATATGAAAACAAAGAGATTTATTTTGTTTAATCGGCGTTTCATGACGTTTTCAGCTTAAAATAAGTTAAATCCCGTCAACAAAACACTTATTCATGAAAATTTGAAACTCATTACTCGTAACTATGTGCATTTGCACTGCAAGTGTTATATCTCATATTGCCTAATCATTTTTTTTTAAATTTATTTTATTGAAGCATTTTTCTAGCCTTGTAATAGCGTTCTGCAGGTTAGATCAGATTGTTAATACTTTCGTTTTTGTTTTTTTAGAAATTATACTGTTTTCCCTTAATTCCCAAATTACAAACAATGTATTGTAATACTTTCTTGTACTTCTTTTTCTAGTCCGCTTTTACTTTAGATAAAATGGAATGTTTATAACAAGGGAAAAAACAGTTTCGTAAAACAAGAGGGAAATGATGGCCCTAAATTGCTCCCCTGATTTGATAGAAAATTAAATAATTGTCAATGCTCTTATTTTATGCAAACAAGGAAAACAAGCGAAGCCCCGGGTGGTCATGTATTTCAACGAATCGGAATAAATTCTACAATCTTCATAGATGGTTACCGTAAGAATATGTGTGCAAAATTACATTACAAAATCAGGCCTCTATGTTTGGAAGAGAAATTATTTTAAAAGTTTAGATTATATACATATATGAGGAAAACGAGTCCGATCCCCTGGCTGTTATGTTTTTCAACGGATCGGAATGATTTATACAATATCTGGTGAAAGTTACCAACATAGTATCTATGCAAACATATTTTCAATTCAGGCAATCGGATAATTCGAAAAATTCTCGTTAAGGGTCATCCAAGGAATATTTCTACCAACTTATTTTCAAATCAGGCAAGTGTTTTCCGCCAAAAAGATTGTGTACGTTTTTACTATACACATGTAGGGGAAGAAAGAATGGCGCCGTGGCGGCGATGTAGTTCAACGGATCATAATAAGTTGACCACTCTTGGTAGAGGTTCATCGTAGAAACAATTGATCTTAATAATGTTTAAACTGTGACAGCTTTTTTGGACAAGATGATTTCAAAAGTGCTGGTATGCTTGCCTCTTTCTGATGCAGTAGCGACTAAACTTTTCCTCGGAATAATTTATTTGAACATGTTATTAATGAGAGTCACCTTGGGATTTTCCTTGTGAACTTATTATTAAAACCAACCTGAAGTAACATAGAAGAATATTTGAATACTAATTTTTACTTATCACCAGATGTTTGTTTAATTGAGTGGCAACTTTATATAAAGCATGCATTATCTACACTTGTCGACCTATATTATTAGACAGTCCATTGCTATATGAGTTATATAAGTTGATACGTTTTAAATGATAGGGTCATAATCAAATCGTCTTTTTGTATTTCAGCATTTTGCCTTTTAATTTACAATGTAATACAATGTTAAATGCAGAATGAAGTGCTGCAACGTTGTTGATCTTATTGTAATATAGGTTTTTATTTAGTTTTACTACGATTGAAATGATGTAAGTACATTACACTGTTTGAATTTACTAAGAAAGAAAATTCATTAAACTAGTTTGATAGGATGGCATTGTATCCAGAGATACAATGTGAGGTATTGTGAAAGCCCGATGTCCCACGTGCGTCGTGCGTTCGTGAACATCATCTCCTCTGTAACCAGTGGGTAAATTAATATACTCTCCAGAGTTTCTTCAATGTTATTGGATCCATGCAAAATTCTGAATTCTGATAAGCAAACGAAAACAACTTTTAAAATTCTACGCCTCACAAAATGGTTGGAAGAATTCCAGATAATTGTGTAGAAATGTTTCATGGCTGACCCTCTATCAGATTCCTTCAAGCCGTGTTGATTGGTCAAACAATATGCCCGCAAGAGGGCTGGGCTGTTTAGCCTTAAGTGGGTCAATTGTGATGAAACTTCACAACAAGCATCCCCTTTATGTACTCTCCAGAATGTCTTCAATATTTTGGATCCATGCATAATTCTGGTTGCCATGGTAAGCAAACCAAACAATAATTAAAATTATTCTTGTCACAAACTGGTTGGCCGATTTTCAAATAATTGTAAAGAAATGTTTCTTGGGTGACCTTCTATCAGATTCCTTCACGCCGTGTTGATTGGTCAACGAATATGCCCGGCAGGGGGCTTAACTGTTGTGTAAGCTGAACGCTTTTTAAAAAAAAATCTTCTCCGAAAGTGTTTGCCTGTTTTCAAATTATTTTGTAGATATTGTTCTTTGAGTTACCCACTTTTAGATTCCTTAAAGCCATGCTGATTCGTCAAAAGACATGGCCTCCAGGGCGCGGGGCTGTTTGACTGACTTTACTTTAGTTAAAACTTCTTCTTCTTTCAAAATGTCTGGCTGATTTTTTTGTAGAAATGTTCCCAGGATGACCTTAAGAGTCATTTTTATTGAGCATTATATGGCTTAAGTGAACAAAAATTCCTCCGAAAGTCTTTGGCCGGTTTTCTGGCTAATTAATTAGACTCTTTGGGGCCTCTAGTTTGTCCTCGAATGGGTTATTGTGCTTGGCATTATGAATCATTAAGAATACACCAGGTTAGCGCGATACAGGGCCATCATGGCCTTCTTGTAAAGACTCAATACACATGTGTAACATTATATTTGATGTCATTTTCATTTTTCGATTTTGTTTATGAATAGTAGTTTATATATAGTCTTGCCAATATTTCGGCTTTCGCGTTTGTTATTTGTGAAATGCATATACATGTTCTATCATTCACTTTATATGTGTTCAGCTATATGTATTTTCACATTATTCTATCGACAATCTTTATAGTTTTTAATATTTATAGCTTGATGTAATTATTATTATACACATCAAATAGTTTGTAACAGGATTGTTATAAACATGTTTCGAAGCTTGAATCTATAATAGGGTTCTCACGAGTAAGGTATATTTTACAACGTTTATTGATGCATTCATATAACATTTACACGCAAAACACTGTACACTCTTTTTGTTTTCATTTGATCAAGACATTTATTATTTATAACCCAAAACACAATACAAGAATTAATTTAGAATTAAGAGAGTTAATAAAATTTGTATACGTCATAAGTATCTGCATTATTGCTATTTTTTAACTTAAAACACTCAATTGATTGTGGTATTCTTGTTTTCTTTGCGTCTTCCGAAAGAATAATTCTTTGTGATTTAAATTTGTAGATGCACCGGATGTTACAGTCAGCGCAACAAACGTAACAGTGAATGACAGTAGCACTGATGTAACTTGCATAGCATCAGGAAACCAATCTACTTACACATATTCAGATTGGCAACATATCTGGCCAGGTCATGGAATAGTTCAACATACAAATGGTATAGGGAGAGATCCAACTCTGTCGTTGAGTAGTCTTACCTATGAATACACTGGTATATATAGATGTACAGTAAGCAATGGTATCCAAGGTAGTCTGAATCCAAATGCTGGACATGGAACAGCTTATTTAGAGGTTAAAAGTAAGTATTGCTCTATATATGATCATTACAAATGTCTTTGTTAAGTATTTATTATGGAGCTCTATAATAATTATTTTATGTTTTCGCTGCTTTTATCAAGTATTAAGTTATATTGGGAGACAACAACCCTATTTTAATTATTTGGCGTGATTTTGCAGTTATATGTGCATGCATATGCTCACATTTATGTTACATTGTCGCCAGTAGATACCAATGAACATATCCCCTTTATTCACTTTATACATTTAAATATCTAACGAAAGGGGGCCGGGAACCGGACTAGTATGAGACAATGAGAAAACAGAACATGTGTTTGAAGTTGAAATTGGGCATTTTAGAATAAAAATGCCTTAAATTTAATAAAATATATAATAAACTGATATGCATATTTTTTTGTTTTCCATATCTGGGCGAAACAACCGCCACAGTGAAACTGCCTCCAAGCCCAGATGAGGTGAGCCTCCTTGTCAGGAGATAATGTAACTGCTTATACTAATTTAAACAAATACAAAAAGGCTAATTATAATCAAAAAGCAAAATCACAAATGTTGCAACATTTCAGATGATATTTCTTTTATATGACCAATAAAAATTAAACCTGAATTAAAACATAGTTGGTATGTACCTGAATCATCAATTTGACTAGAACATGTGTTAAGTCATGAATTGTCTTGCACATAAAACCAAGTGTTAGATGATGGTGTGCATAGATATTAATGACATAATGGTGAACCCACTGCCTCAGTCAGTTGGGACATTATTACTGTGTTTCAGATGAGATTCAGGTTTGAATTTGCCTAAGACATGAATATAAAAAAAAATGATATTCGGCTCAGACAGTTGGTTCAAACCGGCCATCCCCTAAACATGAAACTAATTTGGATGACATCACAGCTTACACTTATCGAAAAACACTGGTAAAGGCTCAACAATGGTAAAAAACAGTTGTAAGATAGGGAAAATTCTACGTATATATACAACAATTTAAACCATACTCTCTGCCTCAGTAGGTCGAGTCTTAGGAACATTTGAATATTTATTATGATGGCACATATGGCCATCTGAAAAAAAAAGAATACTGCACACTTTGAGAAATATCTAACACTAAATGGCCTTTTACAAAGTGCTTAACTTTGATATATAAACAGAGCATTAATCATTGTTTATTTGAAGTTGGTAACGGATCTGGCCGAATGTACTTCTGGAAAGCAGACGATTTCCACCGGCCAAGCCTTTTAAGCTGATCATTTGAAAAATTTGTACTGTGTGCATAAGTCTCGACACCAATTGTCAGTGGATGAGCTATGTATCGGGCAGGGTCTAAATTACACGATAAAACATATTTTCTTAGTATGGTTCCATAACAAGTTGCAATTATTGGACGGAGACAAGGCATAACGAAAAATTGGACCATGGGCTGTTTACCAGTTGTATATTTTGTAAAGAGCCATAACCGGGCACATTGACTTCAAAGCATTGCATTGCCTTGTCACAGTTGCCAAATTGCCATTGGAATGTTTGTATGAAGTCAAGTGTAAAGTGGTTCATTGTGTTTTCGATCCCAATAGTTGGACCTAAACATTTTGTGGAGAAGTGCATGATCTGGACTTGATGTCGTAACTGCATTTTCACTTACTCTGAGAAGACCTAAAAATGCGACAAGAAACATAGCTTTGAATACCAGACGTGTATGTGATCAGTACACTATTGCGGTAGGGCTGGTTTGTATTAAAAAGGCATCCCCGGGGTTCTTATGTTATGAACATATGCAATGGCCGACATGTATGTAGTTATCGTAAAAGCCTTAAGACCCTTGCGATGACGCACAGCTTTGAACTGAGGATGTTTCTCTACAGAGACAGGCAGAATTGACTCAGATGTATAAAAGGTCATGTGAAAAATGTTGTAATGGTTAATAGCATTCCGGTATATATTGATAGTAGTTGGTGCCAAAGCATTCTGAAGCAACCGGCCAAATGCAAAATTCAGATTATCTGGAGCAAGTGGTGGGAAGGTTGTCCATATCGGGTGCTAAACGATAAAACTTCCTCATCTGAAACCGTGAATGACTGTCTGGCAAAATAGTCTCTTTATCGGGGATAAGTTTTGCCCGAATAAATATATTTAAAGTCATACATACTATAACCATACGGTGTACAAGGGACATAACCAATGGTTCTTTAGTAGATTGACTATTAATGATTTGCATAACGGCCATGTTATCAGAATGTATGATTAAACATCTATTTTGAAAATGTTGCCCCCATAATGCTAAGACTATTGGAAAAAGTTCTTTAAATGTGATGTTTAGATGAGTCATGGAACTTGACCACTTCCTATTGAACCATTTCTTGCCTACAATGGTCCCAAATCAAATTGCACCGGACAGCATAGCCCAGTATAGTTCCCACCCCGTCAGAGCAACGGCAATTTCGTGGCTAACAAAAAGATGGTCAATCCAAGCGGCAATACACATTCTTCGAAAACACTTGCTGGGCCTCTAAATGAAAAATACTTGTATTTATTAAACTATTATCATTTTTGACTCTGATCACAGTCTAAACTATGTCCAGGCCTGATCCTAAATCACCCAGGCGACAAGCAAATTGGATGCGGGCACAATTGTTTGCAAACAATGACAGGCTATACATAGTAAAGCATGTGAACACATCCAAAGCTCCGGTCAGCCAGGCATATATTTTGGTGCGAGTATATTAGAATAGATATTGCAAAAGAAAGATCTTTTTAAAGAAATTCAAACTCTTGGCAAGTGTAAAATATAACAATTAGATATAACTGCTTGTCTGTCATAACTGAAGAGATAACTGCAGTTAACAACGAGACATGCGACAATTGATTAAGCATATGCCCGTAATCCCTTTACGAGAAGCAAAGATAAAATAAATTATGAATATTAACTAATTTTCCCGACAATAAACATAATGACTACAACAATAGAAACAAATACAATACGTGCATAACACTATCAAACTGTATAACTGTATACAATCTAATATCGGTCTACATCACACATCCATATCCCACAATTTACATTGATAGCTAACTCGTGAACATATATATAATTATTCATTCAACCAAAACAAGATGATGGTGATGAGAACCATAATTGTGTAGATCGAGTTAAGACCACATAACTATGCAGTCTGATCTCGGTCCACTTTCACATATATTTCCCTCGCAAATACAATATATGGTTTAACACAGACGCCCTGCAGGCTCTATCACGTGACCAATACATGTCCCAGAGCAACTTAAACCACCCCACCCAGTGTTAACCACCGAAGATTAAGGCGTGTCAACAATAACATAAATACTTTTATGTAGGCATAAACTCCATATATAACAAACCATCGCATACTAAGATTTTGCTTTTTTCAGTTTAAATTTATTTGACAAGCAGGTTGCAGTTTATGTTGCTATAACACGCATTGTTATTTTACATACATCATTTTCACCATCATCTAAAGACGGAACTACAACACCATACTTCCACTAAACAAAACGCTTCCAATTCAAAATGTTGATGCTTTTAACGGAAGATGAATATATCGTTTCAGAAGTACATGCATATCGAACGCGATCTTAAAATACGACATGCATACATTGTATAATGTGCATGTGTTTGTGTCTGTTGTATTGGTTTAAGTACTTTTCTGATATATATGATATGTATATCAATGGACATGCTTGCTACAAATACATTATATATTTTGTACACTCGGCAAAGGAGTTGTTTAAGATCTGCTAGAACGGATAAGCAATGTATTGTTTAAATGCTGTTCCTCGGATAATTATGGCATTCATGGAGCTGTTCTGTTTCAACTGAAAAGAATGCTGCTCAATTTGACCATCCTCGGTACCCAGGATATTCATAACATATATGATATCATATATTTTATGAATAGCATTGGTACCGTGGATGAATTAGACTAGCAAAGTCAGCACTTGAATGTTACAAAAAACCACGAAGTTTGTTTTATTTGGGTTTTATGCCACTTTCAACATTATTTTAGTAAAATACTTATTCATTATCTATGGGTAAACAACAACAACGTACAAGGCTAGGAAATGTGCACTCTACCATACGAAAGAACACACTTGCCAAAATGTAAAATATGGATATATTTAAGTATCATGTTACTTACGATTTAGTTCCGACTCGAGAACAATAGCGTTTCACTACTTTAGCACGTCCACGAACCATCGAAAAGGAAAATTATTTCCTAAAACATCGCAAATGTAAATTCATCAAAACAATTCAAAAGAGTTGTTAATGTCTTTATGATCGAAAATGTTTAAATAAAACAATCAAGCAATATAATTTCATATTAATAATGTCAAACATACAATTAAAACGTCATTGCTTGAATATGGAAACAAATTCGTATGCTACAGGAACCCGTTAAACACAAACTATCACACAGATGCAATAACCTTTAATATAAGTAGAGAATGTCAATGCACATCGCTCGGAATATAGAGCTTAAGAGATATGCATTCAGTAATAAAAAGAGTACCGCTACACTAAAAGCATGTATGACAAACCAATACTGATAACGAAATTGATCGATATACTATACAATAGAAACAATTTTAACAAGATGTGTTTGTGAAACACTGATGCCCCCGAATGGCAACATCTAGGTCAAAGGTCAAGGTCGCAAGGTCAAAAATGTTGGTACTGACAGAAAGGTCATGTCACAAGGAATACACATGTGAAATATGGTAGCCGTACCTGTTATGGTTCAAAAGTAGTGGTCAAGGTTAAAGTTTTTTTCGACAGACACACAAAGAGACAGACAGACAGACAGACAGACAGACAGACAGACAGACAGACAGGCCAAAAACTAGATGCCCACCGAATCGGTGATTCCGGGGGCATAAAAAATGTACAGTGTATAGATGAGCGCAGAAGATCGACAATACATTCAAATGTTATATAATAATTGCATATTGAAACAATAGTACTAATACATTTTAATCTTAATCGCCTTCACCAATTATATATAATTTAGTGATAAGTTAAACACATATGATAGTGAACATATTTGCTTTTGACATCGAACATAACATATTCTATTTTTAGCATTTCCAATTATAATCACTCCTGGAACGATACAGATTTATGCGAGCTTGAACGATGCGACAATAGTTCCCATTACATTTTATTCGAATATTAAAGTAAATACTGCGGAATGTTTGAGAAACAACCTGCAAATTGACTGTTCAACAAGCATGGCAGAGAAGGACGTTGAATTACCCGTGTTTGGTACTACTATATCAACAAAAGGAATAGTTGCGGACATAGAGTTAACCATTCAAAATATGGATCAATTTGGTTTATATAATGTAAAGATTACCAACGCTATCGGCTCGTCGAAAATGGTGATAGTTGATATTATGCATGAAGGTAAAGGATGCTTATTACTTATGACATGACATTTACCCCTTTATATTAACTAGTATGAAAACTGGATTTAGCTCTGGAACATTAGTATTTATAAAAATATTTCTTATAATTACAGGGCGTATCAGCGCCGTGTAGTTGAAGGTGGCTTAACATAGTTGTTATGGAAGAGTATGTGTCTTATTGGTACCGCAGTTCTCTAACAATATTTACACGAGCGTGGAACCAATTTTCATGGAAGTGTAACATGTGTGTTCGTTCACGGTTGATTGGAGGGTTCCTAACGAATACAAAACCGTTTTATGTACCGGTATACATTTAAAATGAGTGGTTCATTATATTTCTGTGCTATATTTACTCATTTTATACATTTGTTTGGCTTATAACATTATAAAAATCCATATTTATTATTATAAACAAGTATTTAGACCTCATACGACTACAACCGATACTGAAATAAACACACTGTACTGCATGCCGGACGAGATCAAACCGAAATTCATGTGAACATACCAAAATACACCTTGAATCTAACTATAAACTGTTTGATAAGTAATAATATGGTATTTTGTATGGTAAATAAATGTTTAAACATGTTGTTATCTGAGTCAAGATGACGCATTACGTCAATTGGTTCACAATCGGGGTTGGTCATATAATGTCTAAATAATCTTTTTAAATGACAAAACAGATACTCTTCGACAGCCAACCTGTTAATTTTGACGTCGTGTACTTTAGCTGATGAAGCAGCAACTTTTACTTGTCTGCTATATATTTTACTAAGTGTGACATTCCTACATAGGCCAACATTGTACATTTGTATTAATGATGTATTGTAAAATCTATGTCATTTCTGGCCGGATTCGTTATAATTACATAACTATTAGCAATATGAATATTTAATGAAGGATCCAAACTTTTAAACGATGTGATCAGAATAACAAAGCACCTGTGTCTTTCTTTATAATATTACTTTATTCAAATGTTTGAAATGTTTCAGGTCCACCAGCATCGCCTAGCGACGTTACTATTGACGAGGTAGCTTTAAATTATGTGACCTTGTCGTGGATGCCCGGCTCCCGCGATGGGTTTAACCAAACATTCATAATTGAATACAGAAGAGAGAGCCAGGTGTGGCTTCCGGAGAATAAAGTTGTAAGGCATGGTGGGAAGCTTGAGCAGAGAATCAATGGAACAATAAGCAATCTACAAGAACAAAGCAGATATTATTTTCGTATAAAGTCGGAGACTAACAGAGGTTCTAGTGGATTTACTGATATTTTAAATGTAACAACGCAAGTCAGACAAGGTAAAAGTATACTACATTTACGTTTCGTCTAGTTTATTGTTGACTAACCGATCTGTTGGCTTTTGAACTAGTCCACCGACTGCTAGATCGGTTGTTTAAAAGGCGGGACGGAATGACAGGATTGTTAGTTGACCGTCTGCTATATCATTATTTCCAATTGTGTTATTATTAGTTTACCCCCTTCGAAGAAGAGGGGGTATATAGGAGTCACTGTGTCGGGCAGTCTGTCTGTCTGTCGGTCGGTCGGCCGGCTTGCTGGAAGTCATATTTTGTCCGGCCTATTTCTTACAAACCACTGGGTGGAATTCAATAAAATTTTACATGAAGCTTCTATACCAAGAGGAGATGTGCATATCCTAAAGGGGTTACAATTGCATGAGTTATGGCCCTTTTACTTATTAAGTTATGGTGTAGGTCAATGTGCTGTTTAGAGGGTACTTATCTTCAGTGATAGTTCTAGTTTTTAGTATTTGTAGTAGTATTAGGAGAAGAAGCACTAGTCGTAGTATTCGCAGTCGTAATAGTAGAAAAAGAAGTAGTCGCAGAAGTAGCAGTAGTAGTAAAAGTTGTTGTTGGTGAAGTAGTTGTTGTAGAAAATGAAGTAGTGTAAAGGCAAACAAACGGAGTAGTAATAATAATAGTAATATTAGTATCATCGTCGAATACCAACGGATGTTGACGCCGCTTTACTCCTACATCATCCGATTTAGTTTTCACTGCCTTTTAGCCATTTTAACAGATAGACAATATTTTTTTCTGATTGGATGTGGTAAAATGTTGTACTGCGCCAACTAACCAATCAGATATGTCGTAATAAAACTATTATAGGTTCACTTTTACCACAGTCTTATTATTTGAGCTCTGTTGGTTTAAGAAGCATATATATTGTAATGTTTAGATTTTAAAGACGATAAATTGACGATCCGTGGGCGCATTCATTATTCTTTGTGTCTCCACGTAGGAGAAATCGGAAATAAGCTTTTTTTTAGATTGGTTTATGTGTATTATATTCTGTTCTGTCAAAAACGCGAAACGACATTGAAAAATCCCATTGGTGATGTTTGAGCATAGCGGTGTAAACAACCGTTGGTGTACGACGATGTACTAGTGAAAGAAGTTGTAGAAGCAGTATCGGTTACTGCAGTAGTAGAAGAAGTAGCAGTTGTTGTTGTTGGTGAATTAAATGTAGTAAAAAGTGAATAAGTAGTAGAAGCAAACAAACAGATATGTTATGTTAGTTATGATAATAGTAATACTAGTAGTAAAAGTTGTAGTAGTAGTTGCAGTAGTAGAAGTAATACTAGTAGTAAACGTTGTAGTAATAGTTGCAGTAGTAGAAGTAATAGAACGGTTGAAGTAGTAGTAGTAGAAGTAGGTTTAGTATTAGTAATATAAGTAGTATTTATAATCGTTTCAGTATTGACTATATAGGTACGAGCCAGTATACTCAATGACCTATGTTACTCCTAGAAGAAATTGCCAATGAAAAAATGAATTTAACCTATTCCTATCAACAAAGGGAATTATTTCACAATGTTCTACTTCCTAAATCATTATAATTATACAATTCCAGGTGAGGTTGACAACACATCAAGTAAAACCCCTATAATAGCAGGTGCGGTAACAGCCGGATGTATATTTGCAATTGTTCTTGCGATAAGTGCGTTGTACTGGATCCGACGCAGAAAACGTGGTAAGCTGTTATTTTAAAATAATTGCAATGTTTGTACATGTGTTGATAACATTTGTTATCGGCGTAGCTGTATGCGATCTCTTACTTTGTATATCTTTGCAAAAAGTGTGATGGGCTATTGTGAACACCTATCGGCCGAATTCGTCGTCATCGTCGTTTGTCTTTCTGTTCGAATCCTTCAAACAACTGATTCTCCTTAACCAATTGACAAATCTCTCAGTCTTTCAGAGGAATTGTTCTTACCTAATCATCTTTCATACTTGTTCGAGTATTTGAATTCCAAGAAAGACTATGTCAGGCAATGAAACGAAAAAACAATTATTCCTGTCCAAAAGTACTGTTCCGATTTGAAAATAAGTTGGTGAGTCTCTACCAATATCGTCCAAACTATTTCAATCCGTTAATATTAATGACCGACGGTAAATCTTTAAATTTACTTTGCGAAAAAGTACTTTCACTTATTGAAAATTAAGTTGCAACAAAGGGCACTTGGGTGACTCCCAAACCAATATTGTTATTATAATCTACCTATCCAAATCAATTTGTTCCGATTGCTCTAATCAATATTATGCTATTATATGGTCACTGTTTTCTCATTATAGTGTTAACCTTCAATTGTGAAAGCGGTATATTTAAACTTATGACTACTTGTCTATGATATTGAGACATTGAAAAGGTTTTAAAATTTTAAAAAGTAACCAAAATCTACAATTACAATATGGGATTTCATCACAAAGATCCATATAAAAAGAGATCAAATATTCATTCGATCTTTTTTTTACTCTAAAAGTAAATTTGTCCAATTTTAATTATTCTCGTAGCTTTGAAATTGAAAGAAGTTAAAGATATTTTTACTTATTTCAAATACCTATTAATTGTTTAAAAGGCCGGTGGGAAACATGTTGTATAATTGTGTTTTATTACAATCTAAACGACAGTTAATATTGATTCGTCAGGAAGTAACGATTACTGTAATTAATTAATATAAGATATAGCTTCAACTCAAAACAGGCAAGTAGGGCAATTTCCGCTTTCACAAACCAACCATCTTTAATATCTATTATGCGAATTATATTCGTTGTATTTAGGGATGGGAACGGGTACCGATATTAGTACTCGGGTACTCGTGAACTCTTCCGATCGAGTACTCGGGTACTCGCAAGAAATCACATTGTGTAAATTCGTTCATCAAACGTCATCAAAAGTCTTGTCTCTCAGAATAGTATTGTCCTCGTGCACTAAATTTGAATTGATTTTATAAGAACAAACATGCGTTTGTTTTCGCCTCTACTATTACGTTGTTCGTAAAGGATTCGCGATTGAAATCAAATCGTCAATTAAAAGGGATTAAAACGGATTAAGTACCAACTTCAGACGAAAAGGTGGTAGCTGTTTGTTTAATTTACCGTCACCGCTGATTTACCGACTTCTCAATAAGAAAAACAGATTCAATACATTTTAAGTTTTTATTTACTTTAACATACTTTTATCAGACGAAAGATAGAAAAAATGGAAAATAAATAATCGAGTACTCGAATACCTATTTTGATAACCGGTACTCGGACGTCCGACCGAGTACTCGGGTACTCGCGTACTCGGTCCCATCCCTAGAACTTGTATTATTGTTAATATTATTTATTTGCTTAGTTGTATTAGTATTGTTCTTGTTATTCTGAATGTAATTCCTTTGGCGTAGCGGTGGTAGCGGAAATATAGATGTTGAAGTAATTTTACTCTCATATGATTCCAGATGATTGTCAACACAGTCAGATTTCCAAAGCAAGGTAATTATAAATCCATATTTTTTAAGCTTTTTAACTGTCTTAGTTGGTATTATACTAAGTCTAACTAAGTTGACCACGGACCCGTGCATGAATAATTCGAATCAAAATGTTTTTACGCGACATCATGATGTTAAATCATATACTCAAATTGTTTTGCATTACAATCGCCATCGAGTATCATATTACCTATCCGTACAAAGTAATTATTCAAAGGAGATTCAATAACGTGTAGTAATCTCCCTCTATAAAATCAAACTTTATCAGCAGGCATGTAACAACAAAATAAGTGCAGGCGAGTACATGCAACGCATGGACTTAATATTGTAATGCCCACGTTAACGAATTTTAATTAAAAAATCGAGGTTATGGAAGATATCCTACTTCATAATGAGAACTTTAATAACCTATAATCGCCAAAATATTTTAACAGCAATTTGGTCGATATCATAATATATACATCGAAATGCTTACCAACTTACAAGTTGATCAAGTATGCAAAACCGCTTTGGTCTGCACAGATAAAAAAGTAATATGTGCGGGAGTTACATCACAGAAATTCCTGGTTTAAGCTGGGCAAATCCAGAAACTGGTCACTCGAATTTCTAACTTTCACATCGGCTTAAACAGAATTTCGGAGAACCAAGAGACGCGCCCATAAAAGACATGATCACTCGGTTTACAATTAGCTTAATACTGCAACAGATCTCGACTATAAAACATTCTGGGAACTTCTACGCCAGAAAATCGCGAATAATTTTCAAATTCTTTCAGAATGAGTGATTGGAAATCTGTCTTTCAAACACGCCGAAGAACTTAATAGATGAAGAGAATATTTGTCCCAAGTAGTTGATAATGTTTGCAATGACGACACTCTTAACGAGCACTTGTGCAACGAACTTAACCAGTATAACCACATTAGTGATAGGCCGATATTAAAACAGTGACGCGTGACTTTGATAGGGAAGAAGTCGAGCAAGTTATCAAAACACTATTTATGGGTAAATCCGAAGCATTGGAGATACATGCATCTCAATCTTTAATACGATTTCTTATTAAGTTATTCAACTGCATTATAAAGCATGAGACAGTGCCAAAGGAATTACAAAAAACATACCTATACCAATATTCAAGGGGAAAGGGGAAAGTAAAGCGGAACAATTATATTAACGTCTACCATCACTGATACCGTGCTTCAGCAAGCTATCTAAAACAGTACATCTCAATCGTCTTACACATACTCTTCGTCTGCCTGCTTAAATTGTCTACCGGTACTGCAAAACATGGATTTTTGGAAAAAACGTAAACAAATCAAATACAATCGGTTTGAGTAACAAACGTAATGAACCCATCGCTTTGGAATAATACAATGAAAAGTGATGGCAATAGCTTTCCATAATTTTGTTGCAGTGAAGATTAAAGCACTTTTAGTTAGAACGCGACGTGGTGTTTCGCATTATAGGTGCACCACTACATGTACCAACAGTACTTTTTTCGAGTGACTTTTGTGAATCGTTCTCGCCAGTAATATTCGGAGTTCTAAACGGCGGTTATTATTTAGCAAACAGTTGTTTAACATCAATCGTAATCACTTTTTGTTTTGATGTTGATGAAAAGCAACGATTGTTAAATAGTAATGAAAATTAATATTGAACTTATATATAGAGAGTCTTTCTTATACCAGTCTTTTAATTGTCTGTGTGGTTTTTTTCTGTGTGTTGATATATGTGTTCCCTTTTTTTCTATTGAAATGGTATACTTTATTTTTGCATTGTAATACTTATTCTTCGATATCTTACGAAAGAAGGCAATAAAGAACTGTATTGTATTGTATGTTAGTGCTGTGATTTACATTGTTATAGATGTTTATTTTATTTTAATTTTAAAATACAATAGTTTGAACTATACATTTTCACCAAAACACTTCAATAGTTTTATATTTTACCAGCTGACTTTGTTTCCTAATTTCAACAAAATAACTGTTCCAAATGCTTTGTCGTTAAACCTATTATACATTTTTAACAGGAGGGAAGCAACCAATACCACAGAAAAAACTGCAGGTTAAGTCTACTATCAACTTATTGTTTTTTGTTTATTATTATTTCTCATTTCATTGCAAATTTAAGTTATCAAGACATACTAGACAAGATGTATTGCAAATAGTATGGTCTTGAAAAAATGGCGGCTTGGTAAAAAGCTGTTTACAGAATGAGGGAAGAAAATATGATTGTTCATCTTGCGATATCACGCTAAGAATAAAAGGTGGTAAACAATATATCCATGTTAGGTAACAAAGACTAACCGTTTGTTTTCTCAATTAATAACGTTTATCATCTACAAATGTTTTACTTTTCAACTCACACTTTTTAGTTTGATCCATAACTTTATGCTATCAGTTAAATTAATATATTCCACTTTCTCACTCTAATTACCACAAACTTCATGTATGTTACATCATAGTTTTTTTATTGCGGTTACGCCGTTTTCAAATAATTGTGTTCAGTTACTTCAATGCGATGGAACTCGTTTCCCGGTGTAAACAAACCAGAACATTTACCTTTCATAAGGGCATCCCACTCAATAGCAGTGCCATCCCATATCAACATGTGAAGGCTCACACGTAACCATTGAACTAAACCTGTACCACATGCAGTTCCGCAACGTTGCGTACGATGTGAACCGAATGCAACTACTTAACCTTGCAATCATCGTAAAATAATCGAGTGTATTGCGGTAATATGGTCATGTTATTAGGATTGCTAATCATTACAATTTATATTGATATGTTTTTGTTGTTTTTTCAGTGCAACTTAAAAATATTTAAACTATGACGGAAGTCATTTAAATTGTTTTCGTCTATTTCTTATGAAAATTTATATATATGTTTATTGCTTATTGGCTAGTTCATTTCAGAAACCAGCATAAACAACATCCAACACTATTACAATATAGACAGGTATGAATCAGTTTTACCATATTATTCGGCCAAATCTTCAATTTTGTTGTTGGATATGGCTTACAATCTCTAAACATTTTATTTGTTGATATAATAATCTGAATACATCCTTGTAGTAATCAGTTTGTATTTCTTCTTGAATTGATATTATCGTAAAATCCTACACATATTTATTACGAATCGAGGTAATAATCGACTAAATTAAATAATTGGGGTTATACACGTTTTCTCCGATTTAAATTATGTATATTTATACAAATGTAACTGCAATGGATAAACCTGTTCGAAATTCCATCAATTTTCCAGAACAATGGCAAAAATCATATAAACCGATCGGGATTTGAACTGTTTCAATGAATAATAACGGATCATTGAATAAATATTTCTATTTTAAATGTACATCGTTGCAATAGCTATCTTACATTGAATGTTACTATCGATACATTTTCGCGGAGTACCGCCGAAGCACTTTTAGGAATATATCGGAATTGCGCGGATCAATTTTTGTCTACAACGGTTCAATTGCCATATACACGGAAAAGTCAGTCTAAATAGAATATTCCCTTGATTTTTGTATTGGCTTCCATGGCAAAGCTTTATTGCGCTCGCATAACATTTTCAGGTTTCATGTTCTGGAAACTGACGGGACTCATGCAATGGTAAAAGCAGACAGAACACAAAGTACTGTACACTGTACATGTTTGTTATTCCATTAAACCAGTCAATTGTATAGGAATGTAGAGCCATTGCTGTTTGCTTGGTGTTTAAAAATGCAGTTAATATCGTCAATCTTTCATAATTCGCAATGATCGTATATAGATGATCACATACTCCTTTCTAGGTAAATTACATGTATAGTACTTGTCCATTTACCCTCTAGTTGTAAGTATATCGAGAGGGGAAAGTTTTCCACTCTCTAAATTAGGAGTTAGTTACGGCCTTTCGGATTCAGCCCACATACATCATATGTATGTATGAGTGGACAACAGTGGTACAGAGGTAAAGCGTCGGCTTCTCGTACCAAAGGTTCCGGGTTCGAGTGCCTTGATGAGCGAATTCTGACTTCGGGATTTTAATACACAAACGGCTCGAGTACTGGTTAAGTCTCCAGGAAGCAGACATCTAGCGTTATTAATATAAGCTGAATGCTTGTTTCGCTATCGATATAAAATAAATAAGTTGAAACTAAACTAAAGTAAAAACTAGTTATGATTTACAGATATCACATCACGTGTGCCGGATGTCTGAAGTAGTTCTTTAATAGTTTTCAACATACATACATATTTTGACGCATCGACAGCAACCTAATATTAATAGAATTACGGTAAATGAAATGTTTCTCAAAAAGGTGTAATTACTATATTTTTCATATTATTTTCATTATTATTCAAATATAATTATGATTTTTAGGGATGCACTTGGAAGTTTTTCAAAACAATGTTGTAAATTTGTATCTTGTTGGAAGGGTTTAATTCACCAACGTTGATACCAACAAATTGCCTTAAATAAGTATTCCAATTGGGACGATATTTAGCAGCGAGTTTATTATCCTGTGCGGGAGAGCATGCATTTGTATCCGCTCGTCTTTCCGTATCTTCAATCGTCTTATCTGTGGTATAACTACACAACTTTGCAATTAATTCACTTTAAACTTGGATAGTGTGTATATGTTAATACGGCGAAATGCTTTAGGTTTTTCCAACTAACATTTAATTATTGACCGCCTCGGTGATGTTGAGGTAGATCGTCCGCCTCTGATGCGGGGGTCCTGTGTTCGATCCCCGGCCGGAACACAGTACTTGGCTCCCAGATTTATATTTGATTACAATGGATTTCTTTTTTTTTTTATCAGCACGAATTATTTTTAGAAAGCCATTCTATAGAATTTAATCGCAATAATGCTTATCTATATTTTACTTTTTAGAAACCCGTATGAAGATCTGCGACGTGTTAATGAAGATGTCCATGAATATGGAACCCTCAATTTATTCGAAGGTATTGATTTTTTTAGTTTAATTCGCGTACATTCTACAAAGTGAACAACATATTGCATAATTATTTCTACACACGTATGTTGAAAGCGAGTAGCAAATTACTTAAACTTGTATAATACATGTTAATCGTAGTACATTTAACCATGTAATTACCTTACCTGTTTACATTGCAATACGAGTACATGCTTTGTTACAAGGAACTGTAGTCTGGAATGACATGACATCTATTTATACGACAACTATGAGTTATATATTATAAGAAATAAGCCCTCTTAGATTGGTCCAGAAAGCTATCATCGAACGGAAAAAAGTCATATAGGCAATGTCCAATTATCGTTATCATAGTTACCTGTATGACATCAACATTCCAATTGCTATGTTTTTCAAAGCACTTAATAACTCGTTTCATTCTTTAGATCGTAAATTAATTTCAACAATGCACTATTACCGGTGTGTTTAAAGCATCGCGTTGTGACATTCTAATTTATTATTTTAGTGACCTTGCATCAATCTCCAGCACACACTTCGTGAAGGCAATGCGAACAACTAAATATGTTTACACATCGCTTAATTTTAACTTCTACTTTTGTTCGCGTTGTTTTCAAAACAATTAAGATACACTATTGTGATTCGACATGTAAATTCACAATCAGTGGGTACCAGCATCAGGATACACTGATCAACAAGTTCTTCATGATCTACAATGTATCTCTCTTACTTACACATTTGTGTCCTTAATACATGTTCTACGCTGCTTCAATACTTGATTCCAAGGGGCATCTGGTCTGTGATAGTTATCCAATTCTTAATTAAATAGTCTAAACAAAGCGTACTGATTTTATGTTTTTGTCAAATTTCATAGATTCCTAAAAATTACTGAATGTCTTTAGCTTATTTAATGTTCACTTGAACTGTGTAGTATTGATAAAACGGTGTAAAATGTAAAACTGACAAACAACTTATTGACCAATGTAACTGTGCTGAAATTGTCTTAGTTAGTTCTAGTTTATAGTTTTGTTTAAATCAATGGTCGAACGGCCAGTAATTATGAATAACAGTACTTCAATTCTATTAATCATATACAAAAAACATTGTGGACCATTATACATTATCAAAAATCATTCACATGTTAACTGCGTCAATTCTCAATTAAAGTACAATTAAATAGTCACATCCCTAAGTAGTTTAGTTACTTAATGACGAGTCCTGTGTTATTGGCTGTTTTAATATTGCATAGCTATGTATCAAAGAAAATAGGTATGTATGCCGAAGACCAAAAACAAAGAACCAAGAAACACAAACAACTTAAAATCGGATCCAGATAAAGTTCGACTGTTCCGTTTGAACCGATACAGAATTAAACAACACTATACTCGATTTCAATTTAGCTAAATCAATTCCGGTTCGATATTAGCCAAAGTATAATAGACATTTTGATAAGTCATTGTTAGGTTATTAGTCAGATTGCGTTTCCTTACACAAAACGTGTAAACTCATGAATGGTTCAATTTATATATATTTTGTTAAAATTATCCGTATACCATTTACAATGAGATATACTTAATATTTGAAACATCAGATACAAACATTTTCAATGTATGCTATTTTTCACCAAATCAAAATAATTTTAATAAATTGTAGCCCACATGTTAGACTTATTACTTAACTTTCTATTTTACAGGTACTGTAAACCAACCAAATGGAGATACAGTATACGAGAACCTGGCAATGTCTCCAGTAAAACGACTGGAGTAGAAGTTATAACTGAATAGTGATTGCTCATCATAAAATCAATAGTTTTCATGTGTATTACTTGTGGTAATTGCTTACAATGATTTTGAATACATTCACTTCTTTTAAGTGTGCCCGGTCAGTGTGTGTATTTTATAAGTATACTGAAAGGTTGATATCAACTATATGGTATACTTGTTCTATAGCTATAAGCATATTTATATATAGTTTGTCTTACACGAGTTTTAAAATCTGCTTATCTAGCATAGTCTGCAGCCATGTCATGTCTTCCGTACACCACTTTATTATATACACTGATAAACTGAAAGATGTTGTGTCCTTGTCATCAATATATACAAAAACAAGTAGCTGTTCCATATATTTACGTTTTACAATAACATACACTTTGCGGATGTTCAATGACGATCACAGAAGGGATTGTATCATCACAATTAAGGCAGGAGTTGTATGTTTCTAATTCGCTGATGTGGTGAATGTGACTCTATCAATTTGCATATATATATATATATATCAAGTTGCAGCTTAGTCCTTTTTTCCTACCAATTCTAATGTTTTAGACAATAATCATAGGCATGTATTAGTATACCGATAATTGTCAATACTGAACACTGTATACGCTTTTTTATTGAACCATCGGATTCAGGTGTGGTCATTTATATATAGTTGAATATAATATGTGATACATGAAGGGCGTCATGCCATTGACTTAATACATACAAGAGCATTAATGAATCCAGTTAATTGGCTCATTCGTCATTCAAGAGATTGGGAGGTCTCAACAGCATTTACACAAAACAACAAACACCTATGTTGCATTGTGCGACCCATGTAATTGCGGTTAACGTACATGTTGACATACAAAAATAGAATATTTTCAGTAATGTGATCAGTAATAAACGAATCTTATTAATGTACTATCTCTAAAGAGACTTTGAATATTCAATTCAAACATGCAGCAATCAAGTCGGTGTCCTATCAGAACAAAACCTTACATGTATATTACAAGATAAACAGTTCCTTATGTTTTCGGACAACAGATTCTTAAACCGACTTTAATTGCGTATTTCTCAAACAGAATACGAGCCGCCCACGAACAACCCCCTCTCAATAAATCTCAATAAAGAAAGGAGGAAACGTGTTCCCGTAGCTATGCTCTGACTATTCCTCGAAATACTGAATAACGGAGATCTTACATGCATGCATACCTATTTTCTAATTAACATGTTTTCAACATTAGTTAAGTCATATCAGCCGTGATAAGTGTGATTCACGTGATGAGCTTGTTCACGCATTGTAATACTTTTCATTTCCAAATTTGAATTTTAAGTGAATTAAAGTTAACCGTCTCGTGGTCTGCGTAGAACTGACTATTCCTGTCACAAATAGCCTCCAATCACGTGACACAAACTGGTCAAACCAGTTGTGTATACAAACCTGTTGAGACAATTGTTCTCCTCTATACGTTGTACCGCGGAGAACGGACAGTCTCAACAGCATTTACACAAAACAACAAACACCTATTTTGCATTGTGCGACCCATATAGAAATACAAAGATTGAGAGTTGCGATTCCAATTTGGAAATGTACATTCAACGCAATCTATACATATATATCCAATTATAACTTTAATTGTTTAGTAATCATCAGTCTCCTTTCAATAGAGTCTACTATGTAACCGTCCTTGGCTATATCGGTCTTCGAACGACCGTGTCTTTTAAGACATCTTTCAGATATGCCGATGGCATTAGCAGCTGCAGTAGCTCCGCTAGCCCTCAAGCTATGCGTACCCAAATTCAAACTTGGAGCAACCAACTTTAATTTTGACAAAATACATTCTCTAACTCGTGTGTAACTTAATCTTTTGTTAGTTTTAATAATGTTTGATACACCCTTAGATCTATAGCATGGTCTAAATAAGAAGTCGGTATACGTAATCGACAACCCAGCTGTTTTCATGTACTTCTGTAGCATAGCATACGGACAAGCAACTGAATTCCCTTTGGAAATAGGGACCTGCTTCCCTTCACGGTAAATATCAGTTTTACTGGAACGAATATCTATTATGAAGTGATCATCATGAAATGTAATGTCTAAACAACATAAAGAGCTAAGCTCGTTGCAATGCATAAAGCCAGCATACCCTATTAGAATAATGGCTAAATCGCGTAAGGTTATTACATCATCTGAATCAGAAAAAGATCCGCATAGTGTCTGTAACATCTCTGAATCAATCACGTCCTTCTTGTGAACTGGACCAGATCGTAAACGTCTAGCGGAATCCAATAAGTGTTTAACCGTACTGTTACAAGTTGGGTCCTCGAAACCGTGTAGTGAATGTAACCACTTTATAGCATACACTGCTGCCGAAATGACGGAGTAACTCTTCGCCTGATCAAGCATATATGTTACATACATTGCCACAACAATTGGCGATGCTGGTTTGGATTGAAAGGAATTACTCTTGCAATAATTATCGAAATGTTTGAAACAGTTTACGTATTTTTGGTTGGTGGAATTGGCTCTCGACTGCACTAAATATGCGGCCATATGATCAATAACATGTCCATGCTGTAAAACGTCCACACCCGCATTATCCATCTGATTCTTAATAGTGGACTTTAAGTCAATACCTGTAAACAAGGAAATGAATGTAAGCTCATTGCTTAATGTACAATATGTAAATATTAATTACTAATTAATATCAATGATTTTCAGTCGACTTCATTTAAATCGTATCTTCAGGGCTAACATATAAAACGGCATTGGATCTGAAGAGAAAACACCGTTATTTCCCTTTCCAATACAAATAAGCCCTATTTTTGGTAGTTGCTTTACCTCTCTAATAAACTGTTTGAAACACCCTCCGGTACTTAATAAACACGGCCAAAAAGGCGCTGACTGCCACATAGGCGCAATAAGCGTACAGCTTGCTTGCTCATTCTCTATTTTGCTCAAACATTCATTTACCAATTTTGGCGGAGGTACCAACCAGTTATTTTCATTTCGCCATTCCTGCTTAAAAGCATCTATACCTTCAGTACCTGGAACCCACCATCTCGAGTTAAAACGATGGCAATGATTATTGAAATGCGACGAAAACCTATCAACAGTATGTCTGCCCCATACACTGTCTAAATAACTGAACCAACTATCAGATATTGACCAATCATCACTATCGTGGCATCTGCTCAAATAGTCCGACAATTCATTCATTTCTCTAGGAATCCATTCCGGACATATTCGAATATTGTTGTTCTCGCAAATACCATTGATATTCAAAGCAATCTTCTGAATATCCATTTTTCTACTACCATTCAACAAGATGGATTTCACATTTTTGTTATCGGACATTTTTGTTTCTCAAAAACTCCGCTTTACTTCTCATAAAGCGATGAACCGCTTCCGCCTCACGCCAGGTGGAACTTTTACCTTGTTCCTCCGGAAGCCAACTTCCGGTGACTTCATCAGAGAAATCACTTCTTACATTTATCAATACCTCTGATTGTGCGACTAGCTGTGAATCTGAACCTTCACCCACTTCCGGGGGTGAATCATACGTCAGTTTCCTGCCTGACGTAATTCCCAATTCCAGGGATTCGTTAACCAATTCCGGTGGTCTTAACGACGAACCTTTCAAAACAGCGCTATCTACGTCCGGAGATAGCATTATACTACCTAAAGTATTTAACTCGCTTTCCTGATACAACGTATGAACGTCTATCATTTCTAGATAACCACCGTACCCAACAGCGCTAGCATCGCAATATACTCGTACATTACATGTCTCGTCTCTGTTAAGCGCCCTACCTGGAACGTTTAATTTTCTGACATTTTCTTTCCAAAACGTTATTTCGTGGATAGCCGCGTCAGAAACCAGAACTGGCGCATTCCAACTCGCTCGAGTTATAATACAGTTATACATGTCTCTAGTTTTCATTCTAACAACATTTCCGAAAACGTATTGAAGTGAAATCAGTCGTCCTACTAAGGAAGCGAGTACTTTAACTTTAACCGTATTGAATCTTCCAATACTTAATTGATACATTAATGACTCAATTGACTTCTCAATCATAGCGATCCTTTCCTCAGTTATAAAAACTTTACTCTGACTGAAATCAAGCACGTAACCTAGCCATGTAACAACTTTAATAGGTAACCACTGGCATTTTTCTTCTGCTATTAAAAAACCGAATTCATAAAAAGTGTCCCTTACGAAGTTGCTTGACCTCAACGCTTCACCGTAATTGGAATGTCCGCCAATACCATCGTCCAAAAACATAACAATTTTATGTCCTATGGACCTCAAATACGTAACGACAACGCGAACAATTTTCGTAAATATATGCCCTGCACTTGCAATACCAAAAGGGAGCGAATTAAATACGAAATAAGTGTTTTTACCATGATATTTCCAACAAAACCCTAAATATGGTTTATGAATCTCTGAAATGTCGATGTGATGATAAGCTCCCTTTAAATCATACGTGAATGCAAATACACCCGCTTTAAAAATCGACTGTGCCACACGGATGTCTTCAAATTTAATTTTAAACAAATGTATGTACTTATTTACATGTCTACAATCTAAAACCAGCCTTGGTTTTCCGACTTTGTTATATGCTACTGTTAAGGGATTCACAACTTCGGGTAATATATCTACTTTTGTAATTACTCCCTTTCCCAACAAACTTTCAATTTCATCCGTTACAAACGACGGGTTATCTATAGCCGATTTGTTATTCTTTAAATGTGTACTTGTAGGGTAACTTTTAAATGGTAATTTATACCCGTTTACTACAACGTCAACAATATACGTACTATCCGTTACTGAACGCCATTTATCAGCGTGAGCTTTCAGTCTCCCGACAGGGGAAATGCAATTGCTTTTCAATGCCCGAGTCTCTGAACTAGAAATGCTTATAGCAGTTGGCTCATACCCGACAAAAGCAGAATGAACATATATGGAACAATCATTTAAATAAGCTTTGTTCTCATCGTTTTTTATACTCATCTTATTATATGATGGATTCCCTGGACAATCCTTTCTCCAGTGTCCTGCTTTCCCACACTGAAAGCATAATCCGGGCTTTTGTACTGGAGCATTACCAACTTGACCTATGGCATCACGACGATTGGGCGTAACCCTCCTATATGGCCCAGTCCTTTTGCTTTTCTTCGCTCTTTCTGCCTTAATTTTCTGATTAGCTCGTGCCTCTGCTTTGTACATCTTCTTCTCGTCTTCCGAGTCTTTAGCCAGCGGGTTCGACTCGTATTCTTCACGACTCTCCAACCCAATTCGCTGCCGTCAGCCATCTTAATCAGTTTCTGTCGATATGACAACATATCTAGCGCTGCGAAGAATGAAATTAAATGCATAAATTTCAATTGCTCGTAAATGATAGATCATATCCGTGTCCTTTAATACAAAAATACCAACAGCTACCCTTTTTACATTAATTACCAATACATCCGAGTAAGTCATTGAAAACATTGAATTGTCTATTAATCCCTTCAAATGACCACACCCCAAAACAAATAATGTATATAAACATACCCGTGTATATACAAGGCATAACTTGCCTGTAACGGCGATGTGTATTTAGCATGTATATGACCACGCCTTTATTTACGTTTAAACAATGATACAATTAAATATATTAAATTTAGCAAACCTTCAGTAATTTTCGATTGTGCCTCTACAATGTTCTGCTGTTCTAAACTAGCATTTACTTCTTTTAATTTTAAGAGCACTTTACTATTAGCTTTGAATTGCTCTTCGTTACTTTTCTTTTTAAAAGTTGGCTGGTCTTGTTGAACAAGGCTTGAAATTCTTGTTAACTGCGAAGAATTATTTTGTTCACTTATCTTGTCAAACAGTGTTCCAATTTCTTGCAGCAATGTCTGTCTGCTATTCTCAACGCTCTCCTTGACTGTATCCTGGATCATTCCTGATACTTCTTCATCCATATTTAAACCTAAGAAATAATTTCTAAGTAAGAACGAAGAGAATTGAAGTTAACCGTCTCGTGGTCTGCGTAGAACTGACTATTCCTGTCACAAATAGCCTCCAATCACGTGACACAAACTGGTCAAACCAGTTTTGTATACAAACCTGTTGAGACAATTGTTCTCCTCTATACGTTGTACCGCGGAGAACGGACATTCACAAATATCCAATGATATTTATTAAGCATTGCTCACTGTTCGAACCCCAAAGTAATTTTAGATTAATATGGGCCTCATATCAAACAATCCATTTGGAAGTTAACCGTCAACATATTGCTATTTTACAACGTTGAAAAAGTGTAGAAGTATGTGACAATCAGTCTCAATATAGGATATTTACAGAAAGAATACGCTACGCGTGCTGTTTTCTTTTATATAAATATGTATTGCGCAATTAAACATCTATTAACACTAAGTTTAACTTTATTAAGTTGTATGCATTTTTTCTTTAACGTAATTTGGTGCAGACGGAAAATCTGATATGTCGAAGAATATAATATAATGATGTGTCAATTCTAAGGTCAACTTACTTTTAAACCATAACGGAGAAAGATAACGACGTTTATGTAAATACATGCATCAACTATCAGTCAACCAAACTGATCATCTCATCAAAGCTTGTTCTTAGATATGAAATAACCTTCAGTTTCTTACTTTTTTTGTAACGCAAACAAATAAAAAGAGGAATAGTCATAGCAAAAAAACGGTGTTTAAATTGCATATTTGGTTAGCCGCGGTAATTAATTATTCGAACTCTTCAGATTCTACCATTCAGATTCTACCAATCAACTTAGAATTAGAGTTAGACTTAGAGTTTTTGCCCTTTTTTTAAATTTGTTTGTCTGTCTGTCTGTCTGTCTGTCTGTACGTCCACATTTCTTGTCCGGCCTTTATCTCACAACCCCTTGGCCACATTTCTATGAAACTTCACAGGAGTCATCGGTACAATGTCTTGTTGCGCATATTACGAGGGCGTTTAATTTGACCTACTTTTGGATGAGTTATTGCTCTTTTTTTAAATTTGTTTGTCTGTCTGTCTGTCTGTACGTCCACATTTCTTGTCCGGCCTTTATCTCACAACCCCTTGGCCACATTTCTATGAAACTTCACAGGAGTCATCGGTACAATGTGTTGTTGCGCATATTACGAGGGCGTTTAATTTGACCTACTTTTGGATGAGTTATTGCCCTTTTTTTAAATTGCCATTTCATTCTTGTCCGGCCTTCATCTCACAACATCTTGGCCACATTTCTATGAAACATCACAGGAGTCATCGGTACAACGTCTAGTTGCGCATATTACGAGGGCGTTTAATTTGACCTAATTTTGGTTGAGTTATTGCCCTTTTTTTAAAATTGCCATTTCATTCTTGTCCGGCCTTCATCTCACAACCCCTTTGCCACATTTCTATGAAACTTCACAGGAGTCATCGGTACAATGTGTTGTTGCGCATATTACGAGGGCGTTTAATTTGACCTACCTTTGGATGAGTTATTGCCCTTTTTTTAAATTTGTTTGTCTGTCTGTCTGTCTGTCTGTCTGTCTGTACGTCCACATTTCTTGTCCGGCCTTTATCTCACAACCCCTTGGCCACATTTCTATGAAACTTCACATGAGTCATCGGTACAATGTGTTGTTGCGCATATTACGAGGGCGTTTAATTTGACCTACTTTTGGATGAGTTATTGCCCTTTTTTTAAATTTGTTTGTCTGTCTGTCTGTCTGTCTGTCTGTCTGTCTGTACGTCCACATTTCTTGTCCGGCCTTTATCTCACAACCCCTTGGCCACATTTCTATGAAACTTCACAGGAGTCATCGGTACAATGTCTTGTTGCGCATATTACGAGGGCGTTTAATTTGACCTACTTTTGGATGAGTTATTGCCCTTTTTTTAAAATTGCCATTTCATTCTTGTCCGGCCTTCATCTCACAACCCCTTTGCCACATTTCTATGAAACTTCACAGGAGTCATCGGTACAATGTGTTGTTGCGCATATTACGAGGGCGTTTAATTTGACCTACTTTTGGATGAGTTATTGCCCTTTTTTAAAATAAATCACTAACTGACAAAATACAGTCAGCCAGACAAATACCCCTTGGGGGAGACATACGTTTTTCCCAAAAACAACCTCTAGTTTAAATCTGAGTGCGACCGATGTTTGATCTTACATAATACTTTCAAATAGAACAAACATCCTCCATTTTACATGCTGATGATAACGATGATACCATACTAACTAGTGGGTTGGTTGCGAAATGAACGTTAGTGGTACTGGTTATTTAATTAGAAAATACTAAACAATATGTACATTAATACAAATGATTTTAGGCCATGATTTCAAAAGTTCCAACTCCTGTTATGACTTAATAACAGACAAGTTATGATGCATCAGGCCAAAATGAAATATTTCCAAGATCAGAAATTCTTTTCGGTCTTGTGAAAATTAATTTTCACCAACTCCGAATATATCATTCGGTCCACATAGTACAATTTTAATTATCATTTTACCCAATAGCTCTACGAAAATCCCACAAGGCACATTCATGACAGTACAGTGTCTTCTTATTGGTCGACTGTACTGAACCAACTGATGCATTCAAAGTATGCAATATATTGATACAATTTATTAATGTTTTCAATGATAACAGTAATCTTAGAAGTGTAATCTATCAAAACAGATTTGATTTGAATCATTTTCTGGTTGTTCATCTCAAGTATTATACTTTACTTTTAGTGTATGTTAAACGAAATTGATTGCAAACTTCTATTTTGACAGAAAATGTGTATACATATGAACAGAATAATATAACAAGGCATAGACAAAAAAATAATTGTAAAAATGTATATAAGAGTTTTGCATCTCCAAAACAGAGGGCGAGCGATCACCTGAATGATAGCTATGTAGCATATGTGTCACTGCTAATCTCGGAGAAAATTTCATACAGAACTAGGAGTTGACACTATACATAAAAATCATAAATAAAGGACATGTTCTATGATATCAAATCTTTAAACAGTTTGAAAGAACACCAAAGTATCATTTCTATAAAGCTTGGATGGTATCAGTCCAATGGTCTGGGAAGAGATTTTATTTAATGTAATGTTTATCAAACAGTCAATAAGGCTGAAGGAAATCGTGTGTTTGTAATTTATATATTTGAACACATTTGAAAGTGAACCACAAAAGGAACATTCCTGTGAAGTTTTGTTGAACTTTTCCAAGTGGGTTAGAATAAGTTGTCATTTGTAGCTAAAAGTTCAATTGACCCCTTTTGTGAAGCCGGCTTGTAACTCTTATCTATCAACCAATGATAATGGCTTAAAGAATTAAGAAAAAGGTCACTGAGGGAACACATAAGATAAGACAAGCATATTCATAAGAAAAGAGTTTTAAGATGTTGTCATTTTTGCAATTTTGTGATGCCGCCTCGCTCCTTTTTTTTCAAAAATTATATGGTTTATTTGTCATTTAACTCCCTATCTCATCTCAGATACCGCACACACAAGCGTTCTACATATATCTTTGAACATAATTAGAAAAGGACGTCCAAAAGAACATTTCTTGTGGTTTTTTCAAGTGGATAAGGATGAGATGTCATTTGAAGCTACACGTTAAATTTTCCTCTTTTTAGATGCCACCTGGTTTCTATGACTTTCAACCAATCAATATGACTTAAAACATTTAAAGAGTCACATAATGAACAGTTCTGATGAATTATCTTGTACTCAGACAAACACTTTTATAAGAATAGTTTTAAATTGTTGTAATTTTGCCCCTTTTCTTATTCCGCCTGATTGCCGTGTTTAACAATCAATCAATATGATTAAATGTGTAGAGAGTTATTCAATAATAACTTTTTGCCACATAATATTGATATCAGACAAGCTAATTAAGAGGAGAATGATTTTTAAAAATTGGCAAATTTCACCCTTTCTGAAGCCGCAGCAAGTTATCCGTAATGAATTAATATACCTTGCAATTTCTTCTTTTGCCAAAATATTTCCCAAAGTCGTCTGCCACAGAGGCGTCACAAAGGGTATGTATATGGGTAAGGGTTTATTTTTTCTGAATATTTTCGAATAGTATAGAAAACATAGATATTGCTCTTCATGAGCAATGTCTCCCTAGCCACAATGTTTTCAAAAGCTGTCTGCTGCAAACGTTTATACAAGGGAAGGAAAGAAATAAGAAGAATGAAAGATGAAGGATGGAAGAAAAAAAGAAGAAAGAAAGGCAAAAGAAAGAATAAAGAAAGAAAGAAGGACGAACTAAGAAGGAATCATGCATACTCACTGACACACACTCACGCACACTCGCACTGAAGAAAGAAAGAAAGAAAGAAAAAAAGGCAGAAGAAGAAAAGGAAGAAGAAATAAGAAGGAAGAAATAAGAAGGAAAAAGGAAGAAGGAATAAAGAAGAAGAAAGAAAGACAGGAAGAAAGACGAGTGAAGAAAGATAGGAAGGATAAAGAAGAAGGAATAAAGAAAAAGGAAGAAGGAAGAAAGAAAGAAAGAAGAAGGAAGACAGAAAGAAAGAAGAACTAAAGAAAGAAAGAAGGAAGAAGATAGAAAGAAGAAGGAAGAAAGAAGAAAGAAAGGACGAAGGAAAGAAAGGAAGAAGGAAAGAAAGAATAAGCAAGAAAGACAGCAAGAAAGAAGAAGGAAACAAAGAAGAAGGAAACAAAGAAGAAGGAAAGGAAAAAATTAGAAGGAATAAAGAAGAAGGAAAGGAAGTAAGAAAGAAGAAAGAAGAAGGAAGAAAGAAAGAGGGAAGAAGGAAACAGGAAGAAAGAAGAAGGAAGGAAGAAGGCAAAAAGAAGAAGGAAGAAAGAAAGAAGGAAATGAAGAAAACAAGAAGGAAAGAAAGAAAGAAAGAAGGAAATGAAGAAGGAATAAAGAAAATGGAAGAAAGAAGGGAGTAAGAAAGAAAGAAGGAAGGAATAAAGAAAGAAAGAAAGAAAGAAATAAAGAAAGAAAGAAAGAAGAAGGAAGAAAGAAAGAAAGAAAGGAAGAACGAAAGAAGAAAGAAAGAAAGAAAGAAGGTAGAAGATATAAAGAAGAAGGAAGAAAGAAGAAAGAAGTTTGAAGGATTAAAGAAGAAGGAAGAAAGAAAGAAAGAAAGGAAGAACGAAAGAAAGAGGGATAAAAGAATAAAGTATAAAGAAGAAAGATAAGGAGAAGAAGGAGAAGAAAACGAGAAATGTCAGGAGAGAAGAGGAGGATAATAGAAAAAGTAAGAGGAGTAAGAAAAAGAAGGGGGGAAAAAGGAAGAAGAAAATGAAGAAGTGTTGGAGAGAGAGAGATGGAGAGAGAGAGAGAGAGAGAGAGAGATAGAGAGAGAGAGAGAGAGAGAGAGAGAGAGAGAGAGAGAGAGAGAGAGAGAGAGAGAGAGAGAGAGAGAGAGAGCGACAGACAGACAGACAGACAGAGATAGAGACACAGAGACACAGAGAGAGAGCAGACAGCGAAGAGAGCGGAGAGAGAGACACACACACACACACACACACACAAAACACAAAACTACTAAGGTCGACTAAAATAAGATATCGAATATATCAAAAAAAAAAAAATATAATTATAGTTCAATAAAGTAGAACACCTTGTTTTAAAAAGAGAAATTATGAGCATTTCCCCAGTCGAGGGCTCAGTGCAAAACTATTGTAACTACACTTTACACATTTTTACAGCAGGAGGAAAAAACGGAAGAGTTTTGTTAAAACATGTTTTATTGAACTTCTTATTCACATAGTGATATTTAAGAACATGAAAAATGCAGGTAAAACATTATGGGAACAGTAAAGTGATTTATTATGATTTTATTGATATTTTTGGACTTGCAATAGTTTTGCACTATAATTCATTAATTTTCTGTTGCATTGATATTGCAAAACTATTGCACATTGACTTGCAATAGTTTTGCAATATAAATTAACAAATTGAAGTTCGTTTTGTACTGCAAAACTACTGTTATCAAAATAGCAAATCATTTGCAAGAACAATACTGTTATTAAAATAATAATAAAACTTCACAGGAATGTTCATTTGGTGGTCCCTCTTTCAAAATTGTTCAAAGATTTAAATACCATTGTGAACTTTGGTTGCTGCAGCATCAGAAAGAGGGGATATTGTCCAAACTTTAAAATTCTTCTACTCTGTATCTACTTGTAAGGTTACAATATAATTTTGAAGAAATAATCCTTGGGTGACCATGTACAAAAATTGTTCAGGCCATATTGAATAAATTGGCAGCCAGGCCGCATCAGAAAAGGGTAAAAATGACAAAAATTTCACATTTCATTATGATGAAAGTGCTTGTCTGGTTTTAGGAGATTTGCATAGAAAACTTACTTCATTGGTCCTCTGCTCTAATTTGTTCAAGCCATATTGACTGGGTAGAACATCATAGAAACCAGGAGTCATCACAAAAGGGGTAAAATTAACTTTTAGCAAATGACAACTCCTACATTTCCGTTGGACCAATTTAAACTTTATTTTACAGGAATGTTACGTTGTTCAAAATCGTTCAAAGAGATACATTCTTTGTAGAACTTTGGTTACTGCAGCATCACAAAGTTAGAAATATGCCCAAAATTTAACATTCTTCTCCTCCAAAATCCACTTGTCCGTTTCTAAGATGCTTGATAGAAATGTTCCTTGAATGACCCTCTACAATAACTGTTCAAGCCATATTGGTTGGTTGAAAAACAGGGCAGCAAGTGGGAATCAGAAAAGGGGTAAATAAACCTAGATATTTGCAGTTAAATAATTGCTACTATACTATCACTCAGGGGTCATCGTGACCCTCTTGTTATAATTAATCATTGTTGAACTGTTTACTTACTGTACAATTTCTACAAGATATACTGAACCAAAGGAATGTTTTATTTAAGTTCATGAGAGAACTTACACAAACAATATCAAACATGATTATGCAACAAAACAATACAAGTTATCAATTTATAAATTTATTTGTGTAAGTATTTACCTGAAACTCATCAATTGTTTTCCAACAAGCTTGGTAAATTCTTAAGCCTAATACATTAGTTTGTACTTAAGTATCAATATTTAGGGTAACTTCCTATCATGATCGATAAAAATTCAAGACACAAGTTAAAGTGTTATTCTGTCTCATGGGGTAGCGACGAAAATAAACTATGGTGGACTGTAGGGATCATACGACTCTGCCAAAGGCATAGAAGGTCATGATACTTGTCCCATTTTATTGCAGGCCTTTCTGTGTTAAGCTGCTTTAGATCAAAATCTCTTGGATGTGGCACTTCACAATATCTATGTCTATATCAGGTTTAGGAAGTGCAATGGTTCCCCAAAATCATACTGAAATATCATGAGTTGTGGATGTTCTTTTGTGATTTTCAGTGTTCTTATCTTAGACCAAACAACTTTATTTCTTTCCAAATCTTAAACAAAAATGTTCAGCTGTTCTGCAACTTCTTAAAAATCAGAGAACTTGGAAGAATAGATTTCTGTCACAGTATATGGATTGTGCGTGCACGTGCAGCACTTATTACAGCAGCCCAAGAAGGTGTTGTAAAAACTCTACAAGATCATTGCAGCATAGAACCTAGTCTTGTCCCAAGACTAATAATTGTCAGAGTAAAGATACATTTTCTTCTACCTTTCTGTGTCATTGATTCAATAAAACTATGTATACATTCATAATGCAATGTCAAAAGCCCATACCTGATATGGTTTCGTTCCAGAAATAGCAACAGTGACCTGATAAACATCTGAACTGATTTTAAAACCAAAATTCACCCCAATTTTGGCTTTTATATGCGGCTCGAGCCATTCTTAAATATTTTTTCTTTCCTGTATGATTGATTTTTCCTTTACAATGTTGTTGTTTTTTGATAGATATAAACTCTTTCATTGAGGATTCGGAATCAGGTTCAGACAGGCTATCTTCAAGGACCTCTCTCTCATATTATATGAAGTTGTACTCATTTCCTGAGCTTTTTATGTCAGAGAAACTGTCTGAACCTGATTCAGTACCCTTAGGTTGACAAAAACAAATAAGCCTTGAAAGTGAAAGATTGTCTTCAATGTTACTCAAACTTATATCTTTATCAGTCATTTGACCAACACTGCATGTAGTACTATTATAAATACTGTTAACAGAAAGATCTGAATCTGTATCAGTGGTTGTAAAATGCGTCTTCCTCTATTTTTCTGATCTTTTCCTTTAAGGTTTCTTCTGCAAAGAACATTATGCAGGAGTACTCTCCTTCACTTACATCATTAAACTTGTCAAAAGCTGTTTCTGGGTCTGAAACATCAGAAATACTAATAATGGGTTTTTCAAAGGGCACAACTTGGCCTTTGCCACCTAAACTGTTACACAGATTTTCCATAAACTGAAGTTGTTGCGGACAATCGTTATGAGCTGAGCAAACCATCATAGTTTCGTGAGTGTTGGTAAAATATACATAAAATACTGCAGAGGATTTAAATCTTCAGAAAACTGTTTGTCTGTATCTTATTCAACTCAAAAATACTTCTGTGGCATCTTTCGCCTCGACTAATCCTGCACATATTTATGTAGTTATTTTACTCTCATACATATCTGGTAAGTCTGTGATCAAAAGTTGGCTACTTTATAATCCCATTTCATGATATAACTAGTCTTCACATTCAAGGACAATGTCAATATCTTCTGTTTTCCAGTCTGCAGTGGTTTGATTTTACTGTGGAGCATTAGATGCAAAGTTGTTGGCATCACACTGTTTGCCTGCACCCAAATACTTTTGGCATGCTTGGTGACATGCTGAAAAAGTCAAAGTAGTCACTAGTGTATTTAAAATAATTGTCAATGTGAATGTAAATACAATGACAGTGAATATAATTATGTATTTTAAAATAATATTTGTGTTTTTTAGTAATTTAACATGCCATATTCTGCAGTTCATACTATTTCAAATTCATGTGAAAATATTTTATATTCATCATTGTTATAACAAAATTATGTTTTGGATATAACTAACAAAGAGGCAAAATAGTGAAATTTACATTTGAGATGATACTTAAGTGGTTAGACAATGTTTGTTTATGAGATTAGCTACCTTGAGCTAGTATACATTATTATAATGAAGACAGTGACTTAACAGAACAACAGAATATGTTTTAAGCCTTTCCCACATTCTACACATATAGAGCACACAACTTCGAAACCCTCTTAGGCTCTAAACAAAAAAATTGAAACAGTTCTATAAATGAAAGAATAATTGTTGAATAATTTCTCCTTTTGTCACAATGCTTTCAAATGTTTGCTGCAAAGGCATAATAAAGCATCTAAATCAAAAGTATTAAAGTATTAAAAACCTCTCCCCATTTAAATATAAAAAGAATGAATATAATAGGATTTCTCTATATAATAATATCTCTATGTATAAAATTCATCATTGTTCTAATTTAGAAAAAAATTACAGTAACTTTTCAATAAATTCTATAAAGTGTACACAGTAAGTCATTGCCCCACCCACCAGCTGAATGATTTCACCATCAAACTTGTATATATTCAACAAAGGAAATAAGAAATAAGTGCTATAAACCTTACCTTTCTGCATCTTGCTGGCCGGTACTTTAAAATATTGGAAAAATATTCAAAATTCGGCAGTAAAAAACTTCAGATTAAAGTAGGGGTCATTATAAAGAGCAATAACTTTTTCTTTTTCTGCTGTTGTGGCAATTTTCTTTTTAAAGATTTAACTTAATTTTTTCATGTTTCGAGATAAAGCCAATATTTTCCCAAAACATTCGTTGTTTCTCGTCTTTTTCTGAATGCAAATCTATTTTGGAAATGCACTTGAAACAGTTTTTCTGCTCCCGAAACTTAACTCCCTTTGTAATGCAAAACTATTGCAAATCTAGTTACAATAGTTTTGCACATACAAATTTGAAACTTTAATATAGATTTTTGCGCAAAACTATTGTAAGTCAACATACAATAGTTTTGCACATACAAATTTGAAACTTTAATATAGATTTTTGCGCAAAACTATTGTAAGTCAACATACAATAGTTTTGCATTAAAATACATTTTATTTTGAGATACAATATTTTCACAATATTAAAATACTTTCATGACTATAAGGAGTACAGCTCCAACATTTTCAGACTTTATGTATTTCATATTAATGGGAAAAAAAAAGTTAAAAAGTGATTTTCTTGAAAATATGTAGTTACAATAGTTTTGCACCGAGCCCTCGCCCTATTGTCACAATGTTTTCAAAATGGGCCTTCTTCATATTTATCTACAGGCGTCTTCACGTGGAAAGATACTTCTGCACCCTCGTATTTCGACATGTATGAGGCAGCGATGGCGATAAGATTACAGACGACACAAACGAGCATTTTTTCACATCTGCTGAGTTACGTGATAAGCAAATAATCAGCCGACGCTGTGCTAGCAAGTTAATACATATTATGAACTTTATCTTTCATAATCAGACCTGAGTGGTAGGCCTCATCCTGTTCCCTTATACAACACATCTGAGCCGTCCCGCAAGAAAACCAACATTTTGGCATCTGCGTAATGTATCGACCCAGATCAGCCTGCGCAGACTGATACGGGCCGACACTTTCCGTCTCAGGGAGATAGATGTATAGAGTAATGATTCCTGAAACAGAAAATCCACTTGAGGCGAAAAGTGTATATTCGGGTAAGCCTGCGCGGCATGCTAAGGCTGATCCGTGTCGATACCGATACTTTACGCATTGTTGAGTTTTCTCGCGAGACGGCTCATCTATTACAGCCGAATTTGATTGATTGGAGTACAAAGACGCCCTTTAACTCGTTCGCTGCCAAAGGCTATGATAAGGCTTTTCCAAACAATGCGGATTCTGATGAGAAAGATCGGAAACAAGCTGTCTCTCCTGAAATCCGCATCGTTTGCCACTTAGATGTAATATTTAACCGTAGGACGTAAAATGGAGTGGTCCAATTTTCATCATGGAAGAGTCTATACTTTGTGAAATTGGGCATTGAAAACGGCGTTTCAGTTAATATCACGGCGGCCAGATCATATAACGTGTTTTTTTCTGTCTTTGCTTTACTGTACCAGTGTTCCACACAACATTCTTCCAAGGTAACTGGCTACCGTTCAACTACGCACCCCAGTGTTGGACCACGACGGACGCTAGTCTCGATGACTTAACCCTTTCCCTCATACAACAATTCTGCAGCAGACGACTTTGAACATATTTTGTCAAATAATGGAAAATCTCTACAATTGAATGGATAACCTATGACTAAAAGAGGAAAACATTGTGACAAAAGGAGAAATTGCACGTTTTGTTCAATTTCTTCTTTTGTGACTATGTTTTCGAAAAGCCGTCTGCTCCAGAGGCGTCAGAAAGCGTCTGTATGAGGGAAAGGGTTAATCAATCATCGGAAAGTATGAATGGCAGAGACGTGGTTCGAACCTACGACCACTGGATTGAAAGCCCTCGACGTTACCGATTGAGCTTATCGCGGCACGACGTTGATGGCATTGAACGCCTCTAGCCCGGATGTTTGCACGACTGGATGATGTGCTTGGAATATCCAGGTGTTTCAGATTGTCCTAACACATCGAATGCTGGTCGAAAAATGTAGAGTCCAACCTGTGTTTAAAGACCACCCATGGGAAGAGAACAATATGGTCTTTGTTCACATGTGGTCTTTAATTATAGGGTCATTTATGCAGAAAATGTGTAATTGGGAAATTAATAGTGTGACTGCTATAGACAGGTAATAGCTAAACAAATGTGGTCTTTAGCACAGGTTTGACTTATCTTTGCTAGCAATTCTGCACGATTGTTTGGTGCGTTAGGACAATCTGATTACGCACCTAGTCAGTCTGACCTGGATTTTTATTTAATGCTAAACGATGAGATACTGAGTTCTATCAGTGATATACAATACATATCACCCACACTATGAGTGATATAGGTATGGCGTCATTTAACCTAGTTTCCGGTCATGTTATACTACACACGTTATATATAATATAATAAAGAAATAATACGTAATGGGTATATTATTAAATCGGATACAAGCATTGTCATGTGATAAAAACCTTATCTTATCTATACTCATGTATAATTCCGTATTTCGTAAATTTAACAAATCGGACTTATTGTTATTGTCTGACATTGTGTAGTAAACAAATACATTCACACAGATTCGTCCGCGTGTGAACAGGTACGAAGACACCAAATAGTTCCATTATTTCATCATCATTTATCATAAAATAAAAAGAAAATTTGTTTGTTTTGAGTGGATATGGAATAAATTTCAACTCGAAGTGATACAAGTTTAACATTTTCAATTGTATCACTTCTCGATGAGATATATTCCATATCCACTCAAAACAAACAAATATCCTCCATTTCTCTGATTTAGAAGGACGGTTTTCGTGTGACGTAGTCCACGTCATAGCAAAGATAACATACCGGGTGTGATATTGGCATTGCCACATACTTTAAAATAATGTTACATCTGAAACACTGTAAGTTCAATTTCTCTTTGTGCAACACATTTTGCCAAAGGTCGTCAACCGCAGAGGGGTCAAATAACTTCTGTATGAGGGAAGGGGGTTAATTAGAGTAACTATCTTCAACAATGAACATCTGTTGTAGGGTGTGTACTTTGGAAATGTTAATTAGCGCAAACATCTGTGGGTCAGTAATGATAATGATGTGATAAAGATATCGATCGAGCATGGTCTTAACCCTACGCATTTACAGCAGGCGAATTTTAAAAAAACAGTGACAAAAATGTAAAATTGTTCATAACGAACAATTTCTCCTTTCGTCACAATGTTTTCAATTCAACTCTATTCAATAGTTTTTGAGATAGGGGCGTTTCGCCACTATCTCATAGCGAAGCTGCTTTCGAAAAGTCGGATTAAAGCTGCAACCGCAGTCCACATGTGTATACCTACACCAAAATCGAGTTTTGATTGGTTATAATCTGCCTTTTCAACGATTTCATTGGTTCGACCGAATCACAAAACCCTCCGCTTGCATAAATTTATGAGACAAAATAGTTTCTATGAATGAAACTCACTCTGAACTATGGTTGACCTCAATGTCAGTAGTGTGAGGTAACGTCGACCGTTCTGTGACCCCATTAGTTTACAACAGTCGACTTATAGAGAAATGTGCAAAGCACTGTAAATACAATTATTGAAAGGAGTTGAAACCATTGTGGCAAAAGTAGAAATTGCCTACGAAAAGCAATTTCCCCTTTTGTCACAATGTTTTCGATTGTCGTCTGCTGCACATGCGTCTGTAAGCGTCTGTAGGCGGAAAATGGTTACATCCTTCCCATGGAAGCGGAACCCTTTCCGTGATACTATAACAGTTCGAATATTTAAAAAATATGGTTGAAAATGGAGCTATTGCTGACAATGAGCAATTCCTCCTTTTCACACAATGCTTTCAAACACGTTTCAAATTAATTATTTTCATATTTAAACGTTTTACTATGGACGTTCTTTCCCTCTTTCTCCCTTCCGGACACATTTTGAATAACATGCTAGAGATGAATGATTACGAGCAATTTTGCCTTACATCAAGGGGAAAAATATATAGTTGAAACCTTTGTGGAAAAAGAGGAAATGGGTCATGATAAACAATTCTGCAGCCGTCTGCTGCACATGCGTCAAAAAGCGACTGTAAGCGGGAAAGGGTTGAACCGTTCCCGTTATAGCTACTTAGTTACAAACAAATGTTGAAAGTATATTTACAAACGGAGCAATTGCTGACAATGAGCAATTCCTCCTTTTCAAACAATGCTTTGAAACATGAATCAATTTGTTTCTATAACCTAGATAACGAAAACATTTGTCTACAGTTATTATTTTAACCTTTGCCCCTTTTAGACACATTTGACTAACCTTAACAGATGAATGATAATCAACAAGTTTGTCTTTTTCCACAATGTTTTCATCACTATTCAAAATCATACTTTTATTAATTCAGGTCAATAGTTATGCCTTAGTTCAATGTTGTTTGCTGTATATTTAGTCTATGTGGTCAAGGTTAAGGAATACTGTAAACAAACTTGTTACAACATAATTCGTCCAAAGAGAGAGGTCCTACTCACTGTGTATACATGCCATGAAATAATGTTACAAACGGTCTCACCGCTACTGGGGAATTGTTGGTAAAACAGGTCGCGTTTTGTGTTGAATATTCTCATGTGTCGCTGTAGACCCTACTAGGAAATAGAAATTAAATCTACAAATTATAGATAAGTTAATTTCAACATTGATTGATTGGGATTTAACGCCGTTTTTAACATTTCTTCAGTCATATCACGGCGGCCAGTTCACCTACAAATGTATTTCCTGGTTTTCTCAAACCAGTACTCCTCACAACAATCTTCCCAAGCAACTGGCTGCGTTTCCACATAGACTTAGCCATTGGTGAAAGACGAATGACGCATGTCGCATTGACTTTTGTCAAACGTCGGAAAGAAATTTGGCCGAATTTGTCAACACATCCGAGTTATAACCGCAAGGTCATTATTTATTTTATTATTGAGAAGCTTCTAGCGATTTTGGGACTAAAATTATAATGTATATGCATTTGCGTTAATTTAAGACTCAACGTTCATCAACGTGTAATATAGTCCTAGATGTATCTGTTGACAAATAAACTAGAAATGTAGTCTAAATAGGTTTTTGAAAATTAACCTTGACGGTCCGGTCCCGTTTCGGAGATACAATTAAATTGCAAATACTTTACAAATACCATAATCTAAGCTGACGTGTTTTGACGCATCGAACCAGTCTTCTGTAATCAATACTTGAGTTGTCTCCGTCTGTAAAGCTTGGAGGTATAATCCGGCGTCCGGCCGGCTGTCTGCCTGAATGTGCATTCGTCCGTCCGTCATGGATTGCATGTATTGGTTAACACGTTGTTTCTGTATGGCAGATTTATTTCAAAGTGGTCACAATTATACCCGTGTGATCAGGAGAACGGCAAAGTACTAGGTACATAACTCTGATCTGTTTTTTCAGTTATCTCCATTTTTCCTTATTTAGTTCAGCGATTGTCTCAATTAACTTTCATTGTATCAATTTCAAACTTGGTTTGTATGTAACTTATGACCTACAGATTTGCAGTGCACCATTACCATAAATTAAGCATGCTGCGTTTGGAGTGTGTATATTTTTGTCTTTCAATGTTCTCCCTTATTATATGCAACACATGCGTTCCGTGAAATTCCCTTTTTCGTTAATGAGTGCTTCCCCAAGATTTGTACTTCGTCAAATCTAATCTGTTTTTTAGGTGTAAACTCAATTTTTTCATTTCTTCGGTTATTGTCTCAATATATGTCCAATATATCAATTTAAGACTTGGTGTATAGGAAACTCAGAGCTGCAATTGTGCAGTGCAAAAGAAACATAACTCTATCATGCTTTCGATCGTCTTTCATTTATCAGCATGATTACAATATACATTGTGGATCTTTAGTGATTTCTGAACTAGAAATATTTTAATTAAGGGTAGCTGCTCGGGTTTTTTTTGTCAATCTTTTGTCCTTCGATATTTTGTTTATACAAGAAAAGGGTAAAACTTTGACAAATGAGGTATATGTTATTGGCAGGCAATATGTGTTGCTTCAAACATTTTTGGTTTGGTTTGTTTAAAGGTCATTGTTTCATTGTTTCAACAATGTTTGTCCATATGATCTATGCCATATGTTTTCAATTTACATATGCCCCCTATACCATCAGCGCTTTCAGCGCTTTGATTCTAGATATTATGAGAAATATTGAGAGAATAAAAGTTGGGGTGTCCCCAGGAAACAGAAAATCATCTTTCAACTGTGTATTGCCACCTATCCGAGACATAACAAAGACTGGAAAACCCCTGTCCGTAGTCACGCTTCTCAATCTTTTCCCACGTCTCCAGGCGCATTTGCACCAGTCGACTTTAAAAACATTTTGACAAAAGGAGCAATTACTCATCATGAGTTATTTTTACTTTTGCTACTATGTTTCAACAATAATTTAAAATAACTATCCATTTGAAAATTATATCGTCCATGTGGAATAAATCATTTGTCTAAGACAATAATTATAATCAACACTTTGATTTACACATTATTGTATTCATGTTCATTAAGACATATTAATATAAAACATATTACATGCATAAGCATTTGAGTGGAAGCATTAAACACTTTTTAATAAAACAATTTCTTCAAAAATCATCTGCTTCAGACGGCCTCGATGCTGTAGTGGTAGGGCGCTTCAGACTGCCTCGAAGCTGTAGTGGTAGGGCGCTTCAGAATGCCTCGATGCTGTAGTGGTAGGGCGCTTCAGAATGCCTCGATGATGTAGTGGTAGGGCGCTTCAGACTGCCTCGATGCTGTAGTGGTAGGGCGCTTCAAACTGCCTCGATGCTGTAGTGGTAGGGCGCTTCAGACTGCCTCGATGATGTAGTGGTAGGGCGCTTCAGACTGCCTCGATGCTGTAGTGGTAGGGCGCTTCAAACTGCCTCGATGATGTAGTGGTAGGGCGCTTCAGACTGCCTCGATGATGTAGTGGTAGGGCGCTTCAGACTGCCTCGATGCTGTAGTGGTAGGGCGCTTCAGACTGCCTCGATGCTGTAGTGGTAGGGCGCTTCAGACTGCCTCGATGCTGTAGTGGTAGGGCGCTTCAGACTGCCTCGATGATGTAGTGGTAGGGCGTCCTTTCGGTGCGGGATGTCGAAGGTTCGATCGAAATACTTTAACAATGGTAGTCATTGATGTCTCCTTGGCGCTCAGGGTTGCGGAGTTAGCATTACGAGTGACTGGCTGGTGACCGGCTGGATAAACGCCGTAGTAGTAATGGTAAATAACCCAGGAAACGCTGTGATATAAATGAACAAGTGTTGATATCGGCGTTAACCATTTCCCTCATATAGACGCTTTCTGACGCCTCTGCAGCAGACGGCTTTTTGAAAACATAGTGACAAAAGAAGAAATTGCTCAAAACGGGCAATTTCTCCTTTTGCCACAATGTGTTCCACTTTTAGTCATAGGTTATCCATTCAATTATAGAGATTTTCTATTTTTTGACAAAATATGTTCAAGGTCGTCTGCTGCAGAATTGTAGTATGAGGGAGAGGGTTAAAACACAAAACAATCAATCTTCTGCTTCAGAGGCCTAAGAAAGTATGTGTAAAAGGGTCACGTCTATACGTGTACTGCCCTATCTATTGATCGTTTAGTCAGACACACAGTGTGATGTAACGTTCGGTGAAACAAGGTGAAGAAAAACTGTATCTATCGTTTAAAAATGGTGTCAATAAACTCCAACATGGAACATACGCTGGAAATTTATCTCTGTATGTATTTTAGATTGTTTTCATGTTTTACATTCGGTGGTGTAGATGAAGAGCGTTATAGGCTCGGGTGCGGGTGGTCGTGAGTTCAAATCCCGGCCTGGTCATAACAATTATAGCAATTGCTTTCCCTCCTTTGGGCTCAGGTTGTGAGGTTTACATTGCGACTTACTCGCTTGTGTCAGGACAAATTGACTAGAAGTGGTAGCGTACCCATGAAACGCCGTAATATAACTAAATAATTGCTGATATATCAAAGAGGCGGAAAACACCAAACAATAACAATACTTATACTCGACGCAATCAAACAATAACAATACTTTTACTCAACACAATCCTTGGAAGCATAGAAATCTGCTGTCGCAGTGTGGTAAACGTGTTACGATCCATACTCGCGGTGTTTATGTTGCAGTGCACTTTTGGCAAGGTAAATACCTAAGCCTTGTACCGGTAAGTCATCTAGGGGTCATGAATAAGTATCAAGTCGACGTTATATAACTGAAAAATTAAAATCCCATACTTAACATGCGAACTATATTGTTGGCCGTACTAATGTAGTATATGCCTTTTCACTGTTCGATATGTTGAAGTTTCTTTTCAGTAATCCTATTGTTTTGTTGACAAATGTTGTTAATGTGAACAGCCCAAAGTCAGAGGTCATTGTGACTCCAATGTATTTAGCTTATGTTACATGCTCTAATCTGTGGGCGTGGAGAATGTAGTTTTTGTGGATTGGGTCTTTCTTTTGTTATAGGTAGGACTACACATTTGTTCGAGGTGGAACTTCATCATCAATTTTTCTTCCCAGACAGCTATAGTTTGTCGATAGTGTGACAATATCTTCCTGCCTAGTATTGTTATCTGAGGAGACAGATATGTATACGATGGTGTTATATGTAAATAATCTCACTGTTGATAAACTGTTGTCTAGCATATTATTAATTTAAAAAAGGGAAACAGAGGCAATTGTTCGTTTCTTAACCCATTCCCTCATATAAATGCTTTCGGACGCCTCTGCAGCAGACGGCTTTTTGAAAACAAAGTGACAAAAGAAGAAATTGCACAAAACGTGCAATTTCTCCTTTTGCCACAATGTTTTCCACTTTTAGTCATAGGTTATCCATTCAATTATGGAGATTTTCTATGTTTTGACAAAATACGTTCAAACTTTCAAAGTCGTCTGCTGCAGAATTGTCGTATGAGGAAAAGGGTTATCCCGGTTTTGAAAAAAAATATACACAGTATACAAACTCTTTTTTTATTATTATTATAAGCTCATAATGAGCAATTTCTCTTTTTGCCCCACAATGTTTCGAAAGTAGTCCGCTACAGAGAGGCGTCATAAAGGGTCTTTATATTGGCAAGGGTTAAATACACAGAGTTTAGTAGTGTGAGGACACGTTATCAATCAGCCATAAGACAAATGATATCGTTCACATTGATGTTGCATGACGAAAATAATGGTCAAAGGTTACTTGGTCATTTCGATACTATTTCTTATTATAACAGATCTTTGAATATTCACACTACGATCCAGTTTTATGTACGTCTTTTTATAACGAGTCAGCATCTATTACATTATAAAAAAAAAAAATCCAACCAGTTTATAACGCTTGACATGAACATATTACTAACAGAATGAGATCCGACTGCACATATAACCGTCCCGCAAGAAAACCAACATTGTGGCCTCTGCGTAATGTATCGACCCAGACCAGCCTGCGCAGTCCGCTCAGACTGATCCGGGCCAACACATTCCGTCTCAGGGGGAATAGAGGTATAGAGTAATGATTCCTGAAACAGAAGATCCACAGGAGGCGACAAGTGTCTGGCCGGGTTATCCTGCGCGGCATGCTTAGGCTGATCCGGGTATATACTTTACGCAGAGTCCACAATGTTGGGTTTCTCGCGGGACGGCTCATATGTGATCATGTTGTGTTCGTTCTCTCCAAGGTCATGTTGTGTTGGACAGATAAAGGGTTTATATTTACAAAACTTGCACGTATCAGTAACGGGTACTCATCAGTAACACCTTATTCAGGTGAAAAGTTCAATGTCGAAAGTATGTGACATGTCCAATAAACAGTTCATTATTACATGATACAAACAACTTTGTAACTAATATTCAAATTTCACTGTTTACCAATTCTGTATATAGCTAAAAAAAAAAAATCAAAAGTACTGGTCCTATATCGCTCACCTGATTTAATAGAACTTATTTAATAATTCAATAAAAGTCACATATTTCTCCGTCTTGCAGTTAAGTTATGGAGTTATGGTGTTAGTAGAGAGTTTTTATGAAAAATTGGTGAATTAACCCTTTCCCACATACAGACGCTAACTGACGCCTCTGATGCAGACAGTTGTTTTTTGTTGAACGTGTTCTAGATCGGTTAATCTACTTCATCCACTAGTTAACCCTTTCCAGCCTGCAGACGCATTTTTACACAAAAGCAGCAGCCGACTTTTGAAAACATTGTGGCAAGAGAAACAATTGCTCATGATGAGCAATTTCTTCTTTTGCCACAATGTTTTCCATTTTTAGTCATTGGTTATTCATTCAATAAAAGAGATTTTCAATTTTTTGACAAAATATTTTCAAGTCGTCTGCTGCAGATTTGTTGTATGTGGAAAAGGGTTAAATCCTACAGAAATGATTTTCGGCATGTGTGATATATAGCTTAGAACGAGCTTACATATCATAATTTACTAAAATCTGCTGGTGCGAAATTCCCTTTTGTGTGTCTAAGGTTTGTACTGATAACCTTTCGCTAGGTTTACTCATAAGTCGCAGAATGTGTTTTTAATGTAAAACATGTGCCCCTTGGGTGGGCACATGTTATACCCCACGGAAATAATGTAAATACTGAT